>OY987266.1:23133995-23269363 GCA_963920665.1 Straminergon stramineum
GTTCATATTTAAGAGTTCTGGCCTAAAGCACTGACGGAATTGATGACCCATTTTAGTAATTATGCGGTGGCCAGAAGGTGGAAGTGTGATCCTCCAGAAAGCTGCAAGCCCAGTGTGGTGAGAGTGATCTGCAGCTTTACCCTCTCAAAATCGCCGTGTGGGATTTTGCACAAAAGAAAACACTAGAGCACAGTGCTCCAGGGTTGGGTTTTTTTCATTTTTTGTAAAGTGCCAAAGTGGTGATATTAGATGTCTTAGTGGTGCTCCAAATTTCAGCATTCATCCACATATTGGACAGAAAATATCATATTAGCACATATCACATACAATATCCATAATTTTGTTTTCATCCACAATTTGGCGATTTCATCCAAGATTTTACTATTTATGTTCTATGGGCTTGGTGTGGGGCCTATCATTTTGGTGCAAATTGATGACAAATTGCCAGAAAAAAACCACATTGAGTGCACCAAAATACAAGACATGAAATTAACGTTATTGTACACTACAATGATATTTAGTGTTATCCCTACACTAATTGATTTATAAAAGCTCAACATTTTTACTTTGGATGAACATTTCTACCAACTATGTTTTTAGAGATTGTCTTCTTTGAATAATGATGATATCAATGTTCTTGTAGCATTCTAAAATTAGTTATTATGGGTGGGATTGAATATTTCTATTCCAAATTGAAATTTGGAAATATGATTGTAATTAAGTAGATTTGAAGTTAGCGAGCTTTGTTTTATTGGATGGGTCGTAAGTTTCTTTTTAAATTATGAATGTTTTTTTCTTTCGATGACATTGTCAAATCAATTGATGTTCTTTCTAGATATTGATTATATTCTTTAATAGTGTTTTTTTTGAATAATTTGAAAAAAAAATCAACTTTTCATTTGGAATTCTAGTGAATGTATTAAAGATTGGCAGTTTTGGACTCTTGCTCTTCTTAAACACCCTCTTCTAAACCTCTTTAGGATACGAAATAGTAGCTAATGCATGACTCTGCGAGTTTGTGGATTGATGATGTACTGAAAAATGCATGTGTTAATCCAAAAATCAATATCATATTTGACAAAGTACCTTGATGATGGGTCTTGACCTTTCATAGTTAGTTGCTAAAGTCGAGTAGAAGGATGAAGCTATTCAATCATAACACCATAATGCCATTGTAGACACAATATGTCCAATGGAAGGTAGAAAACCCTTTTGTATGAGAAGGAAGTGCATATGTTCATCATATTTTGGAAATTTTGTGTGAAAAGGGAAGGTCTTGCTCAAGAGTTTCATCTCCAATAAGTTAGTTTTGTATTTTTAAGTAGATGAATCACATTATACCAAAAAGAAGATAACTATAGTGACCAACCCATCCTTACGAGGTTACCCCCCTAAATGCCCAAGTACTTTTTAACTTTTTGGAATTTATCCTAAATTGAACGAAATGCCAATATTTTTCTAAGTTTTTTCAATTTTTTTGAATTGTAACCATATAAATTCAAACTAGACATATTAGAGATTTCATGGGAAAAACAAACACAACAATATCACTTATGGATTGAAAGATTTTAATGTTTGATCATGAGGGTGTTAAAACTATAAAAGTGATTTGGAGTCTTTCAATCCTCTTTTTACATGTCAAATCTAAAAAATTGATTATCAAAAAAAGAATATGGTTAAAGCACATAATATGCATAACCCTAATTATTTTATGGCTTCTCAAAATCTACTCTACAAGTTTTTTTGAATAAATTGAAAATGTAATATTTTCTTCAAGATCTAGTATACTTGAGGCTCATTTCCAAGAGCCCTCAACACTAGAAAATCAAGATTTGCTAGACCCCCTTGAACAAAATCAGAATCATTCATTTCGAAATTGGATTTTTGATGCTGAACTTCACTTCAAAAAAACTTCCAAAATATAAACAACTAAAAATAGTAATTTGGTTAGGTTTTATTTAACTTCAAAATATTGTCAACACTAGAATTTAGTATGCTGGGCATTTATGGGTTCATCAAAATGAAAATAAAGCACATACTCACGCTCATTTTCTTCACTCCAAAATTCAAGCTGATAAATTCAATCTTGAAATCCAAAACCCTAACACTTTGTAGACTCCCATGTTCTCACTATTCATATATGAAATCTTGTTTCTCTTATTTTCTAGAGATGGCACCACACGTCATCTATAAGTCATTAACTTTTAGATTTCTCTTGTGAAGACATAAAATTACTATGATATTCAGAAGAAAATAGTGCAAAAAATTCAAAGGAAATGAAAAATAAGCTTGAAAAAATAAAATAAATTCTCAAGTAGAATATATAAAATGTACATTATCTTTTAAGAACATCATTGCCTTCCAATAATTAGAAAATGAATAGACCAAGGTCATTGACCCAAAGTAAAAATACCAATTACCCCCTAAGCGCTTTGATGTCCATTTTTTGGACGATGAACAAATTGAAATTGGAGTTTCATTCTCCTAAGTACTTGGATGAAAGTTATTCTAATTTGTGGAGATATGTTATCAAGTTGTTGTCCTATCTAAGGGTTGGATTTGGTGTTACTAGAGTATATATTTCTCTAAAATTACGAATGTGCAAGTATCTCAAGTAGTCAAACTGCATTGACTTTAGTTCAAATCTGGATTTGCCAAAATGAGGTTATAGATTTGAAGAACACAAAAATTTCAAAAAATCACCATGTGAAGAGAACCTCATTTCAAATCCATTCCTACAAATTTTATTCAATAAATGATAATATTTCGCTTCTAATCAAAATTTGAAGGAATTTTGGAATTCTCTTTCAAAATTTATAAAAAAAGATTGAGGATAGCACTAGTGAATCAAACTATACAAATGGAATCTACAAATCAGAATCTACAAGTTTTAATTGTATATCAATTCCAAAATATTCTTCCAAATAGCACTTTATAATGATTTTTCTCAAATTGTCAAATCTAGAGATGAATCTAGACATTTAGGGGTTAAGCATTCAATTTCAATAATTTTTCCAAATTTCAAATTGGAATAGAAACTACATTGACTTCAATATTTTCATTTCATTGGTGGGTCTCAAATTCAAATACATCACTTTTATGGCTCAAATTCACATCAAGAACAAGGAGCTTGAAGTTACCCAAAATACTCTACATGTGGGTCATCTATGGATTAGGCATCTTCCTATATAGGAAGGTCAACAATACCACAAAGAGATGATTCATTCCAATACCCCCTTTCAAAAATCCTCAACCAAATCCTCAAAAATCATGGAATGAAAATTTCTTTTTTCCTAACTCTTAGAGGTACTAAATGTCATCCAAAGGCTATTTTTTGGCCTTCCAAGCCTTCTAGGATTAAGTAGGTACTAGTAGAAAGGACTTGTTTAAATAGCTCGCAATACATAGACAAACAGGCATTCAAGATGTTCTTTATTGAAAGGAGCCTTGATTCATGGCAAGCAAAGGGGATTTGCCTTTAAGTTCACGAATGTTATGTTGGCAAGCAAATCCATTCCATTTGTCATTTTTTCAACAGTTTTCCACTAACAACTTTATTTATGAATTAACTATTGTTCAATCTCTATTAAGTTTGAATTATTTAACCAATATTTAGCACACTAAACTAATCATAATATTCAATCCCACCCATAATAACTAATTTTAGAATGCTACAAGAACATTGATATCATCATTATT
This sequence comes from Straminergon stramineum, assembly GCA_963920665.1. Taxonomy (NCBI): domain Eukaryota; kingdom Viridiplantae; phylum Streptophyta; class Bryopsida; order Hypnales; family Calliergonaceae; genus Straminergon; species Straminergon stramineum. The sequence goes on from OY987266.1 coordinate 23,137,695, forward strand.
CAAAGAAGACAATCTCTAAAAACATAGTTGGTAGAAATGTTCATCCAAAGTAAAAATGTTGAGCTTTTATAAATCAATTAGTGTAGGGATAACACTAAATATCATTGTAGTGTACAATAACGTTAATTTCATGTCTTGTATTTTGGTGCACTCAATGTGGTTTTTTTCTGGCAATTTGTCATCAATTTGCACCAAAATGATAGGCCCCACACCAAGCCCATAGAACATAAATAGTAAAATCTTGGATGAAATCGCCAAATTGTGGATGAAAACAAAATTATGGATATTGTATGTGATATGTGCTAATATGATATTTTCTGTCCAATATGTGGATGAATGCTGAAATTTGGAGCACCACTAAGACATCTAATATCACCACTTTGGCACTTTACAAAAAATGAAAAAAACCCAACCCTGGAGCACTGTGCTCTAGTGTTTTCTTTTGTGCAAAATCCCACACGGCGATTTTGAGAGGGTAAAGCTGCAGATCACTCTCACCACACTGGGCTTGCAGCTTTCTGGAGGATCACACTTCCACCTTCTGGCCACCGCATAATTACTAAAATGGGTCATCAATTCCGTCAGTGCTTTAGGCCAGAACTCTTAAATATGAACATAAAAGGCTCCCCACCTGTGATATAACAAACTATTTCAGATCGTCCCTCGACCAGAGCAAAAGCACAACGACCCGAAGCTGTGAAGAAGGATTGTATTTACATTTGTAAAATGTAGTCGCAGGGGATGAATCAACCCCAAGAGTGTTCCATACAAGCGGTCAGTGTAGTCAGTAAAGCAAAAGCCACGAGAATCACACATGGCAGTCACGAAAGCACAGCGGCCTAACTAACCATCTTCTTCGTCTTCACAGTCGTAATCGTCCTCATCGGGATGCACGGAGGGGCGACCTTCGCTCCCTTGTAAAGGCAGTGTGACCCCTAAGACATTCTCACTATCTACATCCGAATCTTTGGGAGGCCCGTCCAACTCTTGCTCCTCCTCTTTCGCAGGTGCTTCGGGAGCTATCTCGCCATTCTCGTCCAAGTCCATGTTCAAATCAAATCCAAGGACTTTCGGAGACCTAGATGAAGGGCCGGACGAAGTGGGAGTAGCATCCGCGCTGACGGCCTCCGGTTTGGGTTTATGATCTATAGGGTCTAAAATTACATCGGCCGCGTGGTCGGAGGACGGTGACCCCGTATCCATTTCTGCATCTTCAGAATCTTCCGCTTTCTCAACCCCGTTTGTGCGCGTACTTGCAGTCCCGTTGGACCCTCTTCCTCTTCCTCGGCCTCTACCCCGGCCTCGGCCTCGACCTCGACCTGAAGTGGACTGAACCTCCTGCACACACAGGTCAACCCCACAAACGCCTCGTAAATTACAGACTTTCCAACCCATGCGGATTTCTCGCTGTTCAAGGCCGGAGTACGATCCCTGAAGACATCTCACAGATACCACCAAAACCATAGAAACGCAGAAGCGCAAAGCACGTTCACAAAAAGTGATGTGCATGCACCAGTGCCAGTACTCGGAAAGGATGCACAGGCAGAGCGAAGAAACCACATACCGCTTTCGGCCGTTTCACCACCTCCTCCTCCTCGCTGTCATCCCCATCGGACTGCTTTCTGCACAAAGACAACAGCCCAGAACAGGCTATTATATGAATCATCAAAGGCGGACAGATTTGGCTCCAACAAACCTACTGAAAACATTCCCGGATGTGGACATCAACAACAAAGGAAGTCAAATAACTCGAGCCCGCTGTCACACACGCGGCAGGTACTTTCGCGCAAATGCAAACCAACAGGATCAGATACCACAAAAAGATTCACATGTGCGGTAAGGACTCCAACGCGTACGAAGAGATGGAACTTGAACACCACATACCTCCTCCTTCCAGGATTCCTCTCATCGTGGTAAGATTCGGGCCCGATATCGGGAACCTTCGAAACAATCTCTTGAAGAAAGTCAAACACACTGTTCGTCTGAACACACTGTTTCCTGCGGGGTCAACACGGTAAAAAATTTAATCAGGATTAGCGTACTCTAATTTGTCGACGAACTCACTTACGACGAGAGAAACAATATTTTTTTTCTGAAACGAGTAGACCGTCAGATGTACATGAAAGAGTGCAGGTACCACTTTCCAAATGGAAACGAAACGAATGGTAGCATCGACGACGTTAAACATCGTTCCACACACCCCTGACAAGCAAAGACAGACGCGCCGCCACTTACAAGTGGATCGAACTCATAGTCTTTGCGCCCCTCCGAAGAGTGATCTCATAAGTTTTGTCGCAGAGGTTCTGAAGAAACAGCTCCAAAGCTTTAGCTGCACCGGAAAAGAGAAACTCCGGGTCAACTCTGGAATACCGTAAAACAGCCGGAAGACTCATTTACAAGCTAAACAACTTTTCATCAGCTACGTACAGATATTGCTAGCACGAGGACTTGGAGTGCAGTCTTGACCTTATGACTATTCAGTCACAAAGTCTCGGACCGTGCATGACGCCTGGAAACACAATGTACGGCAGTGACAACCTGCCACCACTGCCCACTGACTTCATCAGCTCCCCGTTGTGGATGCATAAAACGAAACGGGCAAAACGCTATTCACTTCCTACCACACCTCATGAGAAGCAAAATGGCAGGAACATGTTCCACTAGCTTCAACCATCAAGCCCAACATCCTTGTAAGCACCAAGCGCCTTCCAGATCGGCCACGCAGGAGAGTTTACGAAGAGAGATAAGGCTTAGAGGAACATACAGATCAACACCGGTGTCGCCATAGCGATCTTCCCCACCTCTTCATCGGCTTGCATAATCTTTTTTATCCGTGCCTGAGACAGAGGAAAGGACGTTACTCAAGCTCGCTGTTACTTGGATGATAACTTACAAGCGCTACATCTCCCCTCCCAAAGACGGATTACGTGCGGTGAAGGAAGAAATGTGCTTCTTCATTCCACGTAAGAAATAAACTTCAAATGTGGTAACCAAAAAAATACGCGCAGCTCGCGAACTCACTCCATAAAACATGGAATCGTCTATCCTGAACCCCACCCTACCCTTCAAACATAACTTCCCGAAAAATCACACATAGGCCTCCTACTTCCAAAGCTCGTGACAGATCACCGGGAAAACGTCTACCAGACCAAACCCGTCCCAGTGCAACCCCAAAATCATTCTTCGAGGTTTCTCTCCCGCAACCATGACTCGCAACTTACAGTTTCATGTCCGACAATTTACGACTAAAACATGAAGCTAGTCAAGTCGCTGACATTCTATCGGTTCGATAGAGGCTTCCTCACTCGAGCGGCTGCACAGGCATCTTTCGGCAAGACCCGTATCTCACCTACTTCGACAAAGAAAACAGGAGCTCTCTCTTCCGGCCGTCGGTGGTAGATGACCAGAACAGAAGCTGGAAAAAAAGTCCATCTTCTTCAATCATTACTCGTATGCCATATCAAACCTTTAAAGGCGCTTACATACAAACATACACTCTTGCGACAACAGCCCAAAGCCAAACCCAAGCGCCGGTTTCCATAAACCAAAGACCTCATCACCACATGATGCTTGCCTCTCTGTCACTCTCATCCATCTGCTGCCGAAGGTTCGCTTTTCAGTTCAATATTTCGTCATCTCAAAGCCGAAAAGCAATACTCTCTTCCAAAGGGCTAGGGTTTGGGCACTTACAGCCGGAAAGCGTGTATCCAGTTTCTTCTTCATTTTTTGCCAAGTAAGAGCGGTGCGCGCTCGCTGCTCCCTTCCTTCGCGATCCAAGAGTGTCCACACTCCACCTCCAGAATAAAACCTACGCTCCGCTCGTGCAGGGTAACCTCGCCATAGCCGCGGAGACGGAAACTTCGACGAAACTGGACGCACTAGAGTGTGTCGCACCAAAACCTACATACTGGCCGTTCCGAGCCTGTCGAGTGCATGAAAAAACCGTCCCTCACCTTCTCGAACCTTTTCTTGACCATACTGGGAATTTCACAGAACGCAATGGAGCCGGTCCAGGCCTCAAAATTTTCCTAGTCTCGAGTTTCACATCTCGTCGCCCTGAGGACGTCACCCTGAACCCTAAGCCTCCTCCCGGCTGCGTACACCCCGACAACGGCAGCAACTGTCGGAACCGTCTCCTCAAGAAGCCAACGCTCCAGTCACCCACCCAGCCTCGACAAGTACACGGCTAACCACACCTGCGCGACGCGGAATCCGGGAACTCGTTCGGAAACACCGCCAAGGCACGGACAACGCGAACACATAAACACTCCTACAGAAATAACAAACCCCCGACGCCAGACCACCAGACGCCGAAACTCCGGCACCGCAAGAAAGAATGTCGAAGGTGGACTTCGCTTCCAGCAGCTCGTCGAAAAGACCTCCTCACGCCACCAACGCAAGACAATGCGAAGAAGCACGCCACGAACCTCGTACCCCGACGCCCGCGCACCAGACCGCACAATGGCACCGAAACCGCACCAAAAAAACTCCCCGAGAGCTCGTTGGAGAGGCCACGCGACGGCCGAGGCGACGGGGATGGGAACAAGGCGAGAAGCGAGCGAGAGAGTGAGACAAAGAGGGGCGAAGACGGGTACAAATGGGCTATGGCGGGGAGCTCCTCCTCCGCTGCGACGACGCGCTGCCGTGAAGAAAGGCCGCGCAGCAGAGCCACCGGACACAGACGGTGGACCGGTCATGGCAGCCGGTCGTGGTTGTTAGCACTCGGGATTTCGCGTGTGTTCCTGCGTCGTTCCCGGGTTTTCCCGCGCCTCTAGAAGGGCACGTGTCAGTTGTTTCAAGCGCAGTGATGTCCTTTTGGAATCTCATCTTCTTCGGATGCCGGTCGTCCCCGTTCGACTGGACCGCCTGCCTTCATTTTAGAATGCGGAGTGCATGACGTCTCTGGGGATGTGGGAGTAGGTTTCGCAATGGGAGTGTTGGAGGAATTCAGAGAACGTAGTTGAACTGAAGCTGTCATGGTGCTACAGTCTTCATTCTATTTAGTGTGGTCCACATTAAATAGAGATACCACTAGAGTATTTGAGATAATGAGATATAATTTCATTTAGCATTCCTTCCGTGGTTTAACTCTTAATCCTTGAACGACGCGGCGAACGTTTTTTGTCCAATGAATGTCAAGGAATTCTCCTTTGTAGGACAAAATTGCAACTATTCATCCTTGGAATTAGGGGTGGAAAGGGGAGATCTTCTACAGTAGTTTCACTCCCAATGAGTATTTTTTATTTTTTTAAAGTGGATGATGTCACAAGTTTCCAAGATGGTTGATTTCCATGGTCACCAGCCCGGCTTTCAAGGGTTAAAGGACAAGCTGGTCAGTGTGGAAATCATGTGTTTTGGTACTATGAGAATTATTGGATTAGAAAAATGCAAAAACACTCTTTGGAAGTCAAGCTATTGTAGAAGACATCTCCTTTTCCCACAAAATTGAGGGGATGAATAGTTGTTCTTCTCTCTTGTATAGAGGGATTCTGTGTGATTCATTGGCTAAAAATGGCCATGGTGTCATTTAAGGGTTAAGGAATCCACGTTATTTAATGATTGAGTCTTTTTTACTTTTACTTGAAATAGTGTGACATTTATGTGTACAATGTGGGGCCATTGATAGAGACTGAAATGTATGGATTAGCAAACCTTGGATGAAGTACAATTTAGAGTAGTTGATGATAAAAGCTTATGCTTAGTGTGGTCCCATGTTTGTAGGAGAAATGTGATTTGAAAAGCAACACTAAATGGAACGAAGAGTGTAGTCACTAATATCTTCCATGTGTGCTAAATTTCATTTCATTTGAGTATACAAGCGAAAAGTTACAATGCAAAATGTTGTTTGTTTCTCAACTCGGGCAGCCAAGGTAGATCTAAAAATTTCACTTTTTTCAAAAACAAAAATTTGAAATTGGTTTTATAGGTTTATATATATATATATATATATATATAAAGCTATGAATCAATCCATTTTTTATCAACGAGATGAAAGTTATGAGGGATTTTGGTTTGCAGGCAATTATGGAATCTCTACTCGAAAATAAACTCTAAAGTCCTTTATTGAACTCAATTTTTAATATTTTTTGCAAAAAAAATAAAATTAGAGGATGTAGATTGGTTATTAAAACATTTCAACCATTGGGATTGACATTTTTCAATTCCATAATTAAATTCTTGACAATTTAGTATTTTGAACCATTCTCTACTTCTTTCTACTTACTATTTTTTTCCTATATGTTGTACAATTCCAAATGATTCGAAAATTTTCAAGCATATAGCCAACTTGACTTGAAGAATGAATCCAAAGATGCACCACCATTTTGGACATTTTTTCATACAAATGTGCCCTTCTAAAGTATTGTTGCCTAATTTTTGTCACTTCAAATGTTAATATCTTGCAATCCACATGGTGAAAATTTCTGAATTTTTTTCCAGGTCTTTTCAAAACAACTTCATACAAGATCCTATGATTATATGTGTTCAAAAATGTTTTTTTTTTCTTCAACTTGGTACTTGTGCTAGAAATGGTAGTTGTGGAATGTTTTTGGTGAAAACATAGTCAAGGAACTTTAGGGGTTAAATATATAAAATGATGTTGCAAAAAAGGAAGATTTAACTAATGAGATATAGTTCAAATGGCTAGCAAGATAATGCCTATAAAGTGAAATCATTTGAGATAAATCGAGTGGATTCTGAACTACACATCTTAGATGAAAGAAGATATTAAAGGTAGATGAAACTCCAAATAGATGTGGCTTTAGAATTATGGAGCTTTAGCCTTTATGGCTTTAAATTTTCACTTGTATAATTACATAGGAAGGTCTTGCTCTTGAGCCTCAAAATATTCTATAGTCAATGTTTCCTTGGAAATGTAGCAAATGGCCCCTATATGTCTATGCATCAACTATCTTTGATGCCAACAGATTTTTGGCAATTTAATTAGTTACATAGATCCTCTAAATTCTATCTTTAGATATTTACACACACACACCTTAATATATGATATTATAACCTATTATGAAAATATTCATAATTAGGGAGATATTGTGACTTTGTTACCCTCTTGGGGGGTTCAATGTGTTAAAAAAATAAGGATATAGGTGTGAAGAACCACTATTTTATAGGGGGTATGAATTATTTAATTATTTGATTTTTCATATGCCATCATTATGTAATTTTCTAATGGGACCTATTATTCCATACCCTATAATACTTTAAAGATGTGTAATGCCATTTTTGATACCCTATAATACTCCAAACCCATTTATAATTTTTAGCCCCCATTTTTTTTCAGATACCCTATCATTTGTTCACACATATGTTGCTACTCCAACTACTCACTACCCCCGCCCCAAAGGTTTCCCTCCATGCTACTAGTGATGACAAAGACATACAAGACTTTGATTTTGATTAGGATACAATTTGATAAGATTTCACCAAACCACTTTTACCTATTGAGGCACTCCTAACAATGTCCTAACCAAATGCATTTGTGTTCTTCAAATCACATGGACACATTGTACATTTCTTCACATCAATTTCCACTCATGTTTTACATATTAAAACAATAGTAAGACTAAGATTAAGCACAAAGCACCAAAAGCTTGGAAACTAGGCATCCTTCAATTCATAATGTAATGTTTGACAATTAGGAAAATTCCAAAACTCTTCATCTCTCATTGTTTGCTCTTCAAACCTTATAGACATTCTTGGTAACTATAATTAGTTGTTCAAATAGATGACTTGAAATGATAGATAAAAATGGCTCTCAAACAATTAAGCATGGCTCTAATTATGAAGATTTAGTAGCTTAGCTAGCTTTAAATTCCAAAGTAATTGTAGTTCTTATTAACCTCTATGCACTCTGATGTCCATTTTCTGGACAATGAATAGATTGAAACTCGAGTTTCATCCTCCTAACTATGTGGATGAAAGTTATTCTAATTTGTGGAGATACGTTATCAAGTTGTTGTCCTATCTAAAGGTTGAATTTGGTGTTACTAGAATAGAAATTTTCCTAAAATTACAAATGTGCAAGCATGTCAAGTGGTCAAATTGCATTGACTTTGGTTCAAAACTAGATTTGCCAAAATGAGGTCATAGATTTGAAAAACACAAAAATTTCAAAAAATCACCATGTGAAGAGAACCTCATTTCAAATCCATTCCAACAAACTCTACTCAAAAAATGATAATATTTTGCTTGTAATCAAATTTTGAAGAATTTTGGAATTTCTCTTTCAAATTTATAAAAGAATATTGGTGATAGCATTGGTGAATCTAACAATTCAAATGGAATCTACAACTTTTATTTGTATATGAATTCCAAAATATGCTTCCAAATAGCACTTTATAATGATTTTTCTTAAATTGTCAATTCTAGAGATGAATTTGGACGTTTAGGGGTTAATATAGTGTTTATTCATTCTTTTAGTCACACACTTAAGCCTCATAAAATGAATACTATATTCTTCAATATATAGTTAAAAAAAATTTTAACTAGCTTGGACCTAAAAGTGATCATTGCAATTAAAATTGAAAGTTTTACTTCTGCCCAGCTACCAATGACATCCAATCAAAATTTTGAAAGCTATAGTTTTACAGCTTCAAATTATCTTACCTTGGTAGGAACTTTGGCACTTTCGTACTAAAGATGTAATAGAGAGCTAGAATTACACTAAAATATTTTTATTTTTCATTGTGCATTTTATAGAACAATTTCCAAAATAATTGAAATCTATTTTAACCCCTAAAGTTCCTTGACTATGTTTTCACCAAAAACGTTCCACAACTACCATTTCTAGCACAAGTACCAAGTTGAAGAAAAAAAAACATTTTTGAACACATATAATCATAGGATCTTGTATGAAGTTGTTTTGAAAAGACCTGGAAAAAAATTCAGAAATTTCCACCATGTGGATTGCAAGATATTAACATTTGAAGTGACAAAAATTAGGCAGCAACACTTTAGAAGGGCACATTTGTATGAAAAAATGTCCAAAATGGTGGTGCATCTTTGGATTCATTCTTCAAGTCAAGTTGGCTATATGCTTGAAAATTTTCGAATCATTTGGAATTGTACAACATATAGGAAAAAAATAGTAAGTAGAAAGAAGTAGAGAATGGTTCAAAATACTAAATTGTCAAGAATTTAATTATGGAATTGAAAAATGTCAATCCCAATGGTTGAAATGTTTTAATAACCAATCTACATCCTCTAATTTTATTTTTTTTGCAAAAAATATTAAAAATTGAGTTCAATAAAGGACTTTAGAGTTTATTTTCGAGTAGAGATTCCATAATTGCCTGCAAACCAAAATCCCTCATAACTTTCATCTCGTTGATAAAAAATGGATTGATTCATAGCTTTATATATATATATATATATATATATATATATATATATATATATAAACCTATAAAACCAATTTCAAATTTTTGTTTTTGAAAAAAGTGAAATTTTTAGATCTACCTTGGCTGCCCGAGTTGAGAAACAAACAACATTTTGCATTGTAACTTTTCGCTTGTATACTCAAATGAAATGAAATTTAGCACACATGGAAGATATTCCTTATCCAGACCTTGTAAAGAAATTTCAGCCTAAATAAGTCAAATCTTTGCTCACATGTACCTGCTTAAGAAAGTTATGTTGCCAAAAACACAAGGCTAGTCCTTTAGGGGTTAGTAATGAAATACACATAAAAGAACTATAAGCTCAAATATTTATCTATATGCAAATTTTTAACAAATGAGCTTTTAAAATTTTAAGCTTTAGGTTTGTGCATTGACATATATAGGATCCATTTTTAAAATTTTGAGTAACTATGGGGTTCATTTGAAGTGTGCAACTACAAAAATTAAATATTGAAGCCACATGACAAAAATTGAAGCACCAACTACTTTCAGGTTTTTGTTTTGTTTTGAAGTCTCTGTCTTATATCTAAAGATTCATGATCACTAGAAGAAAATAGGAATCCTACAATTGCTTATACTACTACTTTATTTGTTGCGCAAGACATGTATGATCAATGCACTTTGAAGGACTTCTAGTGATTATGGACAATAATTATTGTCATTTTAGTAGTTTTGGACAAAGTGGTGCATGGTACATTCAATGGAATATTTTGAACTTCATTTATTGAACATGCCGATGTGGAATATAATGTGGCACTTGAATCCAACTCACCGTGTTTTGTCAAGGGCTACCCAACTTAGCAACATGCCAAAAGACTACAACTTCAATCGATTTGTCATATGATTGGTGTGCAATTTGTAATCTACTTGGACCATCTGTGTGGCAATGATGTATTGTCTTTGGATATTGATACACATCCCACTTGTGAGGTATATTTTATTGCAATTTTGGGCCATTCTTTAGAAAATCTTTGGATGAGTGACAAGTTGTTTATGCGCCACATAGTTTTTGTTTGTAAGTTGCATAGTCATCAAAGCCAAGCATTGTCCATATGGGTGGAGTAGTTATTTTTCTCATTGTGACTTATTCAGGTATTACAATTAAGGACTTTGAAAAAGATTTTGGAGTGAATGCTAGTCATTTATGATTTCTAGTAATTTCACTTCATTTCTAAAGAATTGTCAACCTTGAATGCATAGTGAGTCATAGTCATGTCTTATGTGTTGCTAATTACTTTGAATTTCACTAAAGCACCAAAATACAACTCCATGACTAGGTGACTTTCGGGAAAATGACTTTGCCGTGCGTCACTTCATTTCATCCATAGTAAGATTGTCCTACCTTAGTTGTCATTCTAACTCATAAATGACTACGATACATGTACACCTTTTTTTTCTTTAGTAAGAGATAAGTAAAGACAATCTTTGTAAGCACTTAGGCACCAACATCAATACTTCTACAAAAATGAGATGCAAAAGATGTATAGAACACAATTACAATTGCAAAGAATTTACATGACCACAAACTACAACTCACATTAAATATAATTCCATTGCATTTGTATAGCCTATGTTGTAGGTTTTCAATTGGAAAGTGAATATCAACATTTCTAATTAAATGAAGTTGCAGCTATTGTCAAATCATTTATAAAGTTCTTTGTGCACAACTTCATTAATAAATAAAAAGGCAATTTTTGTTGAATATTATTTGAATACAATGCATATTGTTGTAATTCACATCAACATGAAGGTTTTCTTAATTTTTCTTCCTAGATACAACTAGAATTTAACACATCCTTCATAAAATGTTGATTTCCTTTAGGTTTGAGTACCTTGAGAGATGCATTTGGCACTTATGCTTTTTGGACATCTATGTAGTTTATACCAATTGTCAAGTGTTACCTTGAAATGTGCCTAGTGTTCCCCACCTATGCCATTGGTAGTCATGCTCACTATCTTTTATGTCTCATTGGATTTAGTAGCAACACTTGACATAAACCATCTCGAACTACACCACTATAGTGAAGATTCATGAGTGACTTCAAAGCCTTCACACAAGAAGGCATTACTAACTACAATCCATTAGACACCTCTACAAATATGTACAAAAACAAACTTGCCAAACCCCTCTTGAAGCTACTCACTCCATTGTAGGTACACACCTTGTGTATTAGTCAGAAATTAGCCTTTTTTTCCCCTACCATCAACATTTTTTTTTCACTTTCTATTTTACCAAAATCCTTTGTATACATCGAGACTTGAACTTGAAGGACTTCAATTTGAATTCAAGGTGAGGGGACAAACTTGAAATTAAACTATATTGTTCAAAGGTCCCCTCATTGTGCATGTTATCCACAACTTTGATCATTACAAATCCCTCATGTAGCATACATATTGGCACACCATATGGTAGATGACTGTCTAAGAAATATATTTAGAATTGTGTTATGTCTTTAGATCCAAACAAAACCCACAAAAGTATCCACAACAAAGTTCTCAAGCAATCCTTGTCATCAAGGATTGCAAGAATTGGTTGTTGGTTTTAGCATCATACAAAGAGCAATAGAGTTGTTTTCCACTAAATTTTGAAAGATGAACTTGATGAACTTGAAATTCTTATTGGAGATGGCTAACTTGATTGTAATCATATCCTTTATTTTATAAAAACTTAAAAAATTCATTTTGTATTTAAAAGTCAATTTTTCTAATTCATTGTATTTTGAGGTCTAGAAGTTTTTAGTATAGGTGACCACCCAAAATTGATGATCTAGAGCTAAAATTTATGTGATCTATTCTCATAGGGTCACCACATGTGGAGATTTGTACATCTTGTGCATCTATTTTTATTAAATTGGAGTATATTTTGATGACAATGAACAATTGAATGGTCCCTATTATTGCTTAATTTCCTAATTAATGGTATTTTATGCTCCCTACAATTACTTAGAATTCTAAAGGAGGGGCAATTTTCACCTCCCTTATTTTGTTAGAAAAAAAGCAAAGTGAAAAAAGGCAAATGCAAAAATGAAAGACAAAAATACAACACATGAACTACAAATACAACATTCACTTAACATAATTTGAAGCACTAAATATACATTGCTACCTTTGTCCTATTGTAAAGCATACAACACATAAGAATCCTCAAATTGTAAACCTAAAGAAGCAAACAATGTCTAAAGTGACAAATTTTGTTGGGCATCCAATGCAACAACTCATTTTTTATGTCAACAATGATGTCCAATGTAAAATGTAGTGTCATTGAAGATGTTTCATTAGACCTAATTGCTAATATAAAAACACGGGTTGTTGTATTGGATGTCCAACAAAATCTGTCAACTTAGATACAAGAAAACATTGGTTTCTTTTAGTAAAAGAAGGGCCACAAAATAGAACAAAGACAAAAGCAACATACATGAACTAGACACTAGAAACTAACAACATTTACATCCAAGAGAATGTGAACAACCAAATAAAGCATCACAACCCCATCAACATGGTAATACACTGTGCAACACACAACAACATGCAAAGAAGTAAGAAATGCGCAAAGCCAAACAAAACCTAGAAAGGTAAAAACTAAACCAAAAATGTTCAAGCACATGTGGTGCACCAACAATAATAACATCAAAGTGTTTGAAGTTTGAATTGTATTCATAACAAAATTGTAAGTACATAAAGTAAATGGTTGCCTTAATCTTGATGCATACACTATGAAATCCACGAAATCAAAAATGCCCTAAGCTAAGAAGCAAAACTATATGCAAATTAAACCCTCTCATGCACAAGTTGTAGAAGTCACCCACATGAATAACAAGCTACATCAATCTTCATCCTTTGCCAATACACATGTAGCTTAGTCTGGAACTCAAACCCTAAACTCTCACCTCTAGAGCAAACATCACCCAATACACCTTGAAGTTTCTACAAATCTTTATAAAGTGAATCCCTCATTGTACACCTCACATATGATAGTAAACCACAAAACCAAGGTGTAAGACACTAACCATAAACAACAATAGTAATCCCTAACCAAAACATTCAAATTCAACAAAAAAACTTCTCTTTAAACCTTAAACCTTCAAAGTGACAATATGCACAAACACCACATTTAGACTAATCTTAGGGAAGCAGGAAGTGAAGTTGGTACTTTGTAGGGAAACAAAATTCAAATAATGCAAGTAAAGCATTGTATGTGAAGTAGAAAATAAGATTTGAAGCATTCAAAGTGTTTGTAGTAGTGTAGAAGAGAGGACTCGAGATAGGACCATAATATAAAGCCGCATAAGGATAAAAAAATATCCATTTCATTGGACTATTGCATGATTTTTCATCCAAGCAATCATATCAATAGTCCTACAAATTGACCCTACCTAGAAAGAAAACCTAGGATACATATCTTTGAAGCTATTTTAGAAAAAAAATTACAAAGATGAGGTATTATTTATACATGTATCTTACTTATAATTGAGTGAACATTACCTTGTACTAATTATTCCATATTTGTTATATTGAGACTTTTCGGAGTCTCATTTTTATCCTTGACTCGAAGATAAAGAGCTTTATCTCTTTACTAGTATTTTTTTATAAATAGATAACAACAACAACTTTTAGAATTTCATTATAGGATCATTATTTGAGCATTATTTATTTTTGGTTTCAAGTACTATTTTTTTAAATGAATTTTTCAATAACTAGCATTCTGCCTCAAAATATGCAAAAAGTCTCTATATAATGTATATGGCCTTATTATGTATATTATCTCAAAGTTTTCCCTGAATTTTTAACATTGTGAATTAATAGCTTCCTATATTGTGCCATACATTGTTTGGTAAAAAATCTAAGTAACTCCCTCAAGGCTCTATTCCTACTCTAGGTGGAGATTTTTCTACAAAGGGGCATCCAAAATTGTATTATATTATGTCCTCTACATTTGTGCAAAGAGGCTCCTTTACATGTGCATTTGTAATCATTGAAGATGGTTTAAAGATCATTCTTTTGGTGAAATCTTGTCACCATCAAGTCGTCAAAAATGGCCAATTTCTAAGGGATTTTTGTTCATGATTTTCTATTTATTATTAATTTATACCTTAATACATCTATTTTTGGTGACAAACTATCCTTTTTTACATAGTTTTGTTTCAATACTCACAAGTAGTCCATAGTACTTGCAACATTACATTTAGCTATTGAATTTTATGATCAATGGCTAAGATTGTTCCACTACATAGTACTCATAGTATTTGGATAAAAGTTGATGGAATGGTTTAATTTTGTTGCAACTCTACATTAACCCCTAAATGACAATCTTTCAATCCATAAGTGAAAAAAGACAATGCACCCAAAAGATGCAAATAGGTTGTACTTGCCTGGCCCCTCGATCACCTCAAGAAAATTTAGGACCATCAACGTTTTTTATAGAGATTGAGGCCCTCCATCTCACACTATTGATTTTGATTTCACAAAAAAATTGTTAGTGCAAATCCTTGCCATTGATCCCTCACAATGTTATCCATCTAAAACTAGAGTAAAATAATTTGCATCATCAATCTGTGCCACACAGTATACTAACGGTATATGATATATATACAAATATACAAAATATAGATTACAAAAGACATATGGATATACAATATATAATATATTAGTATGGTCCTATACACATACGTGGGTATTGATACGAGATATGATGTTAATATTCCATATCAATTGTAGTCACGGTAACCATCAAAAAAAATACAAATATGGGGGAAGGGGTACATAGCATATTTTAATTAATTTAATCATTCCAGAATGAATGAATGAATGAATTGGCAGAATGTGTCTTTTGTCATTGTTGTGTTTTCTTTTCCCATGTCATGTGTAACACGTTTTGCATCGGATACAGTTTCAAAACAATTGATAAAATCAACTAATCAAAACTTTGATATTTTGTGTAGTTTTGAACAAACTCCAAAGATGGCTCAAAAAAAGGCCTTGGGCATTTAAGGATGAAGTGGTAATAATGCCTAATGTCTCTCAAGGGCCAACCCACTCTTGCAACTGATGCAATGATTATCCAAAGAGTGTTGTGGGAAGCAATTCAAACCAAGCATGCTTTTGATACTGTACTTACAGTTGCATTGGCATGCCTTTCCAGTAGCAATCGATTCAAACTTCATCACATTTGTGAATTGACAAGATGTTTTGTTCAATTGCCACAATTGCTTCTAGCTCTCTGATCTAGCATCTTCATCGGATGAAGGTATAACTTAAACAGAATACATCTAGGCGTACAAGTAACAAATCCTTGTCAAATTCTGCATACTTTGCAAATCTATTTTGGAGTCACAGGTGATAGAGAATCAGAGTAAGCTTGACAATATGGGCAATCACTCTTTCAAACTGTCTGTACACTCTTGGTCGAACTCCACATACAGTACTAGGAAATTCAAGGTTTGGGGTGCAAGTTAGAGCAAAAAAACTGTACTGAACACATCAATCTGGAGATGAAGATATACGAGTTATAACAACTGAGCTGCTAGCTTGCTCTCCAATCAAAAACTATCCGCGGTGATCGAGTACAAAACACGTCCAGTTTGGAATTATGGATCCTCCATCTCAAAAAGCTAAGTACAAGGATTGTTCATTCCTCTTTTCGTCATCGATCTGGCTCTTGCTGATTGCTGTGTCTGTGACCTGAGGAGAAAGAGAAGAAGAAATGTCTTCGATCTTGCAGTTTTGGTCCTCCCTTGAATTGAAATGATCTCAGCCAGCATAACATTCGTTGAACTTCGGAGGGCCTGGCTAAAGCTAGCTAGTAGGGTACAGTATCGATCTAACAAAGATACATCCATCTTCTTGCATTGTTCTTTCCGCCCAGACAGCATACCAAAATTAAAGTTTGCAGATGCTGTATCTTCATTTTTTTTGTTTCTTCTCAGTGAACAACACACAAGCACAGCCAGCTCACTTTGAATGGGATTTTGAATCCTCTTGTTTGAAAATGTACATGGACATAGCAGGTAAGAGGTCGCAATAGTACTGCTGTGGGACCACGACAAACAATTTTCAACGCAAGGGATTCATACAACAGATTCAGTAAGTTATGAGCTGGCTGAAGTTGGAGCAGACCCTTAGAACTAACTTATGCTGTCAAATGTGTCAAGATGACACAGTAAGCTTACTGTTGTTCTAGTGTGTACAACAACACAGACTATAAATGTAGTTTTAATAGTAATTGGCAGTTTCAACAGAGTACAAGTAGTTTCAACTGAGTGCAACTACATAATTTTGACAACATCCGAATGTTGTTTGAAATACTGTTCTCAGTTGCAAGCTCCAATACGGAATTTTCCCTGAATGTGCCCTTGCTCTTGCAGGACACAAACTGACCAGTGATTTGCAGAGCTCGCCGCTTCTTGCCAAAGGGAGGCAGGATGCTTACGTTCAATATATATACGGTTGCGTTCCCCTCTTTTGTCTTTCAGAGACTCCATTGTGTTGTGGGGTTTCGTCCATCCTGTACTGTACAGTCCATTTCACAAATCGTGAGTGGGTTTCATTCATTACGGAAGAATTATCGTGCGCTCTTGTCAATTGTCACAGATCTAATAAGGGAAGTCCATAAATAGCAATGAGATTTCTGCTGGGTTTTGTTGTCAATCTCCCAGCAATGCTCTTCAGAGAACAATTCGATATTCCCACCCCATGTGTGAAAGAACCAACTAAGAGCAGGCATGCAGGCATTTGTGAAGGAAGGTAAATATGATACAACAAATTTGTGACCCACTTGGTTTCTCCAAATTTACCAAATTCTCCAACTGAAGTCGTTAAATACTGAGACATCCTCTTACTTCGGCTCTGACTTCGTGAAACTGATTTGTCTGCTGATGTACCCAGCACGGTAGACTGATAACTTATACATTGACTCCTGTCAAGAGCCATTTTTAATGTAGTTGCAGTTATTATAAACTTTAGAGAAGTGAGATATCTCAAGATAGAGCAACCGTGTCGTGTTGGGTGGGGGTGTAAGTTCGTTGTAGCTCTGGGTCTCTCCTGCCAGGCCACATGTCGGCCTTGTATTTTTATTTTTATTTCTTGACACACGAGTAAAGAGTACGGACCTTGTATTTTGCCTTTTGCAATGAAATTCCGTATCATTTGTGTCAAATTTTAAAAAATAAATTAGTGCAACCTTGTCCTCTCAAAGATTCTGTGCATGTATAAATATATTTTCCTGATCTTATTCTGATCAGTTGTAAGCTTATTCTTTGTTTTGACAGGGCCAATGTTGTTCATGGTCATATCAACAAAAATGAGAAAAATTCAGAATTTTTTTAACTCTTTACTAGATATGGAACCTCAAATTTATACGAATCATAGTTGATAGGGCTTTGTGTATATGAATGCCTCCTTCATTGTCATGTTTTCAAATATGTCATTCTTGTGAGTATGGACAAGCATAACCAACATTACTCTATACTAAAACAATTAGTCTATGATGACTCCAAACACCAATACATTGCAGTGATTCATATCCTAAACGACTATAATCTTAGTTGAAAAGCTAATTGTTGATGTTGTCGAAAAAAAACATTTTACTTCTAGTGAATATATTGTCAATAGAGTCATTTTCATTCTCAATAGAATGATATTTTAAACTTTAAAAATAGAACTATTAAATTATATGGAATTTCTTTTTGAATATTTGTCTTATGTGTAACTTAGCAACATTATTCACATTTTTGAATTTATTTCAATAACAAAATTATTAGTCATGTTATGTTACTCATGTTAGGGGTGATTGCAAGAAGCACTTGTCCTATTTTTGTCCCCTTGTCCTTGGACAAATGGTTTTTTGTTCATAACTTTTGCATCATTTGTCCATTTGGCATGAAATTTGGTATGAAGGTACATGTGATAGTTTCAAACATTGTGTAATTTTTTCTAATTTTTTCTAATTACTTTACTATTTTTAACCTGCCCCCATTTGGGTGTCTACCTTAGCCATTTGGAGGGGAGTTCTATTTTTTACTCAAAAATGCGAATTCAAATCCATGAATTGGACATGTTGGAGGTCTACTAACATTACAATAGAACCACCCTAAGTCAATACTCTCTAATTCAATAAAGTTCTATCAAACCGCATTGATTGTTGGTCCTGACTTAACAATATGAACTACATACAAAGATCATGTCCCTCCCTAATGCAATAACCTCTCTTATCTAATGTATGAGACTGGTCCCAATCTTATTGCTTTAGAGAGGTTCTACTATATAAGGATTGATGATGATAAATTATGAAAATAGTAGCATGTCGGTTGCCCACATGGGGCCAAAGTGACCTTCCTTTGCGCAAAGTCTACACATTAGAGAAATTTTGGACTCTCCAAAGGGCTGCTAAGGTTTGACAAGCCACTCTATTTCAAGACCCCTACAAGGCTACTAAAAGAACGAAATCTCTGACAAAAATAAGATTCACCTTGTGTGAATATCGGGAATGAAAGGGAGTATATCTTAATTTCCTATTCTCTTTTGAATATAAAATTATAGTTGCCACAACCCTCCTCCATTAAACTACTCGTGTACCAATGCTTGATTACCGATGCTCTAACAAGTGGCAAGACAATGATTAGAAGAATTAGGGAAAAAATTCCTACATAGGCAAAAAGAAAGTAATGTTGGGGTCCTTCTGGCGCTTCTAAACAATCCTATAGAGAGTCGAAAATTTCTCTCATGAAAGAGGGAAAAATTTTCCTAAATGAATTTTCAGTTGGTGCAATGTAAGCACAATCATCTCTAGCAAAATGGCCTTTTTTATGGAATTTTTTTGAATTTTTTTTAAATTTATTAAAATGAAAAGGTCCAAAGACCCCTTTTCAATTATTTTTTGCTCCTAGTGGCTTCTATAGTACTTCATAGTAGTCCATAGAACTACGTAGTACTACATAATATGGAATTGACAGTTGAGATTTGCAGGCGCACTTTGACGCATAAAATTGATAGTAGTCCATAGTACTGCCAATCCTATGGCTAGGAATCACGTTTTTGAGCCAAAAATGTGAAGTGTTCCTTGCAATAACCCTTAGATTCAATGTCATTTTAACCTTCTCAATTCTATTACACTCAATTTTTCTTAAACATTGCTTTTGATACTTGATTTGAAAACACTATTGCTTACGAAAATATAGAATCTCTCTCTCTCTCTCTCTCTCTCTCTCTCTCTCTCTCTATATATATATATATATATATATATATATATATATATATATATATATATATATATATACATTCCAACTATAAAAAGACAAAATAAACTACTAATGCTATGGTATCTTGAATTTGATGAGCATTCCAAAATAAATTTTGCAATAGATTTTGCATGTTGTAAACATGCAGGTAAGATTTATGCTCTACCAATTGACTTCTTCATGTTTACAATCACATAATGATCAAATTGATTCTTTTATTTGGTGAGGCAAATTTGGACTTAAAACTAGACATTTCAAGCTTTTTAACAAAACATTGAAAATACACATACAAATTTTTTTCTTAATTCCTTAATTGTGAGCCTATGAATTGTCACTTTGATTTTAGGATTTTTTTCGTTTTAACTTAATTTTAGCACAATTAATAGTCAAAAAGATGTAAAAAGAGTGTTTAAAATATAATTGATAAAAATCCCTATTAATATTGTAATTTGTCCTTCTAAAAGCTCGCAGTGCCTAAATCCCTCTAATTCTCCACTTTTAGGTTCTAATTAAGTGTCTAAGAGGTTATTAATAATTAGTTGTTTAAGAAATGTTTAGGAGTCCATCTAACAAAGCTTTGTTAAAATAGAAGTCAATATTTCGTAGTAGAGAGTCCTTTTAGCCTTAGATATACTTTTAGTCAATTCATTTAGAGGTCACCATCAATTTCAATTGAACCATAGTGAGTTAAATTTGTGCTTTATAGATAAAATTTAAACAATATAAGGCACAACACCACCAAAGATTTAAGAAATGTGTTTTTATCATAAAAACACACCAAGAGCTCAACAACAAAATTGGTTCATCAAAATTCCCTTCTACTCAAAAGATTCCCTTCCCATTGGAATTTAAAAGAGGTAATTGATTTATACCTTCTTATGAATAGTGTAGAGTAAGAATATGAACCTACATTTAATAATGGGAAAATTCCTACAAGTTTCCCAATTTTTTCTAGAATTTTGAAGATGACTCCATGGAAAGTCAACTTCTCAAACCAATGATGGATTTTTTCTTAAAAAAATTTCAAGTTGCCAAAAAATTCCACTAAAATTAGGATAGAATGTTTAGTGATAATAAGGCACTTCAACAAGTTTGAAGACATTTTGACATTGACGAGTACTTAAACCAATGGCTTCCTTGAATTTGGGCAGAACTGAAACGAGTTTGATGTGTTGACTTGCTTAATGGGAGCTTGTGACATCCAAATGAGGCTAGAGAGGAGTCTTTTCTTACTCTTGTAACTCTTCTAGACACTCAAGGCAAAATATTTGAAAAATACAAATTCCATCATTTGGAATTTTTACATTTCCTTGTCTTGACAATTCTCTTGCTTTTTTGATCCCAAATGACTTGGGAAAAAATGATGAAGATCTAGTGTCCTAATTTGGGCCTTCTAAAGCCAAATGCACAATCCTTTTGTGATTTGGAGCATTTCTCCAAAAGGTAGGTAGGGTTCAACAATAGGTTTGAATTTTTCTAGTACTAATTAACAATAATTAGCGCTTGATTCTAGAAAGATCTAAAGGTTAGGAAAAGGAGAGGGAGGCCTTGGGAAAATGATAAAAAGATACTCTCACCTCTCAAAGACAACCTCCATTTCTATTGTCAAACCTTTGACATTTTGTTGTTTTAGTGTTTTGTCCCAATTTGACCATTTTATATTTTTTGCATTTCTTGAGCAATTCTTTCATTCATCGAAGTGTGTTGAAGCTCTTCTTGAAGGACACAGGTTCCCTTTACATGTTGACTTTGTGGTTTTGTATTCTATGTGGTTCAGTCTCCCAGTATTTTGGTTGGTGTTGGATTTTAAATCATGTGCTAATCCTAGGGAAATTTCTAGACAAATTTTGATGAGTCTATTAGTTGAAAAACATCATAGTTTGTTTTAAGTTTGGATAGTGATTTTGCACCAACTCCTTTGGATGGAAAATCTCTTTTTGGAGAACTAATTCCATCTAGAGTCTTGACTTGTAGACACGTGTTTTATTGGAATTTCTTGAATTTGGATTTTTGGTTCTTTGTGGTGATCTTACATTGGCTCCTTATGTGGGAAATTTCTTTTGGGAGAATTTCCCCTACAACCTTGACCTACTAGATATGTGTCTTGTCAAAAGTCTTGGTATTTGAGCCTTTGTTAAAACAATAATAACCATAGCTTGATTTGTTCCAATTCCTCAAATATTTACCTTTTCCTTTTGTTTTGTGTTAAGTGGTTGTTTTCCTCTATCTCCTTTTGCTTTCATTTTTACCCCATATTGGCAAAGCTTCGACCTCATATTTCTTATTTAGCAAACCATCTTTAGAATTTTCTTCCTTGTTGTTATGTTAGTGAAGGCATTATCCTAGTAGGTAATAGATTTTGCTAAAACCAAACCGGTTCAAACTCCCCTATAATCCCCTAGACTTTCTATTTTTTCCCTAACCATTTTCTTATTTGGTCAAATCTTTCCTTGTTGTGTTCTATTTCCTTCCATAGTGGTGTCTGTCCATTTGAAAACCCAAACCATTAGTCCTAAATTCAACGAGAGTTGGGCTGATTTGTCCCTTATGATGTTCTCTTGCGGATATCAAGCTACCAAGGTAGAATGGGTATCTAGTTGCCAAGGCAGACAATTATCAAGTTGTCGAAGAGGGGTCTCCAGGTCAGGTCTATGCCGTGAGGGTTACAACTGGTACTAGTAGTTTTGTTTTTTTGGTTACTTTGGAGAAGAAGCCAATTGTTTCTTCAATACTCATGTGATACTTGGGTGATACTTGGTGATATCTATATGAAAACTAGGTGAGATCTAGGTAAAATTTGGTTATTGGTATGAATATACAACAATAATCTAGTTATTTTGTCCCAAAAGAATGAAAGTTTCCTTTACAAAAAATAGCCAACATCTTTTGGTTGTAGCCAAGTGGCAAAAAATTGTGTATAAGAAAATCATTGGGTGCGATTTGGGCTTGAAATTTATGGGCTAGGCTTGGGGATTTTACAAATTGGGTTGTGGATTTATAAATTAGGCTATAGGGTTTACAAGTTGGGTTCTTGGAGTTTACGGTTGGGTTTGGGGGCTTCAAACTATAAGGGGAGGGGAGTCTTGAGAAGTAAAAAAATAAGCCAAAGGGGCATTTCAATCCCAAAATCCAAAATAAAAGCAAGTAGATTAGAAAGGAAGGAATACGAGTCCAAGAAGGAAGAAGACAAGATCATGTTGAAGGTCCAAATTTCAAGGTTGTGGAGAAGCAAATATTTATTGAGGTTAGGAATCCAATTCAACCCCATATACAAGGTTTGATCCTAGGTATTATTTAAAAAATTTTAGACTCTCTAAACATAGTTGACTAATTTACATCCTTATTAGAAGTTTAGATAGTTTATGAGGCCATATTTGGCCATTAGGTTGATTCTTAGTATTAATTAGAAGCATTATTTTTTGTAGAAGTCAACGGTGGCAACTTAAAAAATAGTATAAAATATAGAATACCGAATAATAGATTATAGGAAATAGTATAGAAAATAGCATTACAAAAAAATTTCAGCCCTCAAAGAGGCCGCGAGTTTTGCACCCCTATAGTGCAATTAAAAAAAATCAAAATCAAAAATTATTTTTTATTTTTCAGAATCTGGAATCTGATGTGGCACTAGTGATGCCACACTAGCACCATGTCAAATTGACTATTTGAAAATTTGAAAATTTGAAAAAATAATTTGAAAAATAATATTTTATATTTTTCTGTAGCTGCACTGTGGTGTGCTAGAAATGAAGTCTTAATAGCCTTTTGCAAGGTTGAAATTTTTTGTAATGGAGAAGGAAAATTAGGTGAAAGAGAACTCGCGGAGAGAAGTTAGAAGTTCCAATTCCTTTTGTAACCTTTCTATTTAAGCAGTAAGCAAAAAGATAATCAACTTATTAGCCAACGACGCTAGCATGTGAACCTAGAAATGTGAGTGTATGAGCCTTGAGCCTAGGTGTAAGTAGATATTCTACAACTATTGAAGGTGTTTATAACATACATATTTATAACATGAGTATTCTATAACCATGTAAGGTGCTTTTAACATAGGTACCTATAATATAAATATACTATAACCATGGAAGGTTCTTATAACATAGATACCTAAAATATAGACACCCATAATATAATTATGCACTTATTATATAAACATCCTATAACCACAAAAGTTTTTTATAACATAAGTACCTAAAGCACAGACACCCATAATATAATTAGGCACTTATTATATAAACATCCTAAAACCATAGAAGGTGCTCATAACATAGACACCTACAATATAAACTTTCTATAACCAAGGAAGGTGCTTACAACATAGTTACCTACAACATAGACACCTATAATTATAAACATCCTATAACTATGGAAGGTACCTATAATACATGTACCAATAATATATGAGCCTAGGCTCCTAAGCTCATGGGCTCAAGATCCTAGGCTCACATACTAGCAACTATAACTTACTAGCTATGGAAGGAGATGGATATTATGAATCAATCACAACTATTGTGCAAGAAGATGGGACCATAGTGTCTGTAGCGTTAGAAGTAACCACTTAAACTTTGCTATTTGATTTATAATCTTTTTGTCAAACTAGAAAATAGAATTAAAAGTTAAACACTCTAGTCAGATTTTAGAAGTCCATTAGAGTCCAATTTTGAATTGAAAATTGAATATCTAATTGTATAGGTATCAAAAAAAATATTAAATTTTTAAAATAGATAATTTTTTTTAAAGAAGTTATTATTGGATGAAGTTTAATAGTAAGTGTAGATAAAAATCATCCAAAAAAGTTTGAAAAAAATATTAGAATTTGGTTTAAAGTCAGGGATCAAAACCTAAACAAAAGATAAATTTGATAGTTAAAGTTAGTATAAATTAGAGGATGAAATTTTAGAGTGTTAAATAGGGGTCAAACTTCATCCATTGGTAGATTTTGATAGGAAATTCCAATCATATAGTGTCACAAAATTTTCAAAAAGTTAACTTTAAGCTTTCAAAAAATTTCAATCTAAAATCTAAAAATAGGAAGTTATAAGTCAAGTCTAAAATAGTAAGTAATAAGTAGATAGTGAATCTAAATCTTTTGAAAACAATCAAGGAACAGTTCTAAATCAAAATCAATTAAGGAATATTTAGAGGATTTCAAAACTAATCCACACTTAGAATATAGGTCAAAATTAAGGAAGGTAATGTATAATGAAGTTTGGTCTTAGAATTGGATGAAAGTAGTACTTGTTTGTCTAATTCATGTAAAATTTAAAAATTTAAAACTATGATTAACTTCAAAATTGATTCCCAAATCAAATTCAAGTTTAGATCAATAGTTCAACAAAAATTGATGAATGAAGTTCAATAGAATTGTTTAGGAGTAAAACTTCATCCGTGGATAACTTTTAATAAGAAACTTTGATTAGGACGTATTTAATCATTTTGGAATGGGCATGAGATGTTCTACAGCTTATGCCATTTAAAATCTAGGTTTGATTATCTTTTCTTTTGAGGACCAAAGTTTTGGCCCACATTGGCCAAGATTGGCTCGAACTCCTAATTTTCAAGATTCCTTTGTTTAGTTTACTTAGATTTCTTACGTTCTTGCAAAAAATACAATTTGTGTATTATTTGGAAGGCACAATTGGACAATGTTTACAAACCCATTAGGAATTCCACATCAAAAACACCAAGAGCCTAGTTGGACTCAGTCTATCTCAAGAGTATAGATAAAATGCTCTTGCTTATTAAATTTCAAAATAAGAAAAGACTATTTAGGATGTAGACTTCTATACATGTCTAACACATACTTGTAAACTTATTACTAGATTAGAAGGTTAGATCTTGTACTTAATCATCAACTTCATGATCTCCAAAAAACCAAACTTACAAATTCCATTGCATATATAGTAAATATGCAAAAGTATATTGTAAGAAATTTCTATAAATTTTGTGATAAAAACATCTTATTATTCTATTACTAGCATACATTGTGGTATTCACAAACCTTGTGCTCATTGAAATGTAACAATTCTTGTACCATTTAGTACATTGCAAAATTTCTAACATCTATACTAAAGCCTAAATTTGAATCAATTTCACATTATTCAAAATTGTATGTTTGGAGTGATTGTTTATCATTCTTCTAGGATCTAAAGGATTTATATTTTCCAGAAGAAAATTATTTTATTGAATGACATTTCTTTTTTATTTTTAATAAAATTTTAATTCGAACTTGGATAAATTGTGTTGTAAGGAATGTACAAATACTATCTAATAAGGGCATTTATCTTTTAGTCCTTGAACATCCCAAAAGTTTTTGAAAATTTAGAATTGTCTTTCTCCAAGTATGAGTAAATTTTCATTTGAATCAACCATACTATCTTATAAGGAGTATGTCTTCAAAGAATTTTCAAATTGTATTCTCTAAAATTTGGAATATTCTCATGCAAAGTATATAAAATTTGATCTCTCAACATGTAAGTTGACCTTCTCAACTCCTTGACTTCAAAGACAATTTTTCATATTATCATAATCTTCACCAATAGTTGCAAAAGAAAAATGAAATTTTTATTCATTAATGTAGTCTTTACTTCATCCAAAAAATGTAACAACTATAGGAAGTTATGAATTTCATATTGTCTAACTTGTAATGACATGATATATTAAGAAAATGTATATTAAAATTAAAATTGTAACACATATAAGTGTGGCACATTGTTGTAAATCTTGAATCACAAATACAAGATTGTAGATATGATTCCATTTATATAAATTGAATTTTCAAGTAATTATTAACCCCTAAAGTTCCTTGACTATATTATGTGAGCGCCAAATTACCTACCCTTGATAATTCGCGAATACAACCAGGTTCTGGGTTTCAGCTAAGTGACTCCTACTTTTAGGTGTCTAAGTGTGGTCCATTGTGCCTTCCAAGCAATGGATCTTTTTACTAAGTGCCTAAGTGACCCCCCAAATTGCAAAAATTGCTTAAACTACTTCCAAAGTTTTGGGCCTACTAGATGGAGGGCCTGCTAGATGATTTGGATGGAATCTACACTAGGGCAGAACTATCCTAAGAATCCTCTAGTTCATCTCGTTCCATTTCTAAAAACGTAAGACTCGACCCAATCCGACCTTCCTAGACAAAGTTATAGGTGGATGAAGTTTGACCACTACTTGGTTCCTCGAACTTCATCCATCTATTACACCTAGTTTCCCAATTCAGAAGGATCCGAAATTTAGAGGGATGGTCTCCTACCCAGATCTCGAGTTGGACCCTGATCGGGGATTTCTAATGAATTTTCATCCAAGCCTTACCCAAACTTCATCCGTTAATTTCTCTTAACCTATAACTCGGAATTGACTTTTCTCTTAGTCTATGGAACCTGATTGAGAGCCTCCTCCTAATTTATTTAATTCTTTGTTAGACTTGGAGTTTAGCTATTCTTCATCCAATTTGGCCCTAACCTTCATTCGGCAATAACTTCCTCAATTTCCATCCGATTTGGGCATACCTTAGGGTTTTGGAAAGTCACGGCCCTCCTCTTTATGCTTATGTCTCTGGAAATGACCTGACCTACGGTCCTTAGGGTCTGACCTAGGGGTAGGCCTCGGCCCAGGCTACTAAATTCTAGTTAGAGCCTTAGGGGAAGTTTGGAGAGGTTTAACTCATACCTCGGAACTTGAGTCATTGATTGCAACCCACGGAAGCTCTACCTCCTCTGCCATAAACTCCTGTGCCATGAGACAACGAACCACCATTCTAATCATGAAATAAATTGGTACAAGTGTTTAATTGTTGATTACTATCCTATTTCTTTCTTCCTCCCTTCTTTTCCTTCCTCCCACACTCTAAGGTAGCCCAACTACCCCCCTCTCCTACCTACCAAGCCAATCTCAAAGACGTGTCATACCATCCTCCAAGGTTGAGCTACTTCTTACGTCCTCTACTTACGGATCACACTTAATCTTGTCATAGTCACCTAATTCTAATCCAAGGGCTTAAGTAAGCCTTGAAGATTTCCCCTCCTACTTTATCTACTTCTAACCTTCAAATTGTCCTCCCTCTTGTCACCTTCTCATTCTCTTGTCCATTTGATCGTTGCCTTGATAGTAGTTTATGGGAGATAGGGAGTTGGATTCCCTGCCCCGATAGTTTGCTTAGTGTAGTTGAGTGTGTTGTAAACCTCCTCTCCTCTTCCTGCCTTGATTACCGGGCCACTCTCTCCTTTTCCATGGACAACTCTTTTTCTCTCCCCCTGCCTTAGTCTTGGACAACTCTATTTTTTCTCCCCCACCTTTAGTCTTGCACCCCGACCCCCCAGCAATGAACCCCGTAATCCCCAACCCCTAATATCGTACCCCGACCTCTAGCACCCAACTACCCAGTAACCCTAAGATTGCCCCCAACCCCCCTAATAACCCCAATATCGCACCCCGACTCTCAAATAACCCTCGTATCACACCTGATCCTCCCGTAACCCTTGCATTGCACCCCGACTCCCTAGTAACCCCAATATCGGCCCCGACTCCCAATAACTCCAATATCGCACCTCCATAACCCGAGCCCTAATTGCCTGCAGCTCTTAGCATTGCCGATACATGGCCCCGCTCCGCTCGATGCCTAGCCTTGGCCTCCTGGATATCAAAATCCTGTTGGATTGGGTGCTAGGTTGGTTTAGCTTGGTGGTTGGAGTGGCTCTAGTGTTGTTGATTTTTAGCGAATTCTAAGGGGGTTTGGGACATGCCATGCTTGTGGGTTGTGGGTGTAAGCTAGACTTGTGGAGTGACACCCTCAGTTGATTTCTCCCTAATTGCTTTCTACCCTCGATTTTAACTTCTACTTCTACTTTGGGGGGCTTGAACATTGGTTTGTTCCCAACGCATTTTGGGAACTAAACCTTGTGGGGAGAGGGGCCATGTGGTCTCATGGTTCTCCCATGAGGTGGTTTAAACACACTGTTAATACTTTTTATCCCAAGGGGGTGCAAAGCTTCGCCATTGTTCCCCTTTTAAAAGCACCACTAAGACTTTTCACCCCAAGGGAGTTCAAAGCTTCGCCGTCTTTTCACTATCTCACATACCACGAGGACTCCTTTACCCTATGGGTTCAAAGCTTCGCCATACGGGCGGGACCCACTACCCTTGCACCCTCATGTCTCTCAACAAGGAATAACACGTCACTATTAAGGACAAGGACAAAAGACAAGGAAATGGCCTTGGACATTCAAAGGCTACCGACACGGGTTAGTAACATCAATAACTTGGACTAAAGGCCCTCCAAAGTGGCATCACTAGTCATATGGGGGGTTGCTCTAGGGTTAGTACACGACAAAACCAGGAGAGTGACTAAAAGGGTCTCTCAAAGGTAAGCACCTACAAACTCTAGTAACTTAGGAAGTTAGCAAAAGCTTCCAAGCTCAAGCTTGAAAGAGTTAGAACCACGCTCAATCAAAAGAAAAGGCAAGGGCCCCTCAAAGACCTTGCAAGCTCCAAAAACAACAACAATGGCCAAAAGTGCCCAAAAAACACCGTTGCAAGGCTTCTGGCTAAATGCCATAATTTCCAACACAAATTGGATCCAACAAACCCAATTATACAAAAAGAGGGTGGTGAGAGAGGAGAAAGGGTGCCCTTTTATACTCTTTCCTAGGCACCCACCTCTCCTCATTCATGTAAGTTAACCTTATTTTCTTGAATTTTCATCCAAAACTCAAGGCTTTCATCCTATATTGGCCCACTAAGCTAACTTTTGGAGACTAACTCCGAATTGTAAATGGATTGCGCCATTGGCTTCAGAAGGCCATTTTTAGTGATGAAGAACCCCTTCCCCCTTTTCTACCTTCAAAATCACAATGAAACCTAGCACCAACTTAACGTCCAAAACTGGGGAAAATCACAACTTTTTGGGGTTGACTTTTCTAGCAAAAGTAACTAGCCTAGGCTCCTAAGTAGGTGTGAGGGAATGAGAAAAGTCCTATCTTGGGCTCCATTCCGCTTCCATATGCTCCCACTCTGCCAATCAAACCTGCCGTGGACTTTAATTTCTATTAATTGTCAGGGAATGTTGCAAGTTTATGTACTTCTAACTATTGGTATGTCATAAAACTTGTCGAGGCATCTTATTAACATAAATGAAGCTATGATAATTTTTAGTGAGAATTTACCGCCACCTAGGGAATTTCCAGGAATTTTCCATTGCAGGTTTGGGTAGTTGACCATCTGAAAAGACATCTTCTGACTATTAGAAAATTTTGAAACTTTTCGTGGAACCTCCCATGGGATTCCACAACACATATGTAGGCTCATACTTTTACTCTACACATCGGCCTAGGGGGGAAAAAATCCACCCCCTCATTTAATCATCAGTGGCCGGGGAATCTTCTACACCAAGGGGAATCTTGGCTAACCGACTTTGCTGTTGGTTCCCGAGCATGGGTTTAAACTCAAACCACCCTCCTTGGACCTTGAATTCTTCCACGGTCATGCCTTGGGATCTTCAACATCTGCAAGCCAACAAATTAGAGTTCTACTATTTCTTCAATGGAATCAAGAAACTAGAACCTATCTCCAGGAATTGTCCTATATACCTCACCAAGGTTCCCTCAACCAATTCTAGCTTAGAGATGTCCTTTCCATGTGGGTTTTTGAGCCTAGTACGCTCATCACTCTTAATTGACCAATTTGCTACGATTAGTTGGGTTCTAATCTATTTACAACTTGTGGTTAGGCCATTCTAGCTATAATATTCTAAAAATAGACCAAATACTATATTGGAATGTGACACTCCTATTTTGGTTCTACACTCTTTGGGGGGCTTTACGTATATAAAAGTGCATTTAAAATGACAAAATACGAAAAAAAGAAAGAGTGAGCCCTTGGTGACGAATTGGGGGCTCACATATTATCACCAGAAACTCTCAAAAACTATCATTTCTAATACAAGTACCAAATTTTTTTAAATTAGCATTTTGGACACATGTAACCATAGGATCTTGTAGTAAACTAGATTGAGAAGATGTGGGAATAAAGTTCAAAAATTTCCACCGTGTAGATTGCAAGATATTAACATTTGAAGTGACAAAAATCTTTTTTTGGGCCATGTGAAAAAACAGGTAGCTGCACTTCACAAGGTCACATTTGTATGGAAAAATGTACAAAATGGTGGTGCTTCTTTAGATCCATTCTTCAAGGCAAGTTGGCTCCATGCTTAAAAAAGTTCAGATCATTTGGAATTGTGCAACATATAGGGAGAAAATAGTAAGTAGAAAGATGTAGAAAATGATTCAAAATACTAAATTGTTAACATTTTATTAATGGAATTGAGAAATGCCAATTCTAATGGTTGGAATGTTGTAAAAAAAATTTACACCTATGATTTTTATTTTTTCCAAAAATATGGAAATGAGTTAAATAAAGGACTTCAAAGTTTATTTTAGAGTAGAGAATCCATATTTTGCCCACAAACTAAAACATCTCATAACTTTTGACTCATTGATCAAAATGGAATGATTAAAAGCTTTCTATGAATATATAAATCTAAAAAACCAATTTCCACTTTTTATTTTTGAAAAAAGTGATTTTTTCAGATCTACCCAGACTATGTGAGTTGAGAAACAAACTACATATTAGGCCATAAATTTTGACTCATATTTCCAAATGTCTTGAAATTTAGAGCACGTGAAAAAATTCTTCATCCACACCTTCTATTAAAGTTTGGGTCCAAAACATGGAAATCTCTAGTAACATGTACCTACCAAAATTTCTATGTTGCCAAAAAATGCACCTTGATCTTTTAGTATATAAAAAGTTCACTATATAGATAGAAATATGTATAGAATTGTAGAATAACTTTACCTTGTAAAGTCTCAAGACCTTTTTTTCGTTAAAAAATAATCAAAATTTGTAATTTCTATAGCAAAGAGTTAAAAAAAAATTAATTATTATCTTTGCATATAAAACAAAAAAATTATTGTACTGGATTAGTATAAAAAGTGTGGAAGAAATTAAAAAATGAAAACTTTGACATCATGGATTACCAAATATTTGCATTTAAAGTGAAGAAAAATGGTTTAAGGGGCACCTTATGAAACAAGATTATAAGATTTTATATCTTCTTAACTAAAATTTTATACACTACATATTTCAAATTTTCAATATTTTATGTAGAAGAGTTGAATTGAGAATTTAGATTAAAAAATACAATAAAAAAACACAATGATTTAAGTTACGATCTTAAGTTCTAAACTCCATATGCATTGATAAGATCAGATTAGTGCATGTTTAAAGGACATTCCAAAAGAATAACTTACTTTTACTTTTAACCCTTTTGTCCACTAAATAGTGAAAATATAAGTAGGTTCAATTTTGGTTAGATGCTCATGAAATTTTGGTATAAGGTCTGAACATATACCTCCTTGGTAGGAAAATAATTTTTCTTCAATTGGGTGCTTGGAACAAAAGTCATGTAGCATTAAACTTTTGGGGCAATTTGCGCATCTTTGGGGCATTTTTTGCTAAATCCCTCGACAACTTATGAAATTTGGCATGAATGTAACTAATAAAATAAGGTATACAATTGTCCAAACAAAACAAGTCACATTCGAAGAGGGGTCAAACTATGTTAGCCATGTAACCTATGTTAGGGCGGTTTTGAAAAAAACATTTTAATCTAACATCAAGCCTATAATCTCAGAAGTCAAAGTTTCTTGAAATTTTTCCTATATTTTCCGAATGTTTATTTCTAATGTTTCACCATTTAGATTTCAAATAAAAAATTTCTTCATTACACAAGAAATCATCAAAAAATGACTTGTGTAGTGCCAATTCACTCAACCTCCATAGATTGCAAGGTTATTTAGAGTAAGCTAGACTCCATATGTGCCTCTAAAAATTTTCAAGACCAAACCTAACATCAATTTTGAATGGTGAAAATGTGAATTTTTGTATTGAACAAAATTTTTATTCCTAGAGTGCTCAAATTTTGCAAAGGGAGGCAACCCATTCTTAATCACCACCCCATCTTAGCAGTGTAGGAGGGAGTAATTTCAATCCTAAGGTGATTAACATGATTAATGCTAGCACACTTCCCGGTGTTGTTGTGGCGCATTATGATTGGCTACGAGATTTTCAATATTGCCTCCAACCCTTGGTCAAAAAAGGAAGGTCTTTATGGCGAATATGGGTGAAACAAAATCATTAGTTGGAAATTCATAGTAATTATGTTTTGAGAAATAAAAATGTTAAATATTATGGAAACTTTATAAACTCTATTTTTGCACATGGAGAAATTTCCCCATTGTTGAAACCTCCCTTGCAAATACGTGTATCTACTTAAGTGGTCAGAAATGGGTTGCCTCCTTTAATCCTATTTCGCAAGAATGAAAAAAATTGTTTTTCAAACTTCAAATGTTATAATCTTTCAATCAACGGGGTCTAATGGGCTGAAATTTTTTCCACACATTGCCTTAATTTTTTATACACTTTCCTACAGTTGGAATTCAAAAAATTAGAATGAACTTTTCATTTTGGACTATGCATCAAAGATTGGCAATTAAATTGGATTTTTCCACTTTTGAAATACCCTTTGTCCTTTAGGGTTTATAATTTGTTTTCCAATATTTTTGCTATTGTTGTACACCAATTTTTTTTAAATCATTTATTTATATATATATATATAGCATTGACGTTTCAACTGATGAGGTGAGATATTTTGAATTTTGAAGATTTTATAGTTCCGAAATTAGAAAATTGGACAAAAACTAGAAATTGGTGGTGGAGAGCTGTCAAGTCCATAGGTTGACAAGTTGTAGAACCATTTGGCCAGTGGTGTTTCTGTTTTGAGTGATAAGGTAAGAGCATCCCCACGGCAACTCATAGAGTGCCACAGACCCGGTGACTGGCCGTGGCTGGCCCAAAACATTGCCCCACGGCAAGCACAGCGAGGGCCATAAATTGGCCGGCCATGGCCAAATTTGGCGTGTACATGGCCAACTGCCGCGTCTAGCAAGTGGCTCAGCATCGCGTTTCACGGACCTTTCCGACCCCAATGTCGAGGTACCGACCCCAGCTGGACCTCGAGGAAGTGGAGGAACTCCATTTCATACTTTTTTTTCATTAAATTGTTGAAGGTTAAACTATTAAAAAAATTTAGCCGGATTTGCTGGGCGGAGTGTCTGTCCTTGGCGTGCTGCGTTGGCCGTTTTGCGGTGGGGAACACGACTACGAGGCTGGCCGGCCGCATCTCCCAGGCACACCAAACGACTCATTTCTGCGCCTCTCTCATGCGCCAGCCGTGGGGATGCTCTAAGGGAGCCGACCTCTTTCTGACCACTTAAGGAGATACACATACTGCAAGGGAGGTTTCAACAGTGGGGAAATTTTTCCCATGAGCAGAAATAGAGTTCATAAGGTTTCCATAATTTTTCAGATTTTTTTTCCTCACAAAATAATTTCTACGAATTTTTAAGCTGAAGATTCTGTTCTACCGATATTGGCCATATAGATCTTCATCTTTTCGACCAAGGTCTGGTTGCAAAATCCAAGAAGAGCTGGGTCCAAATTTGAGAGTCTTGTAGCCAATTGTAATGCACCACGAACTGCCCGGGAACTATGTCAGCATTAATTGTTGCTAATCTGCTGCTGATTGGAATTACTCCACCCTACGTTGCCAGATGGGGTCTGTGATTAGTAAGGGGTCGGCTCCCTTAAACCAGCCTATTACCACCCTTATTTGCAATCTACCTATCTTGGGGTCAATTCCAACAGGGACACATATTTTTCAGAGGTGTGCGCTTATTTCCTGAATCAGATCCAAGTGGAATTATAATTTTCCGATCAAAATTGTAATTTCTGTGAATTTTTGAAGTGGTCAGCCTTGAAATTACAAAACCGCCTCTAGACTAGAATCATAAACGACCCACAACTAACCCATAACCGCCTAATGAAGAACTAAATATTCTCTAATAATGGAGTGACACGTTACCCCATCTTGTCATAAAAACTCTAATTCTGTCATAGAAAACCCTGATTTTGTCAGAGAATGAAGGGAATTGGGGGGGATTTTAGGTGGAATTGGGGCCAAGAGTGGGTGACGGAATTGGGCTGGCCTACTCATGGAATTGCGCTGCAGAACGGTAATGGGCTGGTTTACCCTAATTCCCTTAGCCCACCAAAAATTGGCCCCTTTGCTGTCATCCCTCCAAATTTGGATCAGTGCAGTACAACTAGCGAATTGCCACATGGCAAAAAAAACACCTGTAGGCCACCCCATACTGTGTCGATACTTTTATTTTTATTTTCCTTGTCACTTTCACTTTTTTACTTTTACTTTTTTACTTAATATTTGCTTGGTATATTATTTTTTTATCGTAGGAAGTGATTTTCTTAGGCCTACATGTTGTGGCCATTTTAGAAAATATTGTGATTTCTTTAGGTGAGTAAGATGACCATCATGGATACATTGGTTTTGCTAGTTTGGGGATATTCTAGAGACTCTTTTGAACCAATTAGACAACACATTTTTTAAAATTCATCAAAAATTCAGACTTTGTCCAAAAAAAACAAAAAAAACCTATATATATATATATATATACATACATACATACATATAATCTCAATTGCTATCCCCATTTCTCCCATTTTTCATTATGTGGAATTTTATAATAAATAATAATTCAACAATGCCACCATGGCAAACCAATCATTATTGGCTTTTCTTGTCATAGGCTGGTTTACCATAATGGTTGCAGCAATAACCCATAGCATCCTCCTAATATTTTTGAAAAGTCAAATTAATGAACATTGTTGCAGCTTTTTTCTTTATTTTCTTTTTTTTTTGACACATTCAAATGAAACGGACTTGTTGCAGCT
The DNA here is from genome assembly GCA_963920665.1 of Straminergon stramineum. Classification (NCBI taxonomy): domain Eukaryota; kingdom Viridiplantae; phylum Streptophyta; class Bryopsida; order Hypnales; family Calliergonaceae; genus Straminergon; species Straminergon stramineum. The sequence continues at coordinate 23,173,207 of OY987266.1, forward strand.
TTCTTTCAAGGTGAGGCCAGATTTGTGCCCTTCAACCCTTATCATATATGATGATTTTACACCCTCTATAACTTATTTGTTCACCCACGTTATTCAGGTTCTAATTAGTAGTTAGCTTTTCCTCTGACCACCTTATTCATGCCAGTCATTATCATGACTCTCTTCAGTTCAGTCTCTTGTACAAACTTCAAAAGTTCCCTAAAATTAAAATTATAAAAATAAAAAAATAAAAAAAGCCCCAAAAAGCAGTATGATAAAGGACAACCTTTATTTGTGTCCCAAAAAATATGAAATTTTTAAAAAAAAAGTTCCCAAAACAAACACTACAAATCGAAGGGCTCAGTCTCCACACCAGCCTGACTGAGATCATGACCCCTACCAAGTGAGAAGTTCCATTTATTGTCTCCACCTGGACAGTGCTCAGGTGCTTGAAGGGTGTACCAATGTTCCCAAATGAGATATTCATAAAGTTAGATCTTAATTTCTGTAGGGAATAATACATATACAATATCATATTTGACTCTTAGAATATAAATTATGTACTAAAATATAGCATGACATTTTTTTAAACATGTAGACGATTTCCATTGCAAACAGAAATATTACATCAAACCAGAGGCCAAGACCTTGGTGAAAACATTTTTACATTTCCAGACAACTAAAGACCAGGCACTACACCTACCCAGTCAACGAGACACAACCTAAGAACACACAAAGCCCAGATTAATCAAAGGCCCCCATCTGAGGATGCACAAGCTTCCAACGCATTTCCAAGTGAGACACCCCCCCCACCCACCCCTATAGCAGGACATTGATACGCCATTGGATTGATGATTTAACAATTAGCATCTTTCAATTGAATGTGACTTTAACCATTCTAAATGCCTTATGTTTATGGGCAATTCACATGGGGCATTTGCAAAGAGATCTCTAAAGTGTTTTTAGAAATAAGATTGTCCTAAGTTTTAAAGAACGAAAAGAATTTGAATCCCTAAGTTAGTCTGCTATGAAAGCTACCATTTAAGAGTTGTTTGCCTTTTCGGAGAAGCTAATTTCTTGAAATAATTTGCAATAGATTTTCGTAGGAAGAAAATGGAACTGGAATCTAATCCAAGTCATTTTATATTTTTTGGACCTTCATGGAATTAGTTATGAATTTTGAAGTTGAAATGCAATGGTCACTACAAGTGATCACCTCCCCAAATGTACAATGTTGATACATTGATAAATGAAAAATTTAACCACTATGTCAAGATCGCTTCTAGAGCATGCACACTTTTAGAGCAGACTACCTTAACCCTCGAAAGGCCCTTGGGGTCCATCTAGACAACCCGTATTTAGCTTTATAACTCTTCAATTGTGGATTAATAGATAGATTTCCATACATTTTTATTTATATACTATCATGATCGTTAATTTACTTTGGATTGAAAAGTATTTGGTCAATGTTTTTCTAATCAAATACCACCAAATATATAATATACTATATGACCACAAAGGGCTTTCAGGACCTTCTAGGGTTAAAGGTCCCAACAATAAAAAATGAGGTGCACCTTCATTGAACTCTATGATTGTAACTTTCAAAATTTCATTTTTGATAGTCACTTTACACTAAAAACATGAAGTTTGACAAGTTTTGCATGGCTACTTCCTTTTGACCCTTAAAGGCTTTTGAAGATTGTTTGGGGCTTTTGTTCTCTTTTGGTTGGTCTTAGTATATATAATATAATATTCATGACTTTTGGAGAAGTTATGAAGATTTGAATGATGTTTTTGGTTCTTTGGCAATTCTAAAATAGTCGTTAATTTTTTTTATTTGTGTCCTTCATTATGCATGGGATAGATCTTTGAGTGCAAGTAAAATATTGATTCATTCTGTAATAATTATTGAAAATAAGGCAAAAGATAAGAATGATTTTGTTTTTTGGATAGCCAAGTGGGAAAAAAAATTAAGGCAAATTTTGATTTCAATTTTCTTGTTTTTATTCTTGAAAAGTTCACTAATTTTTTATGTATTTAATTTTAAATTTTTTTCATAAATGGAATTCACATAATTTCATTCATTGATAAAGCTATTAGTAATTAATTTTACATCATGATTAATTTTTATGAATTGTTGAAAATTTCTTGAACTCATCTCAAAAATTGCCATTAGGTGTACTAGGATATGAAAGTTGGTTAACTCTATTATTCATTCATCCTTGAAGCTATGAAAATTTTCCCTACACAACATAGCCATTACTATTTTGGATATTTCCATTGTCTTTCACAAATGTCTTTTCATCTTCCATACAGTTCAATTCAATATGACGAAAGTCACAAATTATTTGAGGGATTTTGTGGTCCTTTAACAATGTTCTTTAATCTTCAATGTGGTTTTGAAAAATTAGTGAATAAAATTAACGAATTCTATAAAGTGAATTTACTTAAATGCCTACATTGATATGAAAATTGCAAAAATTTGATGATTTTATAATAATTATGGGAATAACATGAAACAAATTCTTGTTTGTTTACATGATTATTCAGAATCATTATAAAAATTCTATAGTATAAAGTTATAGAAAATTAGCCAAATTTATAGAAGTCTAAAGTGGGCTCTTCAAATTCTAACGCTTAACAAATAGACACTATACAAAACACACTCCATCTAATCAATCAATATCTACATAGGATTTTACTAAATATTGTATTAAAAAGAAGTGCAAAAGTAACACATATTTATTTGAATAGAGATACTTGTGATTAGCTACTCGTTTAGCTAGTGGTTGGTATTCTTTGACCCCAAAAATGTACATCAATATGGGGCCCCAACAAAGGCTAGTAAGGAGTCATGCATGATCCATGATTGTATGCATGTGCAAACCACCAATGGGTGCAATAATAATGGTAAGTACATTTTAAAATCTATCCCTTAGAGAATGTTGATCCCTACTTTGGATGGAAAATTAAGAAGTAGGGTATAGGTATCCAAAACGGTGAGTAGTATAATGATAAGAATATTGTAATGTTGGATTTTTGAGGATTGTATGGATCCATTTATGGTATTGGGGAGGCAACATCATACTAAGATGATAAAAAAAATTGCTATTTTTAAAAATTTAACCTCTTCCTCGGGATTTTTTATATTGTATGGATATCTTTTTTATGTGCATTAGATGGACTTTGGATTCACTAGGTTATAGTTTAGACTCCTACACATCTACCTTTAAAAAAATCAATAACTAATTTATTATACCTCTAAAATTTACGACCATACTTGAATTTTGATTCGTAATAAGCATTAGACAATTTACAAAGTCTTCATCACTTTTAAGGTTGATTTAAGATGTAGGTACCTTAGTTTATTTGAAGAACAATTTGGTAGGATTCACTTTCATCAAGAATTCTCTTAGAGACACTCACTACTAACCTCATCTCTACTACAATATCCATGTTATCCAAATATTATCTAGGCTTGGCACTACAACATTTTAAGCAACATTGCTAGATGCAACCACATCTTCATTCACTATACTAGGTGTGGAGAAAAGTCTAAATATATTATGCAAAACTTGGTGGCAAAGGTTCATTCAATGTGAAAGTACCATCTACCCAAATTTTACAGGATATGTATATATTCTGAAATTTACTCTAAGAGGAAATTGGTAATATTTAATTGCAATATAGAGATATCAATCTTAAATAATTTGTGTGATTGAAACTCTCAATTGATAGGATTTTGGATTTAGCCATAGAAACATGCCATTAAGCATACATTTGTTTTTGCAATATTTTTATGCTATAAATTGTTTGATTTTTTAGAAGGGATTATTCGGTAATTAAGTCTCTATTTTAGAGTGAATGTATAAAATGACTAAAATGCAACCTATTCTCGAGAGAGTATCCCAACATTTTGAATGAATAGATATGTTTTGGACAAAGAAATAATATTTATCCATAATGTATATATATCATCTATGATGATGAATATAAGCAAGATATATAGAGCCAAAATTGTCTCCAACCTAATTGTGTTCCCTACTTTGGGTTTTTATTACGTCCTCTTGCATCCTAATGTAATCAAAATTATAAATGATTGGCATTACAATAACTTCAATGTGGATTTAGGATTCAAAAGACTGGAATTGGATTGAATAATCACCATTTTATAACTTCAAGTGAACAACACTATGAAATTTCTACACATGGCAAAGTTTTATCCATTTTCCACAATTTTTAGGGATACTTTTGGATTACCATTGCATTGAATCATTTAGGAAGTTAAGAAAACCCTATTAGATTCCAAATGGATGAAAATAGTCCACTCCTAGGGGCACCAATGAGAAGTTACATGTTTTTGCGTTTGATGACCAATAATGTTTTTGTTTTGTTCAAAACTTAGCTGATTGAAATACATGCAAAAATTCTTCAATTTCTCCTTTTGTCATACCCCAAAAAATTTGCGAATTTGATCAATCTACTTAGTGTATGCAATGACCAAAGGGATAACAATGAGTCATCCTACTTTAGGCCCAATGTACACCACAAACAAGGGGGTCCAAAAATTGAAAAGTCTCCCTCTCCAAGTCCCCTTGTTTGCCATGGATAAGTTATCATTTGGAAGTCATGACCTGATTGGTGTAAATTGTCAAGAAGGCAAAAAAAGGCAAAAAATACTTAAAAGTAGCATTGTTTAGAGAAGACTTTTCATGCCATATAGGAAAAAGTGTGCTTTATGATGTCATTGTGTCTTCTTGGAGACTCCTAACCTCTCATTTCAAGGTGTAAATCCATTTTCCAAGGTTTCCATTTAAAACTTCAAAATCCCTCATGTTCCCCCTTCTTGATTTGGTGTAACCTGGGCTTTAGCTTCATCCATAAAAATTGCAATTAGCGGTCCTTAACCCCTAAGTGCTCCAACATCCATTTTCTAGACGATGAACAGATTGAAACTATAGTATCATCCTCCTAACTACTTGGATGAAAGTTATTTTAATTTGTGGAGATACTTTATGAAGTTGTTGTCCTATGTAAGGGTTGGATTTGGTGTTATCAGAATACATATTTTTCTAAAATTACAAATGAGCAAGTATGTCAAGTGGTCAAATTGCATTGATTTTAGTTCAAACCTAGATTGGCTAAAATGAGGTTATAGATTTAAAGAACACAAAAATTTAAAAAAATCACCATGTGAAGAGAACCTCATTTCTAATCCATTCCAAAAAATTTTACTTAGAAAATGATAATATTTTGCTTGTAATCAAATTTAGAAGGAATTTTGGAATTTCTCTTTCAAAATTTATAAAAAAAAGATTGGTGATAGCATTGGTGAATCTAACCATACAGATGGAATCTACAAATCAAATTCTACAACTTTTGTTTATATGTCAATTCCAAAAAATGCTTCCAAATAGCACTTTATAATGATTTTTCTCAAATCATCAATTTTGGAGATGATTCTAGACGTTTAGGGGTTAACAAAACTTGAAATAAAACTAAACTTACCAAGCTTGTATGTGTTTTGCTCCTTGCACTTTTAAACTCTAAGGGACTAAATGGTGTTTTTTTTGGCAACATAGTAATTTTGGGCAACTCACTACAAATGGAATTTCTATTTATTTCCTTGGAAATTTTCACACAACAAGTACCCAAGGAGTAGCTTTTAGGCCCAAAAAATCTCAAAACTTTTGACTATATGGTTAAAAAGGGATTGTGTGGTATGTAATTTTCATTATTTAGTTGGCAGCCTTAAGCAGCTCAAAAAAATTCTTTAAAGATACTTTCTTAAGAAATAAAAATTTAATTTTTTTCTCTCTATGTATCTATGAAAAGCTTTGAATCACTCCATTTTGATTAATGAGATGAAAGTTATGAGGAGTTTTGGTTTGCAAGCAATTATGGATTCACTACTCCAAATTAAACTTTGAAGTCTTTTATTTAACTAAATTTTCAATATTTTTGGTAAAAATTTAATCATAGAATGTAGATTGTTTATTAAAACATTACAACCATTGGGATTGGCACTTTTTAATTTCATAACTAAATTCTTAACAATTTAGTATTTTGAATCATTCTCTATTACTTTCTTCTTACTATTTTTTTCTTGTATGTTGTACAATTCCAAATGATTTGAAAACTTTCAATCATGTAGCCAACTTGCCATGAAGAATGTAACCAAAGAAGCACCACCATTTTGAACATTTTTCATACAAATGTGACCTTGTGAAGTGCAACTACCTTTTTTTTCACATGGCCCAAAAAAAGATTTTTGTCAATTCAAATGCTAATATCTTGCAATCTACGTAGTGAAAATTTTTTCCACATCTTCTCAAACTAGTGTACTACAAGATCCTATGGGTATATTTGTCCCATTTTTTTTTTTTAATTTCTAAAATTTGGTACTTATACTAGACATGGCAATTGGAGTGCTTTTGGTGGAAATATAGTCAAAACCCTTTAGAGGTTAATTGAAGGTTACCATCATTCTAAAAATAAATAAATGAATTGGGAATAAAAATATCTAATAGAGTAGTCCAAAATTTGCATATTGAATCTACGTGAACTAGCATTGATACCTTCTTTACCTTTCACACTCCCCTTGTTACATCCTTGTTCAATATTAAGGTAGCTAGGGTGTTCTGAAGCAACCTCTAATAGAGAGATACATTTTTCTTTCTTCAATGCAATAACAATATACATTTTAAGAGGGGGATTTTTTAGTGACCATTGCATTTCAATTTCAAAAACTTGTTATTAATTCCACAAAGGTCCAAAATATATAAAACAATTTGAGTTAGATACTAGTTCCATTTCTCTTCCTAAGGAAATTTACTGAGAATTGTTTCAAGGAGTTTAGCTTCCTCCAAATGCAATCAGCTCTTCAAAGGTCTCATTAACCCTTAAAGTCCCAAGGCCATTTTTTCAGTCAAAAATGACTCAAACCTGCTAATCCTTTTGCATTCACCCAAGAAAATTGAAAATATGATTTTTTAGAATCTAACTATAGGATCTTGTACTTTAATAGTCTCAAATCATGTGATAAAAATTTCATGAATTTTGACAATATAGATTGGAAGATATTAGCATTCAAGGTTGGAAAAAAAATTTATTTGAACGTTGGTTTGCAATTAGGAGAGATTTGAGGGCAAGGGAGAGTCATTTCAACCAGGGTTGTTCCCTTGGTTGTTCCCCTTGTAGTATGGGAACTCTGAACTAGCCATTGTTGCTAGAAATTTTAATTAAAAAAATTATTTTTTTTCAAAACTTTCAAAACTTATTGGAAAAGTGTAAACTAATTTGAAAAAAATAATGAAAAAATATTTCATAATTAATTAATATTTTTTGACATGGCATAGTTTCAACCACGTCAGATTGTTGCTGCAACCAATTCTAACAATCTAGGAATTCTAGGGAACTTGGGGCCTTCTTTTGCTCACAAATCTCCTCTAATGATTTCATATGACTTTGACTACCATTCAAGGAAGTTTTTTGCACTACAAGCTTTGAATTAAAAAAAATTGTGTTGAAGAATGGAGGTGAAAATCTAAGAAGAAAATTTTGAAAAAAGAACACTTGATTTTCCTTCTTTAAAAAATTATTAAGTAGAAATAAGTCCAAGATTGAAAGAAAAATAAATCATTAATAGCTCTAAGATGGGATTGAAACACTATAATCCCAATGGTCACATTGTTTTCGTAAGAAAACTTAACCTTGTCAAAAAAAATTGTGAAAAATTGTGAAAATTGCTTTTTGAAATGAATCCTATAAGTTATTTTTTTAGGAGGATGCTTTGATTGCCCCAAAACCAAGATTGTCCATAACTTTCATATAGCAAATCCAAATGGAATGAATCCAAGCTTCCCATATAGATGAAATTACAATCTATGAAAACATTTTTTTTTTATAATTTTCATGTGAGAGGATTTCTGCTTGCCACATTGAAAAAAATGACTTTTGGTGCCATAACTTTTGCTCCCTAGCACCAACTGAAATAAAAATTATATTCCTAAAAAAATATTGTGTTTTTCTATCTTCACACAAAGTTTTCAAAAATCAAAATGAATATTGAGACCATAGGAGCATGCCCAAAATCCATTTGTCCCCCACGGAAACAATGAGACTTTAGGAGTTAAGAGCAAACTATCTTAACTTCTAAAAGAGTTTGGTGCTAGAATTGGCCTACATATGGGGTATTCAGCTCATAGTTTTTTAGACAAGAAATATTTGCAAATACATGAAATTTTGAAATTGTGGGCATCAACTTCAAGGAGAACTAGAAATTTAAAAAAAAACTTGAGTGAGGGTGAAGAAACTTTGCTTGTGGAAAATGAGTCAAAAACATATTCTAGAGGGTTTAGGATTTTTCATATGACCAATATATATATATATATATATATTACAATGTGTTAGGTGATCAACATATTTGTTATGATATGGCAAGGCCCATCCATTGAATGACCTATTCAACCGGTCACTAGTTGTTAGAGTACATTTGTGCTTGAGAAACTATACCATGGTAGATGGGTAGTATTGGTGGAAATTGTTTATTTTAAAAAATGATGAAAAGAAAAAGAAAAAAGTAATTTCCAAATGTAGCAACAATTAGATAATCAAGAATATAAAGAAAATGTCCAAATTTGTGCAATTACCATCTACCATCAATTAAAATTTTTGATGGCAAAGTAATTGACTTCCTTCATTGAATTTTTTTGAGAATGAAGTGTGAAGAGGTTGTTTTTATAATGAAATTAATTGTCCACAATAAATCCTAAAATGGTATGGGATAATTTGAAGATGAGAGCTTGACCACTTGTTGAGTGGTTGAGTTCTAAATAATCTACATTGAATAGGGGTATTAAGGGGACCAAAAAATTAAAGGGACTTACTATAGAAAACTGTAGATGTTTGAAACATGATTTACATCCCCTAGACACTTCAATAACTACTGATGTACAATAAATGCAGAGATTTATATAGAGTGAAATGTTGATGAATTAGTATGTGTCCCCTTAAAACCCCAATTTTGTGTCTATATCCCACATGGATTGTTTTACCTACTACTACCCCACTTGTATAAAAAAGCTTTTTCTTCAACATTGTTATTCACCAGAAAGAGTGACTTCCAAAACCAATTGCCAAATATTTGAAATTCACTTTCTTAGAATGTTGAATATATGAAAATTAAATTTGGAAGTGCCGAATCTACTTTAGAGACTTTTCTTAACCCTTAAACGACAGGCCGGTCACCGTGGCACAGAGTCGGTCTGTGAATAGTAGCGCATTGGAGACTGACCGCTGGAAAAGACACTGTTCATGCCAATGAAAGAACTTGCGAAAGCCCGCATGGCATCTTGCCCTCACAGAAATTGCTAAAAGGGCAGCATAGTGTCTATAACCGTCTGTGTACATCTCTGACAATTTGGGGTACCTGAAATTATAAATGCATTCAATGACAATAATTTTGGCCTCCCATTACAGAGCACTTCTCGACAGTCGCAATGAGAAAAAAAATGGATGAAACACAGTTTTCCTACATCCAACAGATTGATTTTTGTCATTCATCGGACACAAAACGTCCGCAGCGTCCTTCAAGGGTTAATCATTTGACAAGAAAGTGTTGATCCTGCCCTATAGCTACAATACTCTCCTTGGATCCTCACCTCATGAGTTAAGTGGTCAGGCTGGGAATCTTCTTCCACATTTGTTTACTAGATTTTGAAGTCAACAGATGACTGGGTAACATGTACTCTAGTGTCACATCACCCCCTTTGCCTCCTAATTCGACATTTGTCAAATGTCCACTCTACTATGATAAACCATAAGTATCTTTATGTAGCCCAACTAAAGATTTCAACCTTGTTGTAATTTCTGCAAATTATTGGGTGTTGGAGTCTATTATAAACATTTTGGCATTCTATTGTGCCATCCACAATAATCATATTAAAAAAAAATCTGGAATCAAAAAGCTCTATTATAGCTTCTAAAACATTATTTTGTACATTTTGCTCCTTTAAAATATGTTCCGAATTAGGCATGTATTTCTAAGCCCAACCTCCTAAAGGGTTTAAACACACTAATTGAAGCCCATCTCCATCTCCACATAAGTTATCTGCCTTCGAGGGTCACAACTCACTAGTCACAAGCAGCATGTGATGTTCGTCCATTTCATTGTCATTCAGACTGCCAACTGATGAGACAACTTGTGCGGTTCAAAAGACTCCTTCTCAATTAATCCTGGGTGTCTGTGACACTGCACTGGGCATTAATACATAAGGATATTTCAGATGTTTCTTATTTGATTTTCTCTCAATTTTCAAAGTATATAAAAAGTTCTCTATGAAAGTAAACCAGACTGAATGGAGACCTCAGCTTCTTGTAAGTTAAGTTAAGTTTTGAATTTCAGATCATATTTTGGTCGAAGGGAGGAGCACCCAATGGCATCCCTATACCCAATGACTGACGGTCCCTTTCTAGGCCAGGAATTCATTCTAGAACATAAATGTAGCTGGGTTGTAGAATGTAGATACCTTATCATATTAGGTCCAAAAAATAAGCTCTCTACTGGCTACCTACAGTTACAGCCTGAAATGATTATGCTCTGTAGAATCGGACACCATTGAGTACAAGGACACCATTGGGTGCTCTTACCCTATGCTAGAGGGATCTGTTGTATGGCTCTGTTGGCTGGGGAGGAATGTTTGGGTCTTCAACTAGAAGACCTGGTCCTAAGCTAAAGTGGAGCTACTGATTTGGAAGACGATCCAATCCTTGACCATGGTAGAACAACATGGCTTTGCACCACCCTGCTCTATGATAAACTCCCAGCTAAGTCACACAAGTTTCTACTTAAGTTTGACAACAATTGGCTTTGCACCCCATTTTTAGGTTTTTGTCAAGACAAAGTCATCACCTGAAAAAACCTACTTGTGGTTCCTTTGTGTAAAGTATGCTTGGTCTTGTGTTTAGGTTTTATTCCTGCTTTCCTACTCCACAGCGATGCCTTCAGCTTTTGGGCCATTTGTTCTTGATTCACTCTTGGAATAAACTCCATGTTTAAAAATAAATAAAAATTCAGATCATTTAATTTATGTGGTCCCCAGCTTAATTTGATTACACATGGAACACAATCAAGAAATTGTCATCAATTCTGTAGGTGAAACTAACTACATTATACTGCTCTTATTAAGCTTAACTGGTATGTAATGCAAATCTGGAGTGTTCCCATAAATTTATTTATTTATTGAAACAAATGAAACAGCTCCCATAAATTTATTTATTTATTGAAACAAATGAAACAGCTCCCATAAATTTACAAACAAACCTCACCAGGTGAGGCATGGGCACTGTAGCAGTATGGTGCCATTGATTTAACTTATTATTAACTACCTTTTATGTAACAAAAAGCATCAAAAAATTATGATCTGAAGGTAAGATACCTCATTGCAATGAATTCCAGTTCAAAACTTAACCGTTTCATTTGTTTCAAAAAACAAAACAAAACAACAAAAAGAATATGCTTGTTCTGTGCCAAGCCACTTGTGTCTGGCTGGATCTTTTTATTTTTGGCAATGAAATTCTGTTTCATTTTTTTAAGAAGGAAAAAAACACAATCTGTTTCCCCTTTCCATAGAAATCATCCATGTGTTTAAAAAAACATATTATTTCAAAACCAAACCAAACCAACGCCCCCCCCCCAAAAAAATAAAAATAAATAAACACATGGTTTCTGAGTAATCATTAATTAAAAGAAGTTAAATAATTAAAGGAGTGGCAAGCTAGTTTCAATAGAGAGTTCCCTCGGATACTATGGTAACAAAATGATTTATGGACAAAAGTGACTTAATTAGTGTGAATATTTGCAATGGATGGAATTAGACAAAAATGTAGATGAAATTTGGATGAAGGCAAATAAGATTCAGTGAAACATGGATGAAAATCACACTCTCTGGGATCATATGAAAATAGTGCAAACAACACTGTGTTGGTATCATCAAAAAATACTTTGAATTGTTGTCTTAGTGCTCTACAAAACTTGTATATCTTTAAATTTAGTGTAAGTTAGTATTATATTTGGATATGAGGTTCTTGTCTAGGGTTGTTTAATCTGTCCAAGAGATTATTACAAATGTACAAATATTTTTATTGTACATGTGCTGAAAGTGTTTTTTCTTTGTAGGAATGTGGGGATTATAGAATAGAATAATCTTGAGATATAATTGGTTGACTAGTGAAGCCCCTTTAAATTGGAAACAATGGAATTTTTTTTAATTTAATTTTTTTACTATTTTCTAAAAACACAAGCATCTAAATAGGTATTTTTCTTTGAAATTTCCATTTATTTATTTGATAATTCCAAAAAATCCTAGTATACCCAATACTATCCTAAATGGAACAAATGTAGCAAATGCTTCTTACAATCACCTAGCTAGAGTGTCAAAGCTTGGCACCAAGATCCATATGGGCATTAGCTAGCTTGATGTTGTTACATGGTAAAAACTTCCTATTGACTTGACTACCAACAAAGCATTTTCAACCCAAGATTGATAAACCAATAAATAGGGGACCAAAAAGAAACTATCTAAGGGATGGATGGTAGTTAGGGATTTCATTAGTTGTGATATGCTCAGAGTAAACTAAAAAGCCTTGTTAGCTTCTTAGGCCAACCGGACCATAGTGGGACTATGCACGTGGTCTCAAAACATTGCCATCCCAACTTTCCCAACTGGCCTCCCCCCCAAGTGGCAAGAGAGTAGGACATGCTTAAATCTGATTCTCAATGTGGCCATGGTACAATCACTTTTCAAATGAGACTCTACATAAAAACTTCTAAGTTCTTCAACTTGCAAAGTGGCCAATATTCAACTATGCCTAATTAGATCTTCTCCCATAGTTTGTGATTTTGAGCCTCCCAAAAAAATCTACGGACAAAATTTAGAGAGGATGTTTGAAAAGGTCAAAAAAATGTCCCATCCAACCTCTCTTTGAACTTTGTTCATGACTTTTTATCACAAACTTGAAATCTCAAACACGTTTTCGAAGATGAAGTTAGCTTGATTTTTCATATTAATCTAGTTCAAATTAAAAAAAAAAAAAAGAAGCTATTCTATTGTATCAAAATGAGGTCTGAAATTATACTTTGAACACAAATCTTGCTTTTATTTAACTGTGAGTGGTTGAATTACTACTAACCCTAATTTACATGTTTCACATGGGGTTGTTTTACCTCCTACCACACCACTTGTATAAAGAGCTTATCTCCTCATCTCTATAGGCACCTACAATAAATGGCTATTGAAGTTATGTGCTTAGAGTTGCCCCATATATTTATTTTTGAATATAATGCCAAATTAGGTGCCAAACTTGCTATCTAAGTACAATTATATTTATTGGATTAGTGATCCTTTAGCTACGGGACTATTGGGCAAATGTTTTGAGTTTATATCGCTAATTGGGTATATTTATTTTATTTTATTGATAATGTAGTGAGTCTCATTTGCTTAAAAGAAATAGCATGCAAGGCAGGCCAATTGAAGCCCAAATGGGCATATTTAATTAGTACTAGTGTAGCCCTATGCAATTGTCACAATATAATAAAATAAAAACAAAAGAATTTTCTACTTTTTTAGTTCAAAAAAACTTCAAAATTTAATATATGGTTGAACCACCCATTATCAACTGGGCCCCATGGCCAATCTATAGGTATTGAGAAATTCAATAGATAAGTAATTGATTTCTAACCATTAGGTCTTGGTTTTCGACCATCTTCTAACCATTAGCTCTTGGTTTTGAGAGCCAAAGTAATCGTTGAATGAATAGTAATGGAAGACTCTATGTGTTGGGGATGAGTCCATATCAACTTTTGACTACCAAAGTTCACAGTAATTTCAATTCAAGGCAAAAAACTATCAAAAAAATTGCAATCCCCATTATTTCTATTTGTCTACAAGGTAGAAAATTTATATTACCTTGTGTTGCTCCAAATCATATATAGAATGATTAAGTGGTTGGTAATGGGTGTTTTTGTTATATTTTTTGTTGTTGTGAGTTGGAATGCCATGGAACAAAGTCCATGCACCTTTCCTCGAGCAAAGACCTTTCTTAAGGTACTAAAAATTAAACCAAGGAATGCACAGTTTCCAATATTTACAATAAATAAAACAGGTCAAAAAATCCTATGATTTAATGTAATTCTACTATTAGTGTGCCATGTGCCATTGCTGCAATATAATAAGATAAAAATAAAAGTAATTTTTATAATTTTATAATTTAAAAAAAATCTAAATTCAATATCTTTCACATTTTAGGTCAAAACACCACAAAACAAAGTCTATGCACCTCTCCTCATTGAGGGCTTTCTAATAGTACCAAGAACGCGAATGGGGGACTCATGATTCATGAGATATCACCATAACAAACAAACAACACAAACAACCTAATTTAATGTACATGGATAGTATCCTCTTTGTTGTTCTTGATTTTACATGTTGACTTTGGATCCACATGTGAGGGCATATCTCCTTCATAAAAATTTTGATCAAAAAAATTTTGAACAACAAGGTGTTCAAAATGCCCATGTTTACACTTTTTTCAAAAGTTTACTCCTTTTTATTGAGTGTGTGGTATCTACCTAAGTTTTCTGACAACCCAAAGTGGTCTCACTTGTCTTTAGGATATCATTTTTTCAAAAAATAATCTGCACCTACTTTTAGAAATATTTTTTGGATCCCTAACCATTGATTACAATTTCATGACTACTCTTGCTAGAAGAAAGGGAGTCTTTAAGAATAAAGTTGTAAAATCAAAGTTTGGTGCTTTGAATTCCCTTTCTCCTACAATAATTTCTCCTACTAATGAATATGCAAAAAATCTTATCACCAACAAAATTATTACCACTTCAAAAAGAATTGATTTTGGAAATTAATATAATACAGTAAAATTTCAGCATAAACTAATTTAAAATGGTGTAACTTTGGTAAATTAGTATCATACAAAGTAGTCTCTTTAGAGTCCAATTTCATACATAATTCATTTCAATCCATAATACCTAAAATTTTGAAATGCCATGTGATATGTTGACAAATGGTAGACAATGTTATTAACCCTTGAAAGGCCCTTGGGTCCCTCTATACAACCCGTATTTAGCTTTACAACTCTTCAATTGTGGTTTAATAGATGAGTTCTATGACATTTTTATTTACATAATATCATGACCATTAAATTACTTTGTACTAAAAAATATTTAGTTAATGTTTTCTTGATCAAATACCACCAAATACGTAATATACTATATTGAATAGGGATATTAAGGGAACCCATACCAATTAATTGACATTTCACACTATAAAAATATCTACCTTTATTTATACATTAGTAGTTATTGAAGTATCCAGGGGATGTACTTCATGTTTCAAACATCTACAATTTTCCACAATTAGTCCCTTTAATTTTTTGGTCCCTTTAATACCCCTGTTCAATGTAGATGGCCGCAAAGGGCTTTCACACCCTTCTAGGGTTAAATCCTAAATATGTTTCACCTGCTGGAATAATACCCAGCAATTATTTGTCCTCCTCCCTAAGCTGATGTCTGAAACTTTCTGTAACATAAGGTAAGGTAATTCAACCTATGGCAGGCCAAATGGGAGCCAACCCATCACATGCAAAAATATTCTAGAGGTGTACATTTCAAAACTAGATTGTACACCACTACTGTAATTTTGCCTGTGATGGGTTGGCTCCCATTTGGCCTGTCATAGGCTGAGTTACCTTAATAGGATAAATCACGGTAAGTTAGTGATCTCGGATCGTGACCTGAAGAAAGAAAGTCCAAACAATGGAAAAGTTGTGAATGACTCCTGATGTACAGTATAGTACAGTACTCTTGGTTGCTGAATGCACTGCCTTATCAAGTAGTGCTCTGTGTGTGTGTGTGTGTGTCTTCATGCATTTGTAACTTCTCCATCACACGGCAAAGACATGCAATGGAAGTGCGAGAACTAAGCTTACTTTGTCTTTGGGGACACTTGCTGCAAGCACGATGAGGAAAGTGGTGCACATGATATGATGGATATCAAATAGAGAAAAAAAGAAAATTGGATCATTGTTATTTATGAACCCGGAAAGGACGAGACCCATCACAAAGGTACTTTGCTCCAAATGATCTGATTTATGGATCAATAGGTGCACTTGGGTGGTAATCCCTACATGGGCATAGTAACCCTTATAAATAAATTGCCAAAGTTGGGTGAAATACAAACTAGACAAATAACAAGATGGAGGACAACTAGGTCAGAAGGGTAGTGGAAGGCAAAAAAACTAAGAAAAAACTAAAGGAAATTGACCTAAGCATGAGGAGGGCACAAAAAAAACCCCAAAATAGGTAGTACTAGTTGCCATAGAGAGGCCTAACAAGTGTCCAAAGGCGGGGAGTGAGAGCGCGACAATGAGGCATCGGGTGTATCTCGTCAACAATCTAAAGATTAGGAAGTAACCTTGATTAAAAGGAAGTGCAAGGTAAGCCTAGTTGCAATAGGTTCATTCTTCATTTCTACAATATATTTGGAAACCATCTAAGAGCTATTTTTTAGCCTCATTGTCCTTCTATGATTACAATGTCTCATCCTTATACCAACCTTTAATACATGTTTGTGCCTAACAAGTCAATCCTCTATCTGTGAGAGCTTAGGGTTGAATTTAGATAAATCTTTAATTAGTATTTTTAAGTTTTATAATTTATTTATGGAGAGTCCAAAAAATACATGAAAAAAAAATTGGAACCTTGTTTCAATTGCCCATAAGGCTTAATCAAAACTACACCAGAAACTGACTCCTTAAGCTTTGTGATACTATTGATATGCCAAAAAAAATTAATGAAGAATTGTTGCACATTGAAAAGTGCTTATATTCAAGTTAATTGCAAAGATTGCATGAATTTTGCAAACAGAAAAAATTAGTTTATTAATTATGCAGGTGAAGGTTGTAGGAGGTTAGAAGTGTATTGTAGGTGGATTCAAATTCCTTGTAATGCACACAATTAAATTATATTTAAAATGTCAAAACACTATCAAGTAAAAGGTTGATTTTAAGAAACTTTACCAAAATCATTCTTATTATTTAAAATGACTCATGCATTGCCTAAGATGATCTCCAAGATTATATTATTGTTGTCTTTATAAAACTCATTATTTTGGATAATATGATATTTTATTTCCATCTCAAAAGTTAGGTTTGGTTTTAGGTGTGGTTACCTTAACCTCTAAATGAATTTGACTATGTTTTCACCAAAAACGCTCCTAAACTACCATTTCTAATACAAGTATCAAATTTTAGAAAAAATACATTTTTGGACACATGTAACCGTAGGATCTTGTATTACATTGGTTTGAGAAGATATGGAAAAAATTTCAGAAATTTCCACCATGTTGATTGCAAGATATTAGCATTTGAAATGACAAAAATCATTTTTTTGGCCCTGCAAAAACTGGGCAGCTGCAGTTCACAAGGTTACATTTGTATGAAAAAAATTCCAAAATGGTGGTGCTTAAATTCATTTTTCAAGGCAAGTTGGCTACATGTTTGAAAAAATTCAAACAATTTGGAATTGTACAACACGTAGGAAAAAAATAGTAAGTAGAAAGAAGTAGAGAATGATTCAAATTACTAATTAAAATTGTTACAAACTTAACTATAGAATTGAAAAATGCCAATCCCAATGGTTGCAATGTTGTAATTAACAATCTATATCCTGTGATTTTTTTTCCAAAAATATTGAAAATTGAGTTAAATAAAGGACTTCAAAGTTTATTTTAGAGTGTAAAATCCAAAATTGCTCACAATCTAAAACTCCTCATAACTTTCATGAAATGAATCAAAATGGAATGATTCAAATCTTTCCACATATATATAAATCTAGAAAACCCATTTCAAATTTTTATTTCTTAAGAAATTGAATTTTTAAGAATTTTTTGGGGGCTACCCAGTTTGTTTGTTGAGCAATGAAAATGACATATCATACAATAACTTTTGAACCATGTAATCAAAAGTCATGAAAATTTTTGGGCCTTAAAGCTACTCCTCGGGCACATGTTGTGTTAAAACTTCAAAGAAAAGGAATAAAAAACGTTCGTTTGTAGTGAGTTGCCCAAAATTGTTATATTGCCAAAAAATGTAGTTTGGGCATTTAGAGGTTAATTCCTACAAGACATTTTAGATCCTGGAAAGGTTCCCCCAAATTGGAATCAAAATCTTTATGACATAGGCATTATGAAGCTTGTTTAAAAGATCAATCAATGATAAGCTTATACCCTCTTCAAGGCAATGGGCAATTTCAAAGTTAATATTCAATTTTTTTGACAAACTCAAACTAATCCCTTTGTCTTAGAGATGTCTTGAAGTTTAGTTGGGTGGGTATGCACCCCTCTAGGATTGGTTAGTGGGTTTGGGTTACCCAAGTTCTGCCTTCAATAAATCTCCATGTGGTGCTAGTTTTGTTATTATTTTTCACCTTTGAAGCAAATTGTTTCATTGTGTGCCAAATGAACAAAAATTTGACAAACTTTCTATGGCCAAAATTGCATTACAAGAGCTTGTTATGTTAATCCTATTCAAGAATCAAGTCCTCATTGCCTCCTTTTGGATAGATGGGATGGATGAGGCACCTTGTTCATTAGCCTTGTTCCCAACATCCTTTCTTGAGGTCCATTCATTTTTCTCCATCTTACAAATCCTTTCAAACTTTCAATCTTTGTACTCTATATTGTCCACTCCTATTCCTTTGTTTTCTACACTCAATCTTGCCTTGGTCTACTATATTCTTCTATTGTTCATCTTATTATTCTCGTTTTTGTTCTTTCGAAGTCCATTTCATTGACTTCTCATGAGTTGTTCCATTGTCTCATCTACTCTTCCACATTTTATCTAGCTTTGTGTGAGCTCCTTTGCACTCTTACAACTTTACACACCACCTACTTCCTTACAATTCCAAATCTTTGTACCTTCTTTGCATCATTGCTTCAATGCTCTTGTACTCTTGCTTCATGTTTTTTTCCCTTCTCTATTGCTTGTTGTCTTGGTTTTGTTTTGAAATTCAAAATGTTTATCTTCTTTCTGCTTTTGTTTAGGTTGAACTCTTCTTACAATTTTAATTGTTACAAAGTTCACTCTTCTCTCAATACCATTGCAGTGATTTAGGATTCTAAATTTAGAAGAAGATTTTAGATTAGGAATTAATTTCATTAGGATCAAGGGGGACTAGATTTCTAAATTGTAGAGATGTATTTTAAAGTGCAATTTTAAATTATAGTTTAACTCCTACAAGATCAAATGTTGGGGGACACTTCAAGGTTTGTGCAAGAGTCTATGATCTCAATTTTTGGCAAGATTTTTAAAAACTTCTTTTGAAGATTGAAAAAACATTAGCTTTGTAGGACATCATTTTTATTTCAATCTATGCATGGGAACAAAGTTACGCCATCCTAAGCTCAAAATGGAGTTTGTTTATTACGACAAAATAAATTACAAAAACTCAAAATAATATTCTTACAATTTTGTTTTTTGAAGAAAATGTTTTTGTCTCCATATGGAGATTTGGTTCATTTTATTTTTACTAGTGATGAGAAAGTTATAGAAAACTTTGTTTTTCATACAAATAGAGCATCTTCTCAAGAAAAACTTACAAGATTCATTTTCAAACTCAATTCTCATGATTTTTGAAAAAAGATAGTTCTACATAACTTAATTGCTTGCTAGAACAATCTCAATATTGGAATTAGTGCATTTCAATTCCATTTGCAGACTATTAAAGATTTAGTTACTCCTTCAATCTCATATCTATTTCTACTTAACAAAAATATGTATTTTTTAAATAAATTTTTTTTTATTGAGTTTTTTTCCTCTAGAATCTCAATTCCATTATTCAAAATAATTTTTTTTCATCCATAATCTATAGACTATAGTGCAAAATTTTTAAGTTAAAAAATTCAAAGTAAAAATTTCCAGTCAAGGTGCAATAAAAAACATTTTCTTCTCTAGATACACAAAAATCTTGTAATCTATATAGTCAAAGTTTCTAAAATTTCCTCCACACATTCTTGCACTAGGCCAACACAATATCCTAAGGTTAGATTGATCTATAGATCATATCCATATGGCCCAAATGACCTCTAAATGTACACATGTGATCTCAAGTAGGTGCATATGAACTATTTTTTAATGGATGTTCTTCAAATTTTGACACAAGGTGTAAACATGTCCCCCCTAAGTGGAAATATAATTTTTTTTTTGATTGGGTGCACACCCAAATCTAAAGTTATGCTACCTTAAACTTTTGAAGGAGCCCCAACAACATGTGCAAAACTCCTCCTATAGTTTTGAATATTGATAAGTGTATAATTTATATGATACAAGATGCAAATGTCTAAAAAAATAACCCAATGTAGTGTAAAACTCTCACTCTAGGAGGAATTAAAGTCTACTTGCCCTATCTAGCAAGGTCAGAAAAAGACTTTTTTGTCTAACTTCAAATGTTTATAATCTTTTGATTCATGAGGTCAAAGTTTCTGAATTTTTTTCCACGTATTCCCATAGTAGTCTAGTACAAATTTTTATGGTTGAATTTGAAATAAAACTTTTTTTTTTCATTTTCTCTCATTGCCTTGAAAAATGGTAGTTTTTCACAATTTATACCCAAAATGTGCCTCGGTCCTTTAGGGTTTAAATTGAGTATTAACCAATATTTTACTAATATCTATTACACTAAATAATATTTTCAGTAAAATTTGAAGCCCAAAACTTAAGGTAATGGTGATTTTCTTTAAGATTTTAATATTTCATATTTATTCAATTCATTTTTTCTTGTTCATTTTTTAATTGGAATAGTTACTTTTTTAAGTCAAACATACCTATATCCCTTAACCCCTAAAGTCCCAAGGCCATTTTTTTTTGTCAAAAACCACTCAAAATTGCTACGTTTATTGCATTCATCTAAGGAATCAGAAAAAAATACTTTTTTTAGAATCCAGCAGTAGGATCTTGTACCAAACTTTTCTTGGATCATGTAGTGAAAATTTCATGATGATTGACCATACAATTGAAAGATATTAGCATTCAAAGTGAAAGAAAAAGTTTTTTTTTGAAGATGCTCCAATTGCCCGCAAAACAAGAAACTCTATATCTTTTACATCATTAATCCAAATGGGATGAATCAAAGCTTCCCATTTAGACAAAAATATAATCTATGAGAATTAAATAATTTTTTACAAATTTTTTTGTTGCCCACTCTCCTCCATTTTGAGGTTATTGTGGCATAACTTTTGCTCCCAAGCACTAATTGGAATAAAAATTATATTCCCAGAAAGCTAATGAGTTTTTCTATCTTATGATAAAGTTTCAAAAAATTCACTAAAAATTGAGCTCATAGGAACCTACCCGAAATCCATTTTGTCCCTCATAGGGACATTGGGACTTTAGGGGTTAAATCACAAAAGATTTGTAAGGAAAGGTTCTAAAACTCTATATTGTATAAATGAAAGAGATATACTACAAGAATATACCAATATTTAGATGGATGAAAAAACATAACTTTGTGTTCTTGGTACATGTCTTTGTTCTTCTGTTGTTCAGAATTTAAACATCTTGTCTTTAAGGGGTGAAAACATTTTTTTTTGGTTTGACAATAGTTCAGGATTTGAGTTAGTATAGGATTTAGTTTACAGGCTTCCAACAACAAACTTGAATGTTGTAATGTAATTTCATATATACATTAATCCCTATAGTTCTATAACTATAGTTTATCCCAAAGCACTCCAAAATTGTCATTTCTAGAACAAATTGTAAATTTTTTTGGCTATTACTGCATACTTTACCATAGGATCTTGCACTAAACAAGTATTGGAATATTTTGGAAAAATTTGGAAAAATTTCACTACATAGATTGGAAGACTTTCGAATTTAAAGAACCCATTTATCTTTTGCATCTTTTCATAAAGACTGTATGACCTTCAATCCTCTTAACTTCAAGTTTTTGCACTATAGATTATGTTCATGTTTTGTTTTATTTTGAAGAATTGAATTGAGAGTTTAGAAGGAATGTTGGCAAAATAGGAAACTTGATTTTTAATCTTTAAAAGTTTGTTGGGTAGAAGTAGGTATAGGAAAGAGAACATCAATTGTTAATAGCTCTAAAATGGAACTGCAGTACATCAATTCTAATTGTGAGATTGTACTAATACACAATCTAAACCTTGCAAGCCCTTTCTTTTTGAAAATTATGAAAATTGAATTCAAAATTGATTTCTATGCATTAGTTTTTCATGAAGGTTCTCATATAGCTTGCAAAACTAGACTCTTCATAACGCTCACCTTACTACTCTAAATGGAATGAATCAAAGCTTTAAATGTAGATTAAATGTATTCTATGAGAAACTAGTTAGAAAATATATATTTGGAGTTTCTATGATTTTTTTTGTTGTCTAGACTTGAAGATTTTACTTTGCACTAATACAAACTTGAGTCATGTAGACCAAAGAAATGACCCACAAGAAGACCCACATGATGAACTTGACTACTTCACTAACAATGATAGTTAGTGGAAACATGCTAATTGATTTGGAAATGCTATAAGCTTTATTTTTTTGATGAATATTTTTATAAAGAACACAAATATCTATACTATTCAAAGATAGAATCTTTGTAAAATATAGTTCATAAAATTATTCATCAAGAGTAAAAATTATAACATTTCCAAATCTATTAGTGTGGTTTACACTAAATATCATTATTAGTTAATCTTCTTGTGGTCATTTTCCTAGTCTATGTGGCCCAAAATTTCTAATAGTGTTGGGTGGCATCATGTTTAGTTCAGGACATTGAATGAAATGAAAAATTTACTCTCATACACCTAAGTTGTTCCCCTAAAGGACCAAGGCACATTTTAGACACACATTGTGAAAAACTGCCACTTTTTAGGGCAGTGAGAAAAAAATGTAAAAAAAAAGGTTTTTTTCAAAATTCAACCTTACAAATATGTACTAGACTACTATGGTAATGTGTGGAAAAAAATTCAGAAATTTTGACCCTACAGATTGAAAGATTATAACGTTTGAAGTTAGGAGAAAAAGTTTTTTTTCACCCTTGCCCGACAGGGCTAGTAGCCTTTAACTCCTTCTAAAGTGAGATTTTTACACTACACATGGTTATTTTTTTTACTTTTTCATCTTATATCATGTAAATTACACACTTGCCAAATTTTAAAAATAGAGGAGGTGTTTTGCACATGATGCCCGAAGCTGCCAGAGCTACCAGAAAAGTTTAGGGCAGCATAATTTTTGATCTGGGCACCTGATCGGAAAAAAAAATTACATTCCCACTTAGGAAATACATGTTCACATCTTGTGTCAAAATTTGAAGAACATTAGTTAGAAAATGACTTCATACAAACCTACCCAAGATTACTTGCATACGTTCAACAGTCATTCGGTCCTTTAGGGGTTAAGAAAAAGAAGTTTCCAAAATCATTTCCAAAATTGAGAAATTAGACATGTGCCCAAACTTTTAGTTTTCTTCTACGATCTAACAATATTCCTTTAGGGATAAATGCAATGTACATATCATTTTTAATATTTGAATATGCATTTTGGATTTTTTTCCAATTTCACAATCTATCTACTTGCTATTTGTAAATGGACATGATTCTTCATATTGTAGGTTGTCAAGAAAATGGAATGCCAATTTTTTGGCAATTACTCTTACAAAATACAACTCTCTTTTTAGAATAATATTAATTCCTAAATGCACAAGTGTCCCCTCATGAGACAAATTGGGTTTTGGGCAAGTCTCCACGATCTCAATCTTTGGCTTGATTTTGAAACTTTTTATAAAGTTATGGATTATGAAGAACTTCATGTAGATGTATTTTTCACGAAAATTTAACTTGCACTCAAAAAACTATAAATGTTTTAGTTCAAATTTTGCAAGAAGGATAGGTTGGGTATGGATTGGTAAGTTATGGGAATTTCACATTACTCTAGAAAGGGCAATAACTCCATCAATGAATAAGGGACCAAAGTTTCCAATGATGGAAACTTATGGGAACAACATCTTTTGATTTTGGAAACATACATGAACAAGGGGGGCAAAGTTATCAATGATGGAAATTCATAGGAACAAATGCAAGGAACATAGGACGTTTTTGCAATGGTGCACAATGTATTAGTAGAACTTGGTTGATCACATTGTACTTCTAATTTCTATAGAAATTAGAGATTTTTTTTTAAAAACTTTTTTCACTTGTGAAAAACAAGATTTCTAAGCATACACCATAGGGATTCTTTTAATTTGACAGTGAAGTGGAAATTTAGTTTGCAAAAAGGTATAGTGTATTGTCATTTCTTCACACATCCGTGCATTGCTTAACTTTTTTGGATGTATTAAACTACATCTTCTTTGTTAACTTTGAAATTTGGTGGGGAAATGCATGAAATGTTTTTGAATGTGGTAGATTTTGGAATTCAAAGTCTAGAGTGCAAAAATTTCTTAAAATTGTTTGTCAAAACCATTTGAAATTTTGGTTAGAGTCCAAAAAATCTATTTTTTCTCACTTCAAAAGCAATTTTATCTTGTATCTTGCAATTTGTGCAATCAAATATGAATTTTTTTTACCACATGTTCATATACAAGTTTCGTGCAAGATCTTGTAGATCATTACTCAAAACATTGGTTTGTTTTGGGGGTCAATGCAATCAAATTGGCCATGTTAAATGGATTTTGATGAAAAAAAGACTTAAGACATTTAGGGATTAATCTTCTAAAATTAGTAAATTTTTTCTTAGTCATTACCCCCCTAAAGTCCCATTGTCCCTACATGGTGCCAAATGGATTTTGAGCAAGTTCCTATTAGCTCAATTTTTGGTAAAATTTTTCTTGTAAGATAGAAAAACTTATTAGCTTTCTAGAAATATAATTTTCATTTCACTTGTTGCCCTTGAACAAAAGTTATATTGCAATAACTTCAAAATGGGGAAGATTGAGCAACAACGCCCCCCCCCCCTCCCCCTCAAATCCAAATAAATATTTTTTTCTTCGTAGATTTTATTTTTGTCTAAATGGGAAGCTTTGATTCATTCCACTTAGATTAATGATGTGAAAGTTATGGAGCTTCTTGTTTTGTGGGCAATCAAAACATCTTCTTGAAAAAAAAAAGCTTTTTCTTTCACTTTGAATGCAAAATATCTTTCAATGTGTACAACCAGTCAAACATCATGAAATTTTTACCGCATCATCTGAGTCAAGGGTAGCACAAGATCCTACGGTTAGAATCTAAAAAATAATAAATTTTTCTGATTTCAAGGGTGAACCCAACACACAAGTGGCAGTTTTGAGTGTTTTTTGACAGAAGAACGACCTTTCAGGGGGACTGTAGGGGTTAACATTGACCCTGTTTATCAATCACTTGTCAATGATAACTTCATTTCAGAAGATCATGATTCAAATTCAGCTGGAAATGAATGATGAAAAATGGCATTGAGTGTGTGTTTCCAAAAAAAAATTTAAAAAAATTTAAAAAGTATGGCATCGAGTAGTTTTATTAAAAAAAAGTGTCCTTTATCCCGAGAAAGTTCAAGTGTAAGAAATAATACCCCCTCGAGAGTTCCCTGTAATTGTTTTTTCTTCCAGTTTTCCATAACTCCTTTTGTAGCCCTCAGTACAAACCAGGAAGTAAAGGTGGGGAGGCGACAAAGGAGCAGTGAGCCTACTATTCCTACAGTGAGTGAGACTGCCTGGGAGCTTGGTTGGTTTTGTCATGGCCAAGTTCTTTGATGATCCCTTTGTCTGCCATTTTGACAAAAGAGGGACCGGCAGCAGGCTCTGCAAGGAAGGAAGGGCGGGTGGTTATGATCACCTGGACGCAGGCCGCATAACAAAACAGTGGTAAGAGTCAAAAGAGGTAATAATTTAAGAACGCAAAGTAATGAATGTAAAAACAACCAAAGGCGATGACGGAGCTGGAGCTGCCTGGAGCTGCAATCACTGACTGAGGGGAAACCTTTGACCACTCAGTGGTTTCGCTCTGGCTGGCCAGGCCAGTCTGGGATGGAGAAAGAGAAATTAATAAGTTAAGTTAAGTTAACTCAGCCTAGGACAGGCACAACTCTGGTCATGCACATCGCAGTCCAAAATATCCTTTTGGTGTACATGTGTCTTTGTAAAATGTACAGCACAAGAAGAAAGGGGACTGCAGTGCATTAGGCTTGTCCAGAGTTGTGCCTGTCCTAGGCGGAGTTATCTCATATCAAATTACTCAGGGTGTTTTTTCTCCCAAATGCCTGCACTCATGCCCAGGCTGGCTCCTCATCATCAATGGAGTTTGCAGGGGAAGTGCCGGTGGCCTGGACAATGAGTGGGGGAGGACCAAGCCGAGGACTTTCACCTTCACCTGGCAGGGGGGGAACTTGTCTGGGAACACAGACTTGGTGCATGGGAACATGGACTTGGAGTATGGGAACATGGACTTGGTGCATGGGAACACGGACTTGGAATATGGGAACATGGACTTGGAATATGGGAACACGGACTTGGAGTATGGGAACACGGACTTGGTGCCTGGGAGCACGGACTTAGTCTGTATATATCAATCAGAAATATTTGAATCAGAAAGAACTTGAGCCTCTTTCATAACATTGTAAATGGTAACCAAACAATGGGCTTTATTATGTTGGGAAGGTATTATGCTTTGTTAGAAGTTTGGGAGGAACTTGTCAATTAATCTTTAAGATTGAGGAGCCATATAAGACAATTTTGTTCATTGTATGGGTGCAAAAGGGACCCATGTCTCATTGATAAATGACTCTACATACGTGACAAGTCAAGAGTATTGGTAGTGTGTTTTGTCTTAACTCAATTTTTGATTAAAGTGGGTACATCCATAATCATACCCTGGCTAAAACTACCATCATCACTCTATGTACATCTCCAAAATCAATATGTATATATGTTGAAGAATTGTTTTTTGAACATTTACCAAGAAAATTTTGACCTTTTATAACTTTTGTGTATGGTGTCCAAATGTTGCATTCTTTGAAGCATAATTATAAACCTCCTTTCACCTACAACCCAAAAAATATATAAATTTGACTAGTCTAATAATAGTAACTAGGTATAAAAGCAAAAAGTGACAATTTGGGGGGTACCCACCTTAGTATGCCAAACTATTAGTATATCATAAGTAATTGTTAAGCATTAGAGGAAATCCAGACCTTGTGTAGGGTTGTTTGACTACATGAGAATGTGCAATTAATTTTTTTTAAATCAATTGATTAAGTGAAAATAATAATAATTCTCTTATGACCTACATGATTACCTAGTGTGATGTACAAGACCAAGGACTAAAAAAATTTCCCTAAAAAAACTTCCCTAGATTTGCACAATCATTTGCCAAAAGTCAAATTACCCTCCATAGGGGCCAAATTTTCTCTAATAGCTTTCCTTTCATACCCAAGCTTAACCCCTAAAGGACCAAGGTGCCTTTTTTGGCAACATAGAAATTTTGGGCAGGTACGTGTGACTATAGATTTCCATGTTTTTGGCCCAAATTTTAATAGAAGGTGTGGACGAG
Source organism: Straminergon stramineum (assembly GCA_963920665.1). Classification (NCBI taxonomy): domain Eukaryota; kingdom Viridiplantae; phylum Streptophyta; class Bryopsida; order Hypnales; family Calliergonaceae; genus Straminergon; species Straminergon stramineum. Next base: position 23,200,793 of record OY987266.1, read on the forward strand.
GAATATCTTTCATATGCACTAAATTTTAGGACATTTGGAAATATGAGTCAAAAGTTATGGCCTAATATGCTGTTTGTTTCTCAACTCGGGCAGTCCGGGCAGATCTGAAAAAATCACTTTTTTCAAAAATAAAAATTTGAAATTGTTTTTTTAGATTGATATATACATAGAAAGCTTTGAATCATTCCATTTTGATCAATGAGTCAAAAGTTATGAGATGTTTTAGTTTACGGGCACTTATGGATTTTCTATTCTAAAATAAACTTTGAAGTCCTTTATTTAACTCAATTTTTAATATTTTTGGGAAAAAATAAAATCATAGGGTATAGATTGATTATTAAAACATTTCCACCATTGGAATTGGCATTTTCCAATTCCAATAATAAACTATTAACAATTTAGTATTTTGAATCATTCTCTACATCTTTGTACTTACTATTTTTTTCCTATATATTGCACAATTCCAAATGATCTGAAAATTTTCAAGAATATAGACAACTTGACTTCAAGAATGAATCTAAAGAAGCACCACCATTTTGGACATTTTTTCATACAAATAGGATTTTGTGAAGTGCAGCTGCCCGGTTCTTCGCAGGGCCAAAAAAAGGATTTTTGTCACTTCAAATGTTAATATCTTGCAATCTACATGGTGGAAATTTCTGAAATTTTTTCTACATCTTCTCAATGTAGATTACTACAAGATCCTATGGTTACATGTGTCCAAAAATGATATTTTTCAAAAATTTGGTACTTGTATTAAAAATGGCAGTTTTTGAGGAGTTTTGGTGATAAGGTAGTCAAGGAACTTTAGGGGTTAAATATAACAAATCATTTGTAGGATGAACATATAATATAATATGTCCTATGAATTTTTGTATTCAAATTTTATTCTTTAAAATTTATTTGGCATAGGAAAATAAAATATTGTTAATTAAAAAAATTCAAGAAAATTGAAGATAAAATTAAATTATTGGAAAAGTAAAAAAATTGAAAAGTAAAAGTACATATAGATAAAAATAAAGTAATGGAAAATATTCTTTTAAGAAAATATAAAAGTTTAAGAAAACCAACTATAGTACTAAAGTTTAATATCATGTGTTCTATCAAATTCTATGGTAGTATTTTTATTTTAAACATTCTTTTACATAAGTAAATAGCATTTGTACTAGAAGAAAATAAATATTGAAATTAAAATCATAGTGAAGGCAAAACTAAAGTATTTGGAAATTTAAAAAAAGCAAAAGTAAAAGTAAATTATCAACATATATTTTTACCAAGTAAAAATAAATGTAAAAAATAACAAGAAAAGTACCAACTTGATGTCATGGTTGCTAAAGCGTTTTTGTTTCTTTTTTGAAACAAATGGATAAATTCCATTGCTAAGGGAAAAAATACATTGAACTAGGGGAACAAGTCCCTGGCGGAGGGTGGCTAAAGTGTTCTATAGCTTGATAATTGAGGTGAAGGCACTTGTTACCAACCAATGCCCCATTGGTAATCAATAAGGTCTTTGAAATTTAGGAGAGATTGGGATTCATTTTTTTTTTTTAAATGACATATGTCCTTGGTCTTATGTGTCATGGCATGTCTAGATACCATATTGCCATGACACATGTCCCTCATCTTGAGGGACTCTAGACGAGCAGTTTTGGAAGACTCTAGACATTGGACATGGGTCTAGACCAACTTTTGGCTTTCAAAATTCCTAGTAATTTTAGTTCAAGTGATAAAATTACCAAAGATTTTGCAATCTCCATCATTTCTATCATAGCACCTCTGAAAATATTTGCTTCACTTTGCACTACTCTAGATCATGTCTAGAATTGTTTATTTGATCAGTTATGGGTGCCTTTAGGTTATAGCATGATGGCCTAATGATTCTCTACAAGCAATTTCTAACTTCTGTCCACATTTCTAATTTTTGATGAGATTGAAATTTTGAAATTCAATATCTCTTGCCTTGTTAGTGAAAACGTTTTAAACTCACTTTTCTGCACACCCACCACTTGCTTGCTAAAGGCTTTTCAACGGCACCACAACTATCCTTGTTGGCCTGATAGTGGAGGAAATCTTAATATATGTCACAAATAAAACATACAAACAAACAAATAAATGTTTTGACCCCTCAAGGACTAAGGCCTTTTTTTGCAAAAAAGCACACAAAACTGCCATTTCTATAGCAAAGAAGAAAAAAATTGTAATTGTTTTCGCACATCTAATCTTACACCTAATTAATATGAGAATGTGTGGTAAAAATTTCATAAGTTTTGACCCCACATAAGGTAAACCTGCCTATGATAGGCAAACCATCCATAAGAAGTACCTAGGAAATGACCCATTAGAGTCTTACATCAACCCATGACAAACTTTCTTTAATAAATAAGATTACGACTACATTAGGTTGGTTAGTGACTTTGTATGGAAAAAAAATTTGAATTTTTTTGCTAATTGTAATAGGGCAAAACACTCATTCTGCCTGTCATAGGTAGGTTTACCTTATAGCAAGATATTTGCATTTAAAGTGAAGAAAACAAGTTTTTCAATATATTGCAGGACTAAATTATTGACTTTGAACCTTTTGAACTTTAATTTTTTGCACTACAGAGTTTTGAGATTTAAATCTTTATGGTGGAGAACTGAGTTGAGAATCTAGGAGAAAAAATACAAAGTTTTAAAAATTTTATTCTTTAAGAAATTGTTAAGTAGAAGTAGGTACAATATAGAAGGAAAATCTAAATTTTAATATCTCTAAGATGGAATTAAAATGCACTAATCCCAATGGTGAGATTGTTCTAGAAAAAAAATGAAAACATATTAGATTTTTTTTTTAAATTGTAAAAATCGCATTACAAAATGAAGCCTACAAATTATTTTTTCAAGAAGATGTTCTAATTGCCCAAAAAACAAGATTGTCCATGACTTTCTCATAACAAATCCAAATGGAATGAATCAAAGCTTTCCATATAGACAAAATTATAATCTATGAGGAATATAAATATAAATTAATTAAATTAAAATTTTATAATTTTTTTGCTCCCCTCTCTCTCCTATTTAGAGCTTATTTGGACATAACTTTTGTTCCTTGGCACCAAATGAAAAAATTAAATTCCCATGAAGATAATCAATTTTTCTATCTTCCTGAAAAGTTTTAAAAAATCAAAAAAAAAATTGAGACTGGAGGTATCTATACAAAATCCCATTTGTCGCCTGAAGGGACAATAGTCCTTTAGGAGATAATACTATAGAATAGTATGCCCTACATTATTGCCACTAATAGAATGTCATTTGTAATTGCTACAAAAGTGGTGGCCAATTCCTTCATAAATTTCTTTTCAAGGTAAATTATCCGTAGCACTAACGTTGAAGTCTTGCCAACACACTAAGTGCATCCCCAATGCCCTAGAAGTCACTAAGATCCCTACATATGTCGCAAACAAACAAACAATATGTTTTTAACAATATTGACCAAAATGCTCTACATTGTTGCCACAAAAGTAATGGCCAATCCCTTCATAAATCTCCTTCTATATCTATTTTTTAGTCTTTTAAATTATCTATAGCATTGATGTTTAATTCTTTAATGCCCAAAGCACCATATTTTGGTGTCAACAAAGCTTTGAAGTTAATATAAAATCTTACTAAAGTATTATTTTGGGAATTTTTTAGATGTGTATCCTTTAGATTCTATTGTAAGCATCCCAAAACTGATTTTGAATAAATATGTTTATGATTATTCTATTCAAAATTTTGTACAAGGGTGTCCATTGCAAATCTTGATTTTTTTAGTGTTAGAAGATATTGGAGATGAGCTTCAAGTACACTAGATCTTAAAGAAAAAATCAAATTAGAAATTCATTTAAATAAATTGTAGAGTAGATTTTGAAAAGCCATATTTTGATTATGTTTATGCATATTATGTCCTTTAACCTCATGCTTTTTCATAACCCTGATTTTAGATTTGACATGGGAAAAGAGAGTTGAAAGACTTCAAATTACTTTCACAATTTCAACACCTTCTTCATCAAACATTATACTGGCAATATTTTTAATCCTTAAGTGATATTGATATATTTTTGTTTCCTATGTAATCTATAACATGTCTAGTTTGAATTTGTAAGGTTACCATTTTAAAATCTTATCAAAATTTTGGCTTTCGTATAGTTTTGAACAATTTTTAGGCATCTTCAAAACAATCCTTGGGCATTTAGGGGCTAATATCATATGTGATATTAATTGTCATTATTTTTTATTTTTTAATTGGTTTGTCAAACAAATTTCTAGAGTAAAAGTGAAAGTAAAAATAAATGTAGAAAGGGGGAAGTGGGAAAAAAGTAAAAGTAAAAGTAAAGTAGGAAAAATGACTATGAGAGTGAAAAGAAAAATAATAGTATCAACATGATGTTATGGTGGCTAAAATGTTTGATCTTCATTGGTTTGCTTATCCATGATTGTACTACTTCCAAACAATGTTGCGGGAGACTACCTAGGGTTTGAGGATGAAAAACAACAACCAACATTGGTTAATTGCTTAGGTCTTGGAGTTATTTTGGTTAGACCAAGAATATAGATAAAAATTTAGCCGATATGAGACTAGTAAAGACAAAAGAGTTGAAGTGAAGAAAGTGATTGTACTACATTTTAGAATGAGTAATAGTCATTGTGGGTGCAAAAAATTAAGATGATCTATTGTTGGTACTGTGAGAATTTAGAGTTTCATGATAGTGTCTACAACATTGTTGTTATTGGTGTATGAAAAATGTGCAAGTACAAGTCTACAACACTAGCAATGTGTGAAATACATGCATAATCCAAGAAACACTCAACATGGTCATATAAATAATCTTTTACTCAAAATTGACACAAGTTCATTTGTTCTTCTTTCATAACTAATCAACACTTAAATAGGGGTAGTTGAAGTTAAATTCTACAATAGAAGATGAAAAAAAGACTATGAAAAGCATATTGTCGACTATCCATTCCTTTAAGTTAGGATTTTTGTTTTATTTGTTATGTTGAGATCTCCTAAATTGCATGTCCCCCAGTCACATTCTTGTATATTTGAAAAGCCCTTGGCGAGGAGGGGTGCACGGGCTTTGTTTGCTGGTGTTTGCACCTACTATGTGGAACATAGTGAATTTTGAAGTTTTTAAAAATGAAAATAAATTAGGAAATTACCTTTATTTTTATTTTGGCTATGGCAACAATACATGGCACACTAGTAACACATGAAAGTACTAAAAACATTGCTATATACAATATTATAAGTGGTATTTCTTTATGGTGACTTTTTTTCTAGAAAGGGCCTATCCACTTGTGCCATCTTTGTGTTACTCTCCTTCCCCCCAAACCCCCCAACAATGTTGTTTAAGGTGCAAAAGGGGTACATCTTTTGCAATTCTTTCCATGTATTTTTCAAGTATTATATAGTAACTAGTAGACATACTTCTGTGTAAATGCAAATAACTGTTGCATGCAATTGTATTCTCTAAATCTGATTGCTCAATTCATTCTCTATCTAATGGATTAGAAACCTCCATTTCCTAACTCACTTCCACTTCCACTTTCACTTCCTGTGGCAAATTATTAGGTATTTCTGTTTTCCGGACTGCGGAAACCCGAGTTTGTGGTTCTCTGGGACCTAAGTTAACTTATCATAACTTAAAGGGTTACCAATGCTATGCATTCTGCCGCGCATGCGCAGAGCCCCTTTCTGACTGATGAAGACCAAGCAGAAGGGGGTGCAACCATTAAATGCTCTCCAGCTCCAAAAAGACATGATACCATGATAACGTATTGAAATTCCATCATCCTCTGGAGTCTGGGTCACGCCCCGCGGCCCCGTCTCTCCGTCTCTCCAAGCTGATTAACTTATTGGGCAGAATCTCACATCCACTGCAGCAATCTCTGACCCCCAGGGATTGCTTAATATAGCTTTGTTCCAGACCTACTCGGCAACTAGCTACGCCACAGCCACAGTCACGGATGAAAGAGCCCGTGTGAGGGACTTCAATCCGTCAGCTGCAGTGCAAACCCAAATATTCCTTCCGCTCATCGATCAGTCGGTCCTCCCCAACACTCCATCCTCATTTCATTTCACCCGCTGGTACTGAACTGTACATTTCCTATTACCAACTGGTTGGAGAGAGCGGCAGTTACTAGCTGGGTACCCCTCGTCCCTTCCTTGTCCAATTAGCAGTACACCGATGGATCGGACGATGTAAGTATCGTGTGGTACGCGGCGTAGTTAGTGATTGATGCATTAATAATTAAGACACCCCAGATTGCCATCGTGTGCATTAGATTACTTGATTGCTCATCATTCAGCTCAGGGGAGGGCGACGCTGCCACGGACCCGCTTACTGCACTCAAAGGCAGGGCCGGAGTGAGGGACTAGCAAACAAAAGCGCGCGGCACCTTTCACAATCTAAAGCAAGCGCGCGGTGGACTTAGTAGTAGTAGTACTGGAGATTAGTTGAAGCTCTTTCACACTCGATCCAAGCAAGCTCTGGAGGAGGAGTACTGGGGATTAGTTGAGTTGAGGCTTTCAGTGCACAATCCTGGGAAGCAAGCTCTGGATTAGTAGCTAGTCTGTACTGGAGATTAGTTGCAGCGGCTCTTCTTGCAGGTTGTGAGTGTGTGAGGCGTTACTGGAATTTCGGAAGTGAAGGTGCCCTGATTTAGGAGGAGGCGAGGGAGGAAGCTGGGTGGGGATGGGGTGGGCGGTTTAATGCAAGTCTGTGATGTGTGTTTTCGGTTTCACGACGTCGTTGTCGAGGAGACGTGCCGGCTGGGCAAAGTGGACCTGCGCAGCAGCAACGGTGGGTACAGATGGGATGGGAGCTGCATGGCAGGCCAAGGAAGGGGCAGCTGCAGCTGCAGACGGGAGAACTGAAAGCTGCTGCAACAGCATTGCCAGGGCGTGAGAGCAACAGGCGCTCTTCGCTTCAAATCGCCAGTTGTAGGCTTCCACTTTAGAGGACGCCGTCTCTTCACTCTTTCTCTTTCTCTCTCTTCCTCTCTTTTCCTTTCTCTGTCTCTGCGCCTACACCGACACCAGCATTGTGACCCCTCCCCCCCTCCTTACTGGGAAGAACAGCTAGATCCTTGAATGTCGTCACAACCTGAGCTCGCAAGGTGCACAGCTAGCATTCACTACTAATCGTACGGAGGAGGAGGAGTGCAATGACCACAATTGTCTGATCGCCTGGCTTCACTGTGAAGTTTGACGATTCTCTGAAGTGTGACACCCGGTTTGACGATTCCTTAGAGTGGTGGCGACGTTACTGAAAGGACAAACATGCACTCGGATTGCCTGATCAGTGAGAAATCATCCCGGGTGTTCGAGTTTGCAGCAGCGTAGAGCTCGAGCGGGGAAGAAGATTCTAGGCTAACGAGCACGAAGACTGTCTGGCATTAGTTGCCTGTGTGACGGATTCGGATAGCAATCAGGTTGAAGGCGCGCTGGAGGTTTACTTAGAGTGTCTGTCTGTGTGCGTGGGATGGATTGTGCGTGGCGGCACTGCACCGCGCCGGTGAACCCGATGCTGCTGCAACACACACTGCGAGGAATGTGTAGCAATGAGTCGCAATGGGTATACGCCGTGTTCTGGCGCATCTTGCCCCGCAATTACCCTCCCCCTCAGTGCGTCCCCATCCCTTCCGCCCCTTCTTCCCTATCCCATCTGAATTTGTGTCCACGGGAAAAATCCAATACAAGACTTTGCGGTTAATCTGCATCCTGTAGCTGAAAGGTCCATTCACCTGTAGAATGATGACTCTGCTTGTAAAGAGAGACGTTATGATCATTGCTAGCTAGGGCGTTACCACTAGCTCATGCAGAGTCGTGCTTGCTGTAAGAAACGGTCGTATGTAATTCATTGATTGCCGCCGTTGTGGGTGTCGCCACAGGTGGGACACGGAAGGCGGCATCATGGATAGATCCAAAAGCAACAAGCGCAACTGGTAACTATCGTCATACCCACTTCGCCACTACTGCAGAGTGACCACGTACTAGTTCATTTAGCTCCGGCCTTACAGAGATTCTTTCGAGTTGCAAAGAAAGTACGGAGTCAAGCTAGCAAGAATAAGCAATAATGAAGGGACTTGTATGATTTTGAACAGGATTCTGGTGTGGGAGGATGGATTTTGCAACTTCTCGGCGTGCGGCAGCACTAGCAGTACAGGCACGAGCGAGAGCAGAGGAAGCTCGAACTCGTTCTTGTCTGTAAGACAGCAGCAGCAGCAGCAAGACGAGGAGTCAATGGAGCTCACCATGAATCCGGAACTTTTCTTCAAGATGTCGCACGAGGTCTACAACTATGGCGAAGGGTAAGTCTGTCTATTAACCCTTAAAGGACCGGGGCTGCAAAAAACAGTGTTGCAGAAGCCACCTGGTGACCTTATGGTCCTTTAGGGGTTAACTTCTCAGCTAAATTGCTGCCAACCATCCATAGCCACGCTAATTCATTTGGCGTGATTTTGCAGCTTAATGGGCAAGGTGGCCGTCGACAATAGCCACAAATGGGTGTGCCGGGAACCTCTGGAGAATGAGATTGGCTTCCTCAACTCCCCTTGGCAGAACACTATCGACCCTGTAAGCTTGGACAAGCTAACCAACCCCTTTCCATGTATCCATGGATGCTTTTTGACTTCAGATTCGCTCTTTGCTCATTCCTACTTCTTATTTTACAGAACATTGCAGCGAATCACCCTTTGAATCGGCATGTAAATGAATCTCTAACACAGACCTTGTTTAAATGTTCAAAGTTTTGGGTTAGTGAGAGTATGCCAAAGCTTTAATTTTGCATGGTTTTGACAAGTCTTTGCTCTAAATAACTCTCAGTTGGCAATCGGTTTTCTAAAGGTACCATGTATGCCACTACCACTCAGGAATGTTATAATTAGTAGCTATATCACGGGAGGGGTCTAAATGATATCGGTTTGCAGCATCCAAGGACATGGGAGGGACAGTTCAAGTCCGGAATCCAGACCATTGCCGTTGTTGCAGTGCATGAAGGGGTGCTTCAGCTGGGTTCCACCCAAAGGGTACAAGTTTTCCTAATCCATCCTTCTCTGATTTAAATCAAAATTACCTCAAAATTATGTATTTATACTGTAGGAGTCCCAAGATGATTTTCAGGCACAACCCTCTCCCTCCAGACTAAACCAGCACCATTAGACTCTTACTATATCTTGGAAATTTACAACTCTTTGAGAGCACAGCCTCTCAACCCTCCTCTTTTCCATCCCAGAAGAGGGTAACGAATACACATACTAATGGGATGATTTTGCACGTTTTTGCGAGGTGGAACAGATCATGGAGGATTTGAATTTCGTCCTCTACGTGCAACGCAAGTTCAGCTTCTTACACTCCATACCAGGGGTGTTGGTGCCGCATCCCACATCGTCAACAGAATTAGGGTCCACCTGCAAGCGAGGCAACCCCGTGGAGCGTTTCATGCCCTACTCCCAGGGATCCATGGATCAGTTCCTGTCACCCCGAACAGCTCTTGTCGCAGGCTGCAGGAAGAGGCCCGGCCCCGAGAATAGTAGTACAACTACTTGCGGGCTTTTGAAGGAGTACCTTAGTACCAATTCCTATAGTAATGGCTACGAGCAATATCGACCCGAATGCCCCTCCCCCCCTCCGCCGAAGGCTCTTCACACGGGACTGCATCAAAGCCCCACGAGTATGACCATGCCCCCCGCGCCTTTGACGCCTTCCATGACCAGCCTCCAAGCTCTTCTGTCCAAACTTCCCAGTGTGACTGTCCCCGTGGACAACAACAGCTCCTCGTATCCAAGCAATGGCAGATTTGAGGTGGGACATGCCGAGGTGGTGGGTGTCGGTCCTCCGATTCCGCAAGGCTCTGAGATGCAGAGGATGGTGCCGGAAGGGGAGGGTGCGACGGGGGCCTGCACGAAGGAGAAGCCGACTAGATTCCCCAACAATAGCAATAACAACAGCAACTCCATGGTGGACTCCTTTGACAATTTTACAGAGTTTGGGATCCAGGAAGCGTTGGAGAATGGGGACTCCAGCTACACGTCGTTTCTAAATGAGATTTGCAGCTAATAATCAGCTGCCGTGCCAATAAATTTGTTGTGAGGACTGAGGACCCTTTTGTAAGAAAATAATAGCCAGGAACGGGGTCAGGCTGGCTGACAATAGTGTTTCCCTGTTGTGTGTAGGATTTTTGTACGAATTTTGGTTGTAAGTTAGCTTGTTTGGGAGGGGACTTAGGAGTGGGATTATTATTCATTGTACAGTACAGCTTTAGGTAGAGGATTTTACATTATTGAGTACTTATAACGTGATTGGGGTGTGGTGTGATTGAACTTCAAAGTATTTTGGTCTTTTGTACCCCAAGGCCTGAAGTAAAGAAATTGGAAACATATGAGTTTTGGCTTAGATTGGTACATACAAGGCTGGGGCTTCCAGAGATGCCTTCTGACATTTTTCAACTGAAATTAGTTTCTTATTTTTTTATTTCATTCGAATCAAGTTCTTGAATGCGGATGTAACTGATTGTTTGTAAGTTAACTTTTATATATGTAAGTTATATATATTTGAATCTGCAACAAGGTACGGTATGAGACACAGTCTGCCATTCGAAGAGGCTCTGCCACCTGGACCTGGTATTTGAAGGTGATGAAACTTCAAATAAGCTTACCCCTGAATTCATGAATTAGTATAACACCTGATAGTGTTGGTGTACTGCGAGGAAGAAGATGCAATTTGCCTCACTACACTGAATAGGGGTATTAAGGGGACCCATACTAGTTAATCGACATTCCACACTATATAAATATCTACCTTTATTGTACATCAGTAGTTATTGAAGTGTCCAGGGAATGTACATCATGCTTCAAACATCTACAGTTTTCCACAGTAAGTCCCTTTAATTTTTTGGTCCCCTTAATACCCTATTCAGTGTAGAAGCATTCGAACATATGTAGGAGAGAGGTTTCATTGGGAGATGGATAAACATAAAAGTTTGATAACATCAACAGCATTTATGCTCTCTACTGCGAATGTCAGGTTTTTGAATCATTTTCGGGTTTGGTTATCATCTACAGTGAGTCCAACAGGGGTGAGTTTTCACACTAGCTCAAATATGTTGTGTGAATATAATTATGAAGCGTACACCTTGGAACACACGAGCCAAATCTGTTGAGATCACAGCACGAATGAGTTCTTTCTTGCGCAGATTCAAAGTGCACAGTTGTAGCTACAGGATCAGGTCCCTACCTGGGTTTTTTTGGGTTTTTTTGGGTTTTTTTGGGTTTTTTTAATCGAAACACATGGACGATTTCCATTGACCTACCTGGTTTTATTAGTAACCTTATAATTAGGACGCCCGTTTAGGAAGCTCAAGTACACTGCAAGTCAGATGAAGAGGGACTCGCTTGGCGTGGAACTACGGGATTTAATCCGGCCTCCCCCCGCCGGAGCTAATCATTCGGTTGCAGGGGAAAGTGCACAAAGGCCATCCAAGTCCAGCCAGAGATTGAACCAGACAAGCGCCCAACAACACAAGAGAAAAGCAGCCGGGCTCCGAAATTACAGCTGACTGACCTCCCTGCCTGCCTGCGTGCCAGGTGCCCTGCCTTTCTCCTCGGGAGGTGTGCACAAGTATTGATGAAGAAAAAGAAAAATCAGTCTCTTCTTCAGTCTCTTTGGGTGTCAATAACTTCACATATTTTAAGTTAAGTTAGTGAGGAGAAAAGGGAGGAGTGGAGTGGAGGAACCGCCGCAACTAGAAATAGATCTGGCTCAGAAACAAAAAGAGGATTTGCACCGCTCTGATACGGTAGTTTCACTGCTGCTGTCCCTACCCTAATTCTTTTGCTTTTCGTGACCATTGGTCCGCTTTCCTCTTTCCTGCAGGCTGAAAGAAGGCCGAGGGATGGAGGCCCATGTTGCCAGGGGTGGGCTCATGTTTCCTTGGTGGATAAGGTCTACTCATGTACTTGCGCACATTCCAATGTATACTTTTGGGTTCATGAATGTCTTTTTGTAGTACCTATATGCACTTTTGGTGGAAGGAAAGGATATGTATGTCTTGAGGATGTACAGTACAGTACAGTAGAGTCCCATAAAACTTAAGGCATGTTCGCACTTGGTGTTAGGGGTGATGTTTGTAATGTAATGTGAATCTGATCCAAAAAGAGGTCTAAATTTGTTCCTAAGATCCTCTCTGGAATACTCTTTAACACCAAGTGTAAACATACCTTTAGGAATTTTTGGATCTTGTTGAAATTAGGAGAACTAGGAGAGGCTTGTGTACACTCAAAAAATGAATGGAATTTTGAATTGCATGAGAATCCCACTAAAGTCTACTTCATCTTCGTTAGAAATGTACACATATGTAATTGAAAATCATACAAAGAGTTTGATGAGTTTTGTATACACTATCTCCTATCTAGTGTTGCCATCGTTTGTGAAAATTAAAACTTCTATTTATTGGTACATATTAGAAATGAACCTTCATAATTGCTGTAGAGGTACTTGATCCCATACTACTTGAATTGCTTGTTTGATTTCTTGCTTGTTCTTCTCCCCATTGCAAAAAATCTTTGACTATCTTCCAAAGTTTTTGCCATGAAATGATAAGATAGTGTATAAAAAGAATCCAAATTTTTGGTATGATTTTAGTTTATTCATTTTTCATTTTTATTTTTTTTGAAATTGAAGTTCACTTCATTGTAATTCCAACGCAATTTGAGGTTTCAAATTCAATTCATTTTATAGCATACTAGAGCTTCCTAAAGTTGTTAAACTTTTTAGTGAAAACTAATTGAAAAATTCATAAGTTTAGTGGACCTTCATATACAAATTTGCTCTAAGAGCAGACTTCCATGCACAAAAAAAGACTAAACTTTTTTGCACAAAAGACAAGACAATCAATAATTCTTTAGTCATGGAAGTGTGCAACAATTACAAGAGGAAAATTGAAATTGTTGTTTGGCAAAATTCTAGGGAGAAGCTTGTGAAAAACAAGCAAGGAACTTTTTAAGTTTCGGAAAACTGTTTTCAACATTGGACTTGAACTTTTTGGTTGCTTTTAGTTTGACAATAAGGCAAGATAATCCTATAATGTGGTTCTCCTTACTCACATAGAAGTGAAAACATCATAAAAATTAGAAATGACACTTCCAACTTAGAAAAACTTGGAAATTCATTTCTAATTTCAACTTAGCATGGATATTTGATTTAAGATGTACATTGAGAAGGATAATAGGATCCAACGAATATTGTATCATATACCACCTTTGATATACCAATTGGTTAACCCCTAAAGGATAGAAGAACATATTTGATTTTCTTGCAATTTTGGACACCCTTGAATGACTATGAATTTTTCAATTTTGTATCAATTTTTGAATATAGATTGTACAAAAGATGTTCACCCCATCAAACTTTGTTCCATATGATTCTAAGTAGATTTGCAAAAATTAAGAGGGGTTTCTATTATTAAAATCAGCAAGGACTTTTTCTTAAACTATTTATTTATGATATTTCCAAAATATGGTTGGAGAAATTTGCATCTATTATTCCTTTTACATTCTTGAAGTGAAAATTATGGGGAATATTATTTTTTGGAAAATCAATATATTATTGCACAAAAATAATTGATAAAGTTCATTTTGAACTCGAATTTTGAACTCGATTTATTCATTTTTCTAAAAATAAAAATCTAGATGGTGTAGATTGCATACCACAACATTCTTGTAATTAGTATTGACATCTCCATCAACTCCACATTAAGGTTATTAACAATTTCATTTTTTGTTTCATCACAAAGTTCCTTCTATTTAGTGACTACTTTCAGAAACAAATATGATTTCTTTTATAAGTTTTCTTCAAAAATTCTTATTTCATTTTGTAATGTATTATCAAGTTTCTCAAGCTTTAGAATATACATTCTTTCAATATAAATTTTCCAAATTAGTGCCTTACATTTTTTGGAAGTTTAACCTTTATGATATTGAAATCAATGAGGTTTTTTAGGGCCCTAATTTAAGGATGCTTTCACTCCCAAATACCAAGATTATTTAGGAACTGTAAAGGAGATTTAAGGTTTACAACCATTCTTTAGAATATCTTTAGTTTTGTTTAAGATCACTTTTGAAGATTTAACTTCAAAATATCTCCAAAAATATTATTCTCTTTTAACATTTGAAAATTTCTATAATTTTTCAAAGTTTGTTTTTTCATTGAATTTGCCAAAGTTTAATGATAGGAACATCAATTTTTTTCCAAATATAATAAATTTTCCTATAATAGATAAATTCTAAACACTATAATTTCTCTACATAAAAAGCTTTTGAAAGTAGTGAAATTTATTTTAAATTTAAAAATAGAAAGAAAATCCAATCTAATTTGTATAGAAAAAATAAAATTTGGAGATAAAGTTCTTTTCCCAGAAAACGTTGCTCAAAGTTGAGCAATGACCATAAAACGGTCAATTTGACATTGTGCTGGTAAATTGTTGATAATTAGAAATAATCTAAAAAATACCTAAAAATTAGTCATTTTTATTATCTTGATAGAGATGGGATCTCATTTTTGGAATTACAAGCTAAAATTTTTTAGATGCTTAGAAGTAGGCATACTATGGATTCACCTTTACACAAAAATAAATGGACCAATTTTTTTTCTATTTGTATGTTTCTTTCATATAGACAATTGATGTCTACACCAAAAATGTAGCTTTAATAGCTCACCTCTAAATTTTTCATTGTAGGTATTCCGAAATTAAAAAAATAAGAAAATACAAAGTATGACATATTACTAAATTAACCTTGAAATAGGAATTATTTTCCAAAATGAAAGTATAATTGTAAGGTGGCATGCATCTTCATTCAAAACTTTAAATCCATCAACTCTAACTTCAATAGTTTTAGTAGAATCTTGATATGACAGTCATACAATGTGTAGTTTCAAAATTGTATGAATATTTCTAAGAGTCACCCAATCATGCACTGAAATCCATTGCATAAGCTATAAATATGCAATAGAATATTCTCATTCATTCACACATGTTCTCATGCATTAGCATATATTCTAATATTTTAGGGTATTATCAGCAAATTACATTGTGGTATCTCCAAACCTTATATTAAGATTGAGAATAAAACAATGCAATATTAGATTCAAATTTTTGTCTAAATAAACTTGCATGAAGTTCTATGAAATTGTATTCTTATATAAACCATTTTTGTCTCCACTAAGCCCTATAGTAAGCCACCCTTCCAAGTTCACCTAAGTATAGATTATAGACTAATTGATGTACCCTGTTCAAATAAATGTAACTATAGGCCTTATGATTTGACATAGGCACTTTGGGAATGTACAATTGATGGCTTTGGAATGTGTTTGCAACCCACAATAGGAGCAAGTACTTTTGGAGGTAATACTATGAATGAATATGTTTATTTTAAACCTTGAAATTGTGAATGTTCTAAAATATATATTGTAGACATTTAAAGTGAGTTAGATGATCTTTGTGGATTCAATATTTATAGGTTTTAAATGGAACTAATTGCACTTATAGTTCTCAAGGCAAATTTATTCATAACAAATTTATACTTTGGTAGAAAAATATGATTCTAATTTCTATTACTTTGTATACAATTTCGTAGATGAATATTTTTTAGATACTTTTTTAGATATTTATTAGATTAAATTCTATCTATGACAACATGGAAAATGTATTAGAACATGAAAAATGTCAACTTTTCATTCAATAATTTTCACATACTTGCCATTGTCTTTCTACTACTACATTAAAGAATGCCACTGTGGGAGGGTTGTGTATTTTGTATAAATTTTAAAGCTTGTGCTATGGATCAATTCATAATATATTGGGTCACTTATAGCTCTTTGCCATGATTGATTGATACTTACCATAAGGGTAGGGTAGGGTTGGCACTTTTCCTCTAAATATATATATTTTAAAAGAAAATTAGGTTTGTTAGATGCTAAAACTATAATTTGTTGCCATATTCTTTTTGTCATTTTACTATTTTTTGGTTTTTAGAAAAAATAATATTTTCTAAAATTATGGCATTCATTTTTAGAATTATTTTCTACCGATTGTATCCTACAACTATGATAAATAGGGGTAGTTGAAGCTATTGTCTATAATAGAAGATGGAATAAAGACTTGAAAAAGTACATTATCAATTGCTATACTCGAAGATACTGAAAAAATTTATGTACACAATATTATATGCCATACTTATTTACAGTGACCTTTTTTCCAAAGAGTGATGCGATTAACGTATACCATTTTGTGTTGTTTTCCCCCCCGAATACCACCACTATTGTTCAAGAAACAAAAAGGATGCATTTATTGCAATTCTTTCAACATACTTCTATGTATAATATAAAGATTAGTAAACATACTTGTGTATAAAATGTATATAATTGTTGCATTCAATTGTATTTTTCTAGACCAAATTGCTCTAATTCATTATCTATCAAAAAAACTAGTGATATCTATTTCCTAACACTTCCAATTCCTTTCTAATTATGAATTGATTTTGTTTTTCTTACTTTGGAAATGAATTTGTGGTTTTTTGTAACTAAAAGGGTTAAACAATTTCAAAATGATCCCCACTTTCTGACTGCCACAAAACCAACACCCTTTCAATTGAGGTATATATCTAATATCTAAAATATTGCAAAACATATAAGAGAATATAACTTCTTATACCTCATTGATCAATAAGTTAGGGCCCTTTACACCTAAAGGCTTGGTCAATTTGTTGTATAAAAGACCCAAAATCCTTATTTGTGATTGGACAAAAGGTTGAAATCAATCCAAACCTCTTTACACTTAGAGGTTGGGAAAATTTGATGGAATGAATTTTTTATTCAAAAAAGATAGGATCTGATATGGACTAAGCTTGATGAATTGGATGCAACAAGAATGAGAGACTAATTCTTGGCCTTGGAGCCAATGACAAATTTCAATTAAAATGCTTTTTAAAAATAAAATATTGTTATTTTTGAACAAATAAGATCTCTTGGATTTTGTGCAATCGGCCTAAGGGAAATCAGCTTGTCCTTTAGATGTAAAATGGCCTTGAAAAGAGAGAGAGAAGAGAGAGAGAGGGGTTGAAATTTATAGGTTTTATTGAATTAACCATGTTATAATCTTATTCTAACAAGTAGTTGAAGATGGCCTTGAGCTTAAAAAGGGCTTAAATTGTGTGCAATCGACCTCAAGGGAAATTGCCCTAGCCTCTAGTTGCCTTTAGGGCTAGCTTACATGTAATCCCACAAGGCAGCTCTACACCTAGTCCTAGTAATAAGACCAAATACGCACAACCAATTGTCCTGCTAAGGTGGTCAAGTAGAAAAGGTAAATATTCCATATTTCATGGATATCGGTAAACCCCTCCCCTATTGTTGGAGACTAGTCAATCGTGAGGGAATCTAATGCACATGGAATTCTTATTGTATCCCTCCCCACCCATTGGATCCACATAAAAGTGCCAATTGCTATTTGCACTTGTAGTACCCCCTATAAAGATTCCCCACACACCAATACACGTAAGGAGGCCCTTAGTTTCAACATAATTGGTGAACAAAATACAAAAATGGATTTTTTTCATGAGGTGTGCTTTAGAATTGGAACCCTTTTTGCATGCACCAGTTGAAGAAGCAACCATCACACAATTGGGATGAAACAATAATTTAACCCTAAATCTAACATGACCCCTTAACCCTAATCTTTACATGGGTATAGTTAAGGCTAATAGAAATCCACTACATCAATCAGTTGGAGAGTTGCAACTTTGGAGAATTTCATTGCAAACAATAAACAATGCCTAGAGTGTCGTAGGGTGAATTTACTCTTGGGAAAAACATAGGAATTTTTTATTTGTCACACATGATAAATTTTGGAAATTTTGAATTCTTATTTGCAATTAGAGGCCCCCAATTTTCAACTAGGATAGGTAAAGAACATAGAACAAGTGCAACACAAGATATAAAGAATTTTTTTTACAATTACCTTGTGGAATACAAAATCCACCTTGCAAGACCCACTTCGTCAATAACCACTTTAACATCCTACCCATCCTACCAAGGTGTTTAACAATGCCACACCACAAACTTTGTTTGTCCTTGGGTGTCAAATGTGTTGCAAGACATTGAGAATTTCCACCACCAATTATGAAGAGAGGGGTTCAAATCCCATCCCTTGAATGTGTGTTAGTTGCCTTCGCTACTTTGGCAAGGTTGGGCAACTTGGGTGGGGACAAGCAACCTAAAAATCATGAGTGGACAACCCAATCAGCAAGTTTGGGTAGCCCAAAAAATTCAAAATTTGTAAGTTTTGTTGTTTGCCCCCATTTTCTAACCCTCACTTTCCAATGCACTTCTTGACATGCTTCTTGACACTATTTGCACAACTTTTTCAATAGTCTTCCCCAACATATCATGTATGACACTTTTTTTGACACCAAGGGCCATCAATGGAGATTTTATTGGTGACATTTTTTTTAACAATTTAGTGTCCACAAACTATAGAAAACAACAGCCTTTTTTTTTTTAATGTAATGATGGCTCACCACCCCCAACTCATAAAACCAAAGGTAAATTACTTCAGTGAACTGCAGGGTCCTTGAGTTGTTATCATGAGTAGAATTGATGCTCATACTTGGGCTCTTCGAACTGATATTGATGCCGACAAATGCTTGGTTTCCAATTTTCCATTACTACAGTAGAGAGCTGGTGATGAAGAAAAAAGCACAGTACTTTAATCATAGTAGTGAGGAAAAAGCCTGGTGAACTGAAAAAGTCTGAAGGAGCAAATGTCACCAATTGTGAATCAAGGCATCAGCAAAACTGACATTGTTGTACTCAATTGTGTACCCCTGTAATGAGCTCATGGGACTCACATTTGCATCTTTCGACCTACTGATGGGGAGAAGAGCAACATGAGATCAAATTATAAAACCCTCTTTGTTGACGAAGTTTCGCATGTGCACCTTTGTCATGGAGACAACATAAACTAATATCTCCGATGAGATTGACGAAACAGAATGTCCATGGCTTATGCTATCGCAAATGCAATATATAGATTAGGGCTTTGCTATCCATGTAGAGTAATTTATCCGTGAAAATGTTCTTTTTGAATTGGAGTACAACTATTGAAATGAAGTTTTCCAAGTTTTGTTTCTAATCAAATTAAAAAAACTAGAAAACTCACAAGTGCATATTTAAAAATTCTTATTAAATGCCAATTTTTTTTCGAAGAGTGGATTCATGCCAATTGTCATTGAAAACTTGTATTTTCAAAAAAAATGAAAAGCATGACTACTAGGACACTAGAGCTACTAGATCAATGAGACAAAAATATAATTGTATGCAACAATGCCAATCTATACTCTAAGAAGAACCAAGAGAAATTGCAATTTGATCCATTTTCACTCCCTAGCTTGTCACACAAAGTTCACATCACATGCACTACACTCAAAATCTTGAAGCAATACTGGATTAAGAAAACAAAATCCCAAATCATGCACTCTATGCTTTAGATCTAAAATTTTGGTTCAAAATGCCAAAAAAATGCAAATAAGAACAATTGTCTTGATCCATACCATCATCAAAACTTGCAATTGTAAATAGTACTACCAAATTCTTCAAGTACAAAGATCTACACCCTCTATATCTCCAAATATGAGCACCAATTTTTCAAAGTTGGACCAAAAAAGACACACCCTAGCTTTCTAGTAACTTGGTGCTATGGTAGACACAATGATGGTGAGCGGCAATCGCGAGCAAAATCAAAATTGGAAAGATTTGGTAGGCAACATCTATTTAACTTAGAAATGCAAAATAGTGAGAGGGTCCTTGATGATTGCCTTGCTTGTGCATGCGTCCTATCTCACTTCTACGTCAACTTGAGTTTTTTAACCTTCTTAGATTGTGTGGGGAATGGAAGATATGGAGGTAATTTACATGGTATTAAAATGAAGTATTAACCATACCACCCACTATTCCAAATACTTATTCACTCAATTTTAGTTGCAAAGTTAGAAAAAAAAATTGTATAAAAATCCCCAAAATTTTGGAAAAAAATTCTCATAAATCAATTTTTTAAGGATTTAAATATAAATTATTATTTTGGAAAAATAAATCCTCTATTGTTGTCTTATTATAAACACACATTTCAAAAATAGGTAGATTTCTTTAGAATCTTATGGTAACCAAATTTCTTTTGAGAGAATAGGTGTCATTTGGATGATTTTAGGGAAAGCTCTAAGGTGGACATTTCTTTGGGGAGACTTGCTTTAAACCATTTTCAATTAATGGCACTAGATCTTTTTCCAAGAAAATATTTTTTACTTTCCTACTCATAAGAAAATGCCAAATCCATGTATCTTAGTCATAGTGTATTTTGGCAACTTTTGTTCTTTTCTCTTCATTTGCATTTAAGACATGAATTATTTAATTTGTTAAATTGAATTCAACTAGTAAAGTGAAGTTTACCAAGTTTGTTTTGTATTCGAATTTGAAATTTTGGAAGATTCCTAAAATTGAATCTCTTATAGAAATTTGAACTTTATGCCTATAACAATGGAATGTTTATTTTCTAATTTGAAATGATACAATAAAAAAAAATTACACTTTTATGTTCCACACTTTAATAGGAACATATGGAAAGAATTTCAGATTTTTTGAGCATATATTTGAATGTCTCAAATTAGTTTTTTTACAACACCACAAAATCCTAGCATGCAACTAAATGCTTGCCTCTACTCAACTACAAGCCATCATATTTATGAACATTTCAAACAACATTAGACATATCAATATTAGATATAAGTAAATAACCATGCTTTCAAAATATAATGCTTGATCAAACTTCATTGAGATTATATATTTTAACTAAACAAAGGTAGGCCTATTGTTCATATTCTAAAAAACTCGTTCCTAGTAGACAAGGCAACTTTGCTCTATAAGAAAATGTGCACACTTGGCTCTACATCCATCAAAGACACATTTTGTTGATCTTTTTGGATTTCCACATGGGTTATAACATGTTTATAAGAAGATTGTTTATTAAGGAGTTGTAGATCATGGTTCAATAGTTCCACTTTAATAAAGGATACATGAAAAATATGACTACTAACAAAAATGTGGTTGAAGAGTGCATATACAAGGAGTTAGTTCGCAATGATATCTAATAAGTGATTTACAAATGAAACATGGACACATCACTAGCAAGCAACTAAATGCTTGTATCATCTCAATTGCAAGTGCATCCACCTGAAGCATTGGTGATTTAGTGCCATGTAGGAAAAGTGTGGGAAAATTGTTGCATCACGTTGTCGTCAATCGAAGACCCATATTATCAATCATTTGGGCTTTAGCCCAAGGAATAGTATGCCATAAGAGAGTGGTTGTCATGGTGTCACAAATTCAAGATCAAGGGGCCAAAAGAAGGTGGAATAAAAAGCATGATTTCTCAACAAAAATGTGGTTCACTTGAAGAACGCATTTATGATGTAGCTAATGTACAATGATATCAAACAAGTAATTTATGGATGAAACAAGGTTACACCACCTATTATTTTTTTCTTTCTAAAAGTACTACTAAATTTCATTCACTCTTAAACTATGTTCATAAAAAAACACTTCCTTCACATCATTTTTCAAGACATTATAGGCTTGTAAGCTTATTAGGTAGCTCATAGACCAATATTTTTGAATTATCAATCATTAGATTTTGATGATTTTTAATTCATCTAAAATAATATGCTTGTTTAAGTACAATGATGCTAATATGTGAGCATGAAAATGCAAGCATATGAACCTTGAGCATATTTGTAGGTAGATATCCTACTATTATTGAAGGTGCTTATAATGTAAACACCTATAATATAGGTATATGAAACAATTACACTATAATCATGGAATGTTTTTATAATATAGACACCTATAACATAGGTGTATAGTCTTTTTGGCTCCTAAACTCACATGATAGCAATACTCTATTTAAATACTTAGTCACCAAATATCAAATAAGTGTTGAAGCATTTGAAATATAAACATTAAGGAAGGTAGTACACAATATCATATCCAATATCTTGATTAAAGTAGAGGTTTAAATGTAGGGATTCTAATATGAATATAACAACACAAAGATAATCCAAATTGTATGATATACAAAACAAACCATACTAAATTGTTACATTGTTCTCCCCAAATGTACAAAGTGTGGTCTCAGAATTGACCTTTAAAAAAAACAAAGAAATGAAATCACTAAAATCCAAATTTTGTGATGAAAATTCCAAAAACAATCTAATCAAAGTATTGAAGTTCCATTTAAAATGAAGTCAAAACAAAGTCAACACCTCAACCATATTAGGATAGAGCCTATGAAATTGCATCAAACTTCAAAAATCCTTCATTTTCTAAACTTCATTTTAAATTTGTGTGAATAAAAATATACTTAAATTTTTCAAAGATGGAAATCATATATCTTCTTGAAATTACAAAAATTGTTGATATTCTAGTAAACCTTGAAATTATAGTGATATTTTCTATATTTTGTTTTTTGGAACCTATTTTACACCAAAGCAAAATAATTTTGAATGTCAATACCCTATGCAATCTTATATAATAATAAAATAAATATGACTTGAATTTAACTTGATAATGTAGATATACATATAACAAAGTTATACATATCATATCCATTTTTCAATTTGAGAACTAAAAAATTCGACCATCCATATTTAAGTCACTTTTTGACTCTTTGTACCTTTAAGGAATAACCATAACGGTACCAAATTTCAAAAATGAATTTGGAAAAAACTCCCTTTGGTAGCAATTATATATTATTTGAGAATTAAATAAATTAAGTGTTGCCCATAATATCATGTAGCAATGTTGTTGATACAATAAGCATCAAATTACCATAGATGCCAATTTCTTACTATCCTTTTCATTACATTAAAGTTTCAAACCTACACATATCAATTTCCCTAACTCTCAAAATATATTTATTGAATGATTAATCTCTAACCTAGGCAAAGTATTCTACTTATTTCCTTTATTTTTTCTCTTAAAAAGTTGAATAATATTATGCCAAGTAGTGGTTAGAATTTTAAAATAATAAATAAATTTATTGCAACAAAGGCTATGATGATTTTGTTAATTTCCACATAATGATTAAGTAAATGGCCAAGATTGATCTTTAATTTTCTTCTATTGTTCTAGGAATTTTTTATTTGTAGTTTGAACTTTGAGGAAATAACCTTAACCCCTAAAGTTCCTTGACTATGTTTTCACCAAAAACGTTCGAAAACTGCCATTTTTAGCACAAGTATCAAATTTAAGGAAAAAAACATTTTTGAACACATGTAACCATAGGATCTTGTAGTAAGTTGTTTTGAAAAGATGTGGAAAAAATTTCAGAAATTTCCACCGTTTGGATTGCAAGATATTAGCATTTGAAGGGACAAAAAGCCATTTTTGGGCCTTGCAAAAATCCAGGCAGCTACACTTCACAAGGTCAGATCAATATGAAAAAATGTCCAAAATGGTTGTAACTCTTTGGATTCATTCTCCAAGTCATGTTGGGTACATTCTTGAAAAATTTTAGATCATTTGGAATTGTACAACATATAGGAAAAAAATAGTAAGTTGAAAGAAGTAGAGAATGATTCAAAATACTCAATTGTTAATAATTTATTTATGAAATTGAAAAATGCCAATCCCAATGGTTAAATTGTTGTAATAAACAATCTACACCTCACCTTTTTATTTTTTTCCAAAAATATTAAAAATTGAGTTATATAAAGGTCTTCAAAGTTTATTTTAGAGTAGAGATTCCATTACTACCCACAAACTACCCACAACTGAACCTATTCATAACTTTCATCTCATAAATCAAAATGGAATGATTCAAAGCTTTCCATGTATATATAAATCAGTAAAATAAATTTCAAGTTTTTATTTTAAAAAAAAGTGATTTTTCAAGAAGTTTTTTTTGTTGCCCGGGCTGCCCGCCAAGCAATGAAAATAGCATATCATACAATAACTTTTTAATCATGTATTCAAAAGCTATGAAAATTGTTGGGTCTTAAAGCTACTCCTTGGGCACATGTTGTGTGAAAATTTCAAAGAAAAAAAAGAAAAATTCCATTTGTAGTGAGTTGCCCGAAATTGCTATGTTGCCAAAAAACACCGTTTGGTCCTTTAGGGGTTAAATGCAAATAACTTGCAATCTATGTAGTCAAAGTTGTTGAAATTTCTTCAATACATTCTTATACTAGTCTAGTACAAGACCCTATGGTTAGATATGCAAAAAAGGAATGAAATTTTTTGCTCTTTGCAATAGAAATGGTAGTTTTTAGTGGTCTTTGATGGAAAAAGTGTGAATGCATTGGTCTAAATTTTTTTGCATTGAACATAGCCGTATTTTGATAAAGTTTTGTCTGTAGATCAAATTTTGAAGGAGTAAAGGACAATTGTTTTGCTAGATTTCAACAAAAAACTTGGGAATCATTGGAAATTGTATTGTAGCTTCCAAAACAACAAAACTTCTTATGTAAAACTTGGTACCCTCCAAATTCTTTGAGCAATCCTATTGGAAGATCAAAAGTTGAAAAAAATGAGTGTTGGTCATTTTCTTCAAACAATGCCAAATGGAAGAATAGGGGTAGTTACAACTTCTTCATCAACTCAAAGTTCTTTGAAGAATGAACAATGGATGCAAGAAAATAGGAGCCAATGCATTGTAGTTCCAGGTGAAGAAGGTATGGCACCCCTTCTACATTGCGTGGAGGGCTCCTGCAAAGAACGAGTTCACCTCCAACTAAAAATACACAACTATTGTAGGTGTTGGATACTCATTCGAAGTGTAGGAGCAAGCAATGAAGATCACAAAATATACTTAGCTCGCAAAATCTTCCGCACACCCATTCTTTTGCTCTAGAGGAGAATAATGATCGTCAAGAAACCTTTGAAGCAAATTTATAATCCACCACCAAGAGCTCGCTGCAAGCTAACCCTAAATTGCCACATCCCGATTCTGTGAAGAATGGGAGTGCAGTGAAGAAGCCATGACTATCCCTAATGATGCATTGTCTATACTGAAGATGTAAATGCCACGGTACAAGATTCAGATATTTTCTGAATCATGAAACATCGCTACTGTATAGTACTCTTTGAAATGTTACATAACTATTTAGTCGGGAACTAGGGACAGAAGTTTCCTGAGAAAAAAAATCGTACTCCGTAATTAGTAGGGATGGAAGTCCTCTCTCTCTCTCAAATTAAATGATTGATTAGCAAAGTCAACAAGTTTGACTTCAACATTCAATATTCCAATTCAATTCGTCATTCATACTATGAATTTCATAGTACTGAAACTGACTTCAATTCTGAATAAGACACATGTGAAGCATTTTGTGCGTAGGGTTCAATCTTATGCAATCGTAAGTTATGTATACGAGTGTGTTCTTGGAGAGATGTACGGAGCTTTAGAGTAATCTGTTGAGGTCCAAAAATTGATCACTAACTTATGTATGAGTTTCGTATGCAATTTCAAGGTGGGAGGTCGAAGACTACAATAAGTAACATCAGACAACCCATTTTCATTCAAAGATCAATGGTCACAAATAGCCATGCCATGTCTACACAATTACACCACTTCCTGATAAATTCAAATAAGTCCTGATAAGTGTACGAATACACGAGTTGCTGTTGTTAACAGAGAGGTTCAGGTTCCTAACGGTTTCTGTTATCTCAACCATGCACTGTTACTTCTAGAACCAACAATTTTCACACCACGACGATCCGTCGTTCGAGTGCACCGAACCCTGAACTATACAACAAATTTCCTCCAGAATATTCACCAATTCGTCAATCGACTAGGGGGAGGAAGAAAAACACAGGTTCTTGCGTCACGGAAAACTAGCCTGCAATGGTCGCAATTTGCAACCTAAGCATATCTCAGCCATCGCCAGCACTGGAGATGTTCAATTCATAAATCATAAACTCATCATTCCCGATCGACTGAATTAATTCCAAAATTGCTCACCTGTGATATACATATTCTCAAGCTGCGGCCCCAGTCTTCAAATCCCTCACCGAACAGCTCCAATCGAAAGTGCACATCCATAGAGAAGTTCTGAAGTCTCAAAAACCAGTACCTGCGCCCCTCTAAAAACAATAAGAATATCCTCTCACTATCTTCACCCCACTAAGAAAGGAAAACGAGTTTCGGCTATTATCATACTCCGAAAGCTGGCAAAGGAAATCTGTGCTACGCCACGCCGATGCATGCCGACAGAGGTTGAACATAAAAAATCTTTCTGATAAAATTACATCAGCTCCTTGCCAAGCCAAAGCTACTAACATACTAAAAAAATGAAAGTATATAGCTACGATGGATTGTATCAGACCCCCAAGATTCAAGGCAATAGCGCAGCACGCTCCTAAAAGTAGGGATCAAAATTGCTGGGAAATTGAAGGAGAAAAGAACGACACAATTTACGCTCCAGTTGCAAACACAACGGGTCGAAGTCCTTTCTGCTTGCCCTCCACAAGTGATCGTTTCTTGTTCTTTGGTTTCTCCGCTATTACAGCATCCTCCACAGCATCCTTTTCCTCATTCTTCAATATCCTACTCTTATTACCTTCAGCTAACTCAGCTTTCTTCTTCGATGGTTCCAAGCTCTTCTTGCCTTCCAATTCGAATTTCATTGGCATACTACCCGGAAGAGATTGGTACAGAGGCAGAGCGACAGAATCCAAAGTCTTCAAGAAAAACGCTCGGACATTGGCCCATTTCCGTGGAATTTGCAGTGCCACACCCTCCACTACTGCTTTAACATTCTCAATGATCTCCTCTCGGGGCTGCGACACCCTCGCAACTTTGACAACACTGCAAGTCCCACCGCTGACATACACGAAGGTCGAATTTAAAGCGGCCGTGATCTGCCCTCGCCACTGCCCCCGCGTCAGATTCACTGGAATGGGGTGCTTCTTCTTCTTGTAAAACCCCTTCCCGAGAAGCTTTGGGAGCTCCCCGAGTATGCGATCGTCCGCCAGAAACAGGTCATAAGACCCGCACAGCTTCCGCTTCGCCTCGAAGGAGAAATAGTCCTTCTTCAGCCTCGACAACGGGATAATCTTGGCGATGTTCAAGCCATCTTTTTCAATCTGCTCCTTGGCATTCTGCTTGTTCAGCTTCTGCTTCCCGTGCTCCCTATCACTAACGATCAAACAGACCTCATGATGCCCATCCAAATCATAGAGCGGGTGAGGAAGGCGGACACTGTAGGGATTCGTCCTGCCCTGCTCCGGTGCCTTTTTCATCCCAACCACAACATAGACCAAATGGTCGTCCTCAAGCAGCTGCGCCTTTTGCTTCTGCGCCCCGCTCCACTTCAGCAGCGCGTCCACGGCCTTCTCTACCAAAACAGGATCCACCTTCCCGCTCGTCTGCGGCACTGATGCCGCATGACCGTCCATCATCGCCTTCACAGCCCCGAATCCACCTTCAGCACCTTCAATCCCTTCAATCTCTACTCTCTAAAGTACAATAATCTCGCTCGCACCAAGAAACCTAAAGTTATCTGGCAATGGTCTCTCAAGTACGACGCATCACGAAGGTAGAATTTCCGGAACAATGAGGTTGGGTGCAGCCGTGCAGGACAACCAGGTCTTGGGGTTCTAGTTAGGGTTTAGAGACGAACCTACTAGTAGTACTGAGTAGGGTTTATGAGAAAACATCCATCCGCCCCTCGAGAATCTTCGTCTTCTGGATGATATTACGCAACTATCGGGGCCGCGATTCACTTAACCCTTGACAGGCCCTTGGGTCCCTCTATACGACCCGTATTTAGCTTTCAATTGTGGTTTTATAGATGAGTTTTATAGATGAGTGACAATACATTTTTATTTGCATACTATTATGATCATTAATTTTTTTTGTGTTGAAAAGTATTGGGTCGATGATTTCCTGGTCAAATACCACCAAATACATGGTATACTATGCAGCCTCAAAGGACTTTCAAGTCCTTGTAGGGTTAAGTTATATCATATATCAGAAGAATGATATGGAATACTACATCAAAATGGTTATTTATTATAGTGGATAATTGGCCAGCATGAGAATTAGGATGCCCAATCTAACAACACCATCATTACACACCACAAATGCTACAACGTCACAACTACAATCAATATTGAATAGTATGTCCTTGTGATAAATAGTTGACTATGGTATTCGAAATAACCATTTTGGTGTAGTGAAAATGAGCCTATCCGTTTATCCCTAAAAAAATGCATTTGGAGTATATAGGAGGCAAATTCAAAAAAGCCAAATTTGGCATTGAAGGATTGAGATTTTCCATCTTTTCAAAAAAATTTGAATGTATTTGGAGGGAGATTTCGTCACTACAGTATTAAGGTAAAATGACCCATTGTTGTCTTTCAGGTCGTTGCAAATACTTAGCAAATCAATTGAAGATTTTATTTTTCCAATGGAACAAGAAATCCAATTTTTTTTCACATGTATTTGGACAATTAGATATTCATCAAAACAAGATACATTATAGGTTGTCAAAGCAAAAATAAACAATTTTCCATTGTTGTCCCTAGGGAAAAATATTCTTGTCCATTTAGATTTTAATGTGGTTCTTTGGATTTCCTACATGGTTGCAATGGTAATCCAAAAGCGGTAACCCTTCAAATTGTGGAATAATTAATGAACCTTTTGCCAAATGTCAACTACATTGACAATGTCCCTTGAAGTTATAAACCATGACTTTTCAAATCAATTTCAACCCCTTCAACCCCTTCAATTTTACATTGGAAAAGTTATAATGCAATCCTTTAAAGTTTTTATTACATTAGAATGCAAGAGAGCACAATTTGGCTCAACCGTAGACATCACATTTGGGCTAGGGACAATTCAAAGTATGTGTATTTTGTTGAAGTTTCAACATGTGAAGATGCTAAAAAAATGGATGACAAAAAATATTGCTTTAGTGCATTTTGGCAACATAGACATCTTATTCTTGATCTCAATTTTAGGCATTAATATGATTTTCTATAAATTTAAGCCCCATACACAAAATAAAACTTATGAAGTCCAACTTCTACTCAATTTTTAAAAAGTCCTAAAATTGAATATTATTTTGCAATTTGAACTTTGAACATATAATCATGGTCTATTAATTTTAAAAATATAGAATATCATGGAATTTTAGCTTATACCACATTGTTTTAAACTATATTGTATAGCAATAGTGAGATTTTTTATTTTTAAAGTCTTTTTCGTATTTGATATGAATCTCTTTCACTTATTCTTCAGAAATTCACAATAATTTCAGATTCTCACCAAAAATTTTGAAAATTTTAGGACATGTAGAAGGCATGTGATTTCATCATCATTAAATAAAACAAAATGAAATTCCTCTTATACTTAGTGAAAAAGTAGAGATACAAAATAAAGGAGATTGAGGTTGACCCTTAAAAGTCCAAGTGGTTGTGGAACAATCAATTGAAAATTAATTTTGGTTCCTACAAATTCAACTATGAACAAAAGTTTTGAAAGTTTTGACACAAGATGTGTACATGTACTACCTTGTAAGTAATATAGTTCTTTCGATTGGTTGCCAAAATCAAAAGTTATGTTGTCTAAAGTTTTTTGGGCAAGGCATGCAACTTCAAGCTGCATATGCAAAATTACTCTTCTAACCCTTAAATTTGGTAGGTATGTAAATGACATAATATAGGAAGCAACTATCAAAAAAAAGCTATGGGTTGTGGAAAAATCCCACTCTAAGAGGGATTAAAGTCTATAGCCCTTGTTGGTTTGGTTGGGAAAAAAATTCTTCTAATTTTAGACACTAATAGTCCTTCAATCCACATAGTGAAAGATTTTCAAATTTTTTCTACTCATTCTTGTAGTAGTCTACTATAAATTTGTACATTGAATTTCAAGAAAGAAATTGTTTAATTTTTTCACTACCCTAAAAAGTGATTTTTTTGACAATTTATGCCCAAAATGTGTCTTAATCCTCTAAGGAATAAACATGAAAGTTGCTTTGTGGCATTTGGATGATTTCAAATGAACAATATAGGATTAAAAAAAAAGAATTTCCATCAATTTTCTTCTTTTGAGAGTTCTTTGAATGTATATGTATGGATGTGTTGGTAGAAATTTGATCTTTGAGGTCTAATTGGCTTTTGTAAAAAAGAAGATGCTAATAAAAAGGATTGTAAGAGATGATATTTGGCAATATATAATATGTTCTTAGTGTATTTGGGCTCTTTGTTACATATATAAATTTTAGCCCTCCAAAATGATCTTTTTAGAATTTGATCCCAACTAATGAGATGAAGTTAATTGAAGTTTGTCTCTAATTTCAAATTTCAAATAATCTAAAGTCAAATTATTTATAGCAATTGGAACATTGATCCTATTTTTGCAATTCAATGATTTTTTAATCATAGAATGACATAGAAATTTGGTTTATAGCATGATGTTTCAACTTTAATATACATAAGTAGAGAAATTTTCAGAATTTTTTAGCATATGTTTAGTTTGATAGGGATTTTCTTCACTCTTACTGCAAAATTATTTAAGAAAAATTTCAAGATTTTACAAATCATAGAAGACATGTGATTTCAACTCTAAAAAATAAACCAAAAAAACTTCTATTCATATCTTGTGGAAAAATAAATCATGCAATGATATTGAAGTTGTTCACATGGTAGTAGGCTCCATCTTTTAAGGGCTAGCACAAGTACTTCAAACCTCTTTTATCCTAATGACCTAAGGAGGATGTACTTTCAAAATGAGCCAAATTGACTACCAAGAACTTGAGCACTTTGTTTGCTTAGTTTTTCTTGAGATCAAATAGAACGTAATTGTAGGATATGAAAGTTCACATCGAGAGTGAGAACCTCACGAAAATTCAAATTATTTGGACACTCAATTTAGTAGATATTCAAGTTTGAAGTTATATTTGGATCAATGGAAAACTAGGGCATCGCACTTTGAAAGAGCATATCTTGGTGAGAGTATTTTGAAATGATGACCTTTTGTGCTCAATGAAAGACAAGAGAGTTGAAAATGCCCTTCTAACTAAATTTTACAACATTTTGGTGATTTTGCAATTTTTTATAGAACTTGCAATGCACGGAGGTCATTGAAATGAGAGTAGTGTTTGTATGAAAAGCAAGAATGGGCACACTGGTCTTGTCCTTGAGCTCCATGGATATGCCTTTTTTGAGGTGGACAATAATTGCATGAGTAGGTTGATTGTTCAATCCATGTTCAAAGTGAACCAAAATACATGAGCCATGAACTATACTACGCCACTCAATGTAAAAAATTTCCACAAGGTGGGGGTTAACTCAAAATTTGATGAAACAGCTTCCATTGGATTCACTACAAAGTCTATTTTCTAGAAGTAATTTTTATTTTAAAAGAACTAAAAAATAAGAATGGACAGTTCAAAAAAGAGGGGCAATGACCAAAAACTGTCACTTGTTTCATAAGAAGTTAACCCTTGAAAGTCCCAAGGCTTTTTTCATCAAAAAAACACTCACAACCACTATTTCTATTACAAAGAGCAAAAAATCTGAATTTTTATCTACATGTTTAACCTTAGGATCTTGTACTAAATTGGTATGAAAATGTATTCAATAAATTTCAAAAACTTTGTCTACATACATTGCAAGATATTAGCATTTCTAGTGATGAAAACAAGTTTTTTTGCACCTTGTGTGTAGATTATAATACTTTGAATGTACTTAGCTAAATTTTTTTGCAATACAAATTTGGAATCTAAACTATTTTACAATGAGAAATTGAGTTGAATGTCTAGGAATTTTCTTTAACTAGATTTTCATACTTAAAACAACTTTTAAGTAGAAGAAGGTATAAAATTGAAAGAAAAACTAAATTGATAATAGTCGTAAGATGGAATTGAGACACACTAATCCCAATGGCAAGATTGTCATCTAGCAACCCTTATAAACCTTGTGGAACATTTTTTTTGGTGAAAATTGAGTAAAAAACAAATCAAATATATTATTTTCTCAAGAAGTTTATATGATTGCCTACAAAACAGGAAGCTCTATAATTTTCTTATCACCAATCCAAATGGAATGAATCAAAGCTTTCCATATACGAAAAGTATTTTCATTTTTTTAGAAATGAAAGGGCACGTCTTTTCTATAAGCCATAAAGTTTATAGATTATTTTGTAGATAAAGTTTAAGAATTTAATTAGGGCTTTGTTTTTCTCTATACTATTAATAACGACCCACTTAAGGTTTTAATATTTTATCATTGAAACTATAAGAGATAC
This sequence comes from Straminergon stramineum, assembly GCA_963920665.1. Taxonomy (NCBI): domain Eukaryota; kingdom Viridiplantae; phylum Streptophyta; class Bryopsida; order Hypnales; family Calliergonaceae; genus Straminergon; species Straminergon stramineum. The sequence goes on from OY987266.1 coordinate 23,233,159, forward strand.
AATTCAAAGGGTTGATCTTTTTTGGATTGTTTCAATGTGTTTTGTAGATTTTCACAAAAGTATCAGAGCTTGAAAAAGAATAGTTGTTGTTATTGGATTTGGGAAACAGAGTAAACCTTTCATTGTTGAGGTACTTCTGAATAGGCCCTTTCATCAAGGAGATGACATAATCAACATCTCTTAGGTGCTACATAATTGAATGTTGAAGCATATGCTATTTTGAAGAACTTCCACAAGGATCTGTTGGGTTGTACCATTATGGCTCACTAGAAACTCCTCTAATCAAGCTTTGATTTCAAGAGGCAACTACTTGGCTTGTTTTCTCAAAGAGTTATAGATGGTGCACAATCCATGGTTGTTAAATAAAACTTATAAATATTACTCTGTATACGATAAAAATATTGATGAAAATTTAGACAAATAAATATTCAAATAAAAATAAAATAGTAGTTGATGAATATTATATAATATAAAAGTTGGTAAAAAATTTTACAAATTTTTTTATAATATTTGAAAGGCCATAGAAATTATTGGATGCAATAATTGTTGTTTTGCACTATTTTTGGTCATAGGTTCCATTCCCTTGCTTTGACTATGGATTCAATTGTGGCTTTACTTTATGAGTTTCATTTGATGATTTTGGTCATATCTATTTACACCTAATTCACCCTCTTTTTGTCAATACAAAAATAAATATAGGTATAGAAGATTTTAAATATTGCCTAAATTAGTTCCAATCTATAGGTTGTCACTAGATATGATTATTTTTTGACCCATTATACTTGAAAATATCACATTAAAAAGATCCACCACTAATTTTTTGATAAAAAAAAGATATAAAATATTTTTTTTTTGTATATACTAAAAATGTAAATTTTATATTAATCAATTATATAATTATGTAAAGTCTAAATTTAGTTTCATCATGGTAAATTTAATTTTAATATGTCATTTATAGGTGTTTAGGCATAAAAAAAAAATAGTCTACAATTGTTCACACAACTCATTTATGCTATTATAACCCTAAAACAATTTCAATACTTGTACCAAAATTTTCAACTACAAATCTTGCCTAGAATATTCCATGAAGATATGTTAAACCTCTAAAGCTCTTTTAAATCCAAAACGGGTTTGGACTATTTTGGTCTTTTAATGAAGTAGGAAAAATTTAATTTTTGCAAGCAAGTATCTCACTCATGCAATGCTTTGAAGCCCTAAAATTTTAATTATGTCCTTGTAGCACAAATAAAAAATGAGATCCTATGCAAGGTTTTTTTTCATTTTTTGTAAAGCACCAAAGTGGCAATATTAGATGTTATAGTGGTGCTCCAAATTTCAACATTCATCCGCATATTGGATAAAAAATATCACATTAGCACATATCCCATATCCATAATTCTATTTTCGTCCACAATTTGGCACTTTCATCCAAGATTTTTTTTAATTTGAAGTTTTTTGGTGATTTCATCTGAAATTTTACTATTTATGTTCTATGGGCTTGGTGCAAGGCCTAATATTTTGGTGCAAATTGACGACAAATTGCCGGACCCCCCCCACTGATCCTATGGTTAGAAGTTCTTTAAAATGCATAAGATTTTTATTTTCAATTCTTTTGTTCAAGGTGCAATTTTTTTGCAATTTCAAGAGTATTTTCTTACTTTTGAGCCATGGAAATGTAGAGGTTAATCAAATGCTTTAGGCTACTAGTCTTCAAGTTTCTCACTTGTATTAATCAAATGCCTTCAACTATATGCCTACTTGAATTTACAAACACAAAAGTGCCATCCTTTGAAGCCAGAAGTCTTAAGTTTATAGCCATATCAATGTCATTCTTCTCCACCTTGGGGTTTAATGTTAGTAGTTTTTAATAATTAGTTTAATAATGATATCAATTTTGTCCTTCTGGTAGTCTGCTCTTAAAGCAACCATTTAAGAGTTGATTGCTTTTTCAAGGAAGTGCAATTCCTTGTAACAATTTTCAGTCAATTTTAGTAGGAAGAAAAATGGAATTGGCATCTAATCCAAGTTGTTTCATATTTTTTAGACCTTTGTGGAATTAGTTATGAATTTTTGAAGTTGAAATGCAATGGTCACTAAAAGCGACCATCTCCTGAAATGAACACGGTTGGTACATGAAAGAAAACAAAATGTCCCCCTGTGCCATAATCACTTTTGGAGCATGGACACTTTAAGAGAATACTACCTTACAACATGAGTCTCAAAGTTCAAAACTGTATTTATGTCATCCTTCCGTACCAAATCATTTTTGTCCTAATTAAGGTCAAAATGAATGTTGGCATTTAATTTCCACCTACAACACAATGATTTGAAGAGATATAAACTATGAGGTGAAAATTGATAAATATTCAGTTATTTTAAAATATACTCTTATAAAATATAACATAAAATTTTAAATGTTGAATAATTTTAAGCTTCAAAGGACTTTAGGAAATTGCATTTACGTGTGTGTGTATTTGTCTCCTAAAGATGATGTATGTTCTAAAATGTGGTAAGATATATGCCATTGGATTGACAATTCAAAAATTAACAACTTTCATTTGAAAATTTTATCATGCTTTGAACTCTATCATTAAAAAATGTGATACTATACAAGTAAATTTATTGACCAATTTAGAGCTTTACAAATTTATGGGAGGTGCAATAGTGATCCAAATTGGGAGTGTTATGTATCATTGGATGCAAGTCATTGTAAAGTCAAACTTATGTTACTATTGTGTACTTCAAGTTATAAACCTTTTATGTCAAATATACAAGAATCACTATTTTGCAACTAAAATTGAGATCTTTGGACATTTAAAGGTTAAAGAGGTAAAAAATAAGCAAATTAAAAATTATACTTAAAAGAATTCATAACTAACTTTCATCCAATTTATCATCTTCCATCTAGTTTCAACTACATAACAATAGTATTGATCATCCTTGTAGCTATATTCCAAAAATTATATGAAATGTCTTGCAAGTATACAACCTAAATTCTCCTACCAAAGATGGAATATTTTTGATGTGTAGACCATACCTTTAAGGTAAGTTCTACATTATTTGTTGAATAATTATTTAATTTGATAAAAATTAGGAATATTTTGCAATATTTTTGGGTCCACATAAATTCATATGAACCCAATTTCAGAATTATTTTTTGATGACCTTGACCATTGGGTACAAAAGTCTACTTCCACCTAGGCCTTTAGCCATTGTGATTGGCTCTTGGAAAAGAAAGTTTTACACAATCACAAAATAAAGACAACCTTTACACCAAGGTAGGAGGTCTATAAAGTGACTAGGCTTTAAAAACATTCTCTAATGTAGAGGTGCATATAGCTCTCTTCAATGTACCAATTGCATTTGTCAATGTACCAATAGGGAATGTATCAAGGAGTGAACTCTTTTACAAAAACTTTTATGATTCCAATTGCAAAATCTATAACTATTGCATAAAGGTTCAAAAAATATGAAAAGACTTGTATAGAAATTTAGATCCCATCCAAGTAGACATAGTTGTAGAATAAAGATAATGTAAATATATAGTGCAACTACTTTAAAATAGGCTTGTATTCCAAAATATAGGCCATTTTGGCTAGGACAATCTTTTGGGGCCAATTAGAGATTAAGGTGGACATTGACCCCAAACCACCATCATAACTATGGATACATCTCCACAATCAATATGTACCTATGTCACTAAATGCCAATCCCTTTTGACTTCTCAAAAAATATTTAAAAAAATCAAACTCCCCAAATTTGCGAATCAACTGATAAATGATCCCTTTACGGACGTAAAGTACACATGTAGAATGGATTTCCTCCCCCAAATAGGGAACTACTAGACGAGGAGGAAAGTGAGGGAGGCTGCCTGACAGGCGGGGGCGTAGACGAGGGGCTGTGGCCACGGCCATAGGCGCCTGAGTGAAGACTCTGAGCGGGTCTCCCGAGTTTTTGTCGCCATAGCCATAGCCATCGCACCCTTTGCGGACCGACGACGACGACGTCGCCCTTTCCTTGGGTTCCTTTCCACATCCTCGGTGCCTCATATTCCGCTCTCACTCGCGCCTCGAGCCCGGTCGCTTCCGCGTCATGCGCCCCTCCCTCATGTGCTTTGCGCGCTCCGATTTGGTTCTTTTTCCTTCTGGAATCATCATTTCTTCCGACTTCTAGGGTTACGAACTTCTTCGGTGCGGGTGCTGGTGCTGCGGGGGTTGATCACATGCCTTTCTGCGGGGACGCCGGAGTATCAGTATCCGTGGCCGTGGCCGAGCGCGTGTAGAGTTTGGAGGGAGGGAGTGGTAGGTTTGCCGGACTAGGGTTTTGTCTTGGGGAAGGGACTTGCGTAGCTCGTGCGTGCGTGCGTTTGGTCAGGGAAGTGAAAATGTGGTTAGCCGTGTGGAAATACGCCGCCATATGGTGGAATTGGTTGTGAATTTTGAAGCGGGGAGCTTGTAGGGGAGAAGGGAAAACGATTCTGCATGGGTCTCTTTGGGAGAACGGAGAATGGTTATGGACAGTAGGGGGCTGTATATGTTCCTGGGAAGCTTTTGAGTTGGAGCACAGGCGGCATGGTTATCTTTCGAAGAAATGCAGCTTATCATCGCTTTAATTGTTTTTAGCTGACGAAGAAAACCTTGGCTTATTTAAAGATATATTGGCTTATGCATAATAATTTGGCGGGTGAGGATTCTTATGGGAGATTGCGTTTTGGGGACTCAATTTCGAGTATGATGAGGCGATGGTCAACATTGATGACAATGCGTTCGATGGGATTCTTCGCTTAATGTGGTTGAAGCTCTGTCATCATGGGAGTACCTTGGAAGCGTGTTGAGCATGTGCCGGGTTGGTTATCGCTGCAATTCTCCTAGGTGGAATTGAGATTTCACAGGTTAGGTTTTCCGGAAAAATAGAGTATGTATCTGTAAATACAATCTCAGAATCAGAACTGTGCCACAATACCAAGAAGAGAATAAAACGCATATGTTTTTTGCCGGCATCCTCAAAATTTGCATGGGGACATCGCGTGGAAAATAATTGTTTATGCAAGAGGCCTACAACTGACTTTAGTACTGGAGGGATCATACATGACCGATTTAACAGTGCGCTCGAATCACATGGATTTCAACTATCTCCAGGTACTCCTCTTCTCCTTAGCGAGCAGACATCGTGCCCCCACTGTTTGTGGTACTAAATTTTTTTTTCTTGGGTTGGCGAGGAGTTCGAGACAAATGCTGGACTGAGAGAAGCTTCTAGTTATTTTCCAACTCAGCGTGCTAATTAGTTATACAATCACGACTCAACCGGAAATTCGTAGATGGAGTGTCTGTGGTGACCATTAGCTGCTGCTGCGTAGCACAGGGATCCAACAATTCATCTGTAACGAGTCTGCAGTGTATTTCGAGAGGTTTTGGGACAATGAATTTTGTCACATTGCAGGAGATAAAATTAGAATGACCTAGTATCAGGATTGTTATCCTGCTGCCATTTAGAATTTCAATTCGAGTAAGTGGAGAGCTGATACAGCATTAGGTCGTGCTTGAACTTTAAATGCATCTTCACAAGAGTAGGTCCTGTTTCCAATGGCTGCCGCTCTCTTTGTGGAATCTATGTAATCAGCGAGTAGTAGTTTGTTTTGCTCCTTAATAGCCAGTTTGAGAGGAGTGAGGTGTACAGGGGTTTTCATGGGACTGAAACGAAAGGGCCGGACACAAAGTTAGGCTCATGTTACTTTGACCTCTGTTGCAAATGGGGGCTCAAGGATGGGAAACTGTCTGGAATTAGGACATTGTTGTACTGAGATATTAAGAATGCTGCTCCTCATCCGGTGGCTTTTCCTTAAACACCTGTTTACGGACTAGTTTTTGACAGTTTTCCGTGTGCTCCGCAGCGCGTGAAGGTTTACCGCCTTAACGACGAAGGTAAATGGGACGACAAAGGAACAGGTCATGTGTCTGTCGAATATTTAGAGGTACTTTTTCTTACCCTAACTTTCCCGCAGCTTACTTAAGAGATGTTTAATATAAGAATCTAATGGAATAATATAATATCTGGAAATTACATTACTGAAATGTAGAATGTTTAGTAAGACTTCCAAAGATTCAGGTCATTGGAGACACCGCCTATCTTCTCAGGTCTCTGGTTTACGCTGGTGGATCTCATTTTGGGAGCAGGACAGTGAGCCAATAAGTTATGGAATTGCAATTGGCCACACCCACTCACTAGCACGGTGGCAGAGTCCCGAAACCCAGGTGGCCCTAGAATCTATATCCAAGTAGTCCTTAATAGCTAGCAATTAAAATCATCTGAAAATGTCATAGTGGCCTGCATCTAACACTCATTGATCTTTAAAGTTGACCAGGAAGCTAGTACCTATGATTGTAGAGTGCTGATTGTAGTCTATCTGATGTTTCTGCAAGCATTAGAGCAAGAGGAAGAGTCAGCAGCTTACTGAGAAATTGGGCGTCATATAGTTTTACTGCGGTTGCTTTCTCACTCGGTCTGTTGGCTTTCCTGTTTGGGTTGGGTGTGTCTTTAACCTCTATTTTGCATCCGAAGTCAATTGTAGACTTTTGGAAGTTTAGAATATCAATTTCTTAAGTTTTTAGATTTTCGTAGTTTCGGTGTGTTATTTACAAGTTGACCTGAGTAGGTAGTTTAGGGAAATGTGTGCAGTGCATTTCAAGCAAGATAATCCATGAGGTTCTGGAAGACAAATCATGTACAAGTCTGAGTCAGGTGTTAGGATTGAATTTAAGTGTGGTCTTTGCTGACATGGATCGATAGAAGTTATTAGGGGTGGAGTGCCCGTTCCCTGATATCGCCGCTCCATGCCTTTTGGCGGTTTGTGTTTTGTTGAGGGATGACCATATGATCCGTGCTATACCTTTTCAAAGCGATGGCCTTATGTGGCCCCGAACACCTAAGTTCGATGCCTGGGTTCTTTTACCGAATGTTCTTTGATGTTGATCAGCTCGTTTTTTGGTTGATGCAGCGCTCGGATGCAGTAGGTTTGGTGGTCATTGATGAAGAAGACAATCAGACTTTATTGGTCCATCGGATTTCAGCGGATGACATATATCGGCGTCAAGAAGGTACAACTATGCGTTTTTTCATCTGTATATGGATCGGTTGCATTGTCCCAGGTAGTCCTATGGTTGCTGCTTATACAGTTATTCAGGATAGTCTAGTATATTACTATTTTACATGTCTACTGTTTGCTACTGTACATTGCTGCAGTATACATGTTGTGATGTTTCTGATTTGCATCGAAGCTATATCTGTGGTTGCTGCAGACACGATCATATCATGGACCGATCCTGAAGTGGCAACAGATTTGGCTCTCAGTTTTCAAGAGACCATGGGCTGTTCATTCATTTGGTAAGTCAGGAGTATCAAATGAATATTTCAAGGGACTAGCCTGATTTCACTACGTCACATTCCTGGCTCTCTCCCGTGAATACATTTCAAGTCGTGATTACTTGTGTTATTCGTGATTGCATGTGTTGTTCAAATGAACCAAGTCCATAAAAAGTGATGAAGAGGAAAGCCCTCTTGGTGTGTTCGCAGCCCTTTAGCGTGAATGTTCATGTTTGCAGTTAGTATTGCTTCATCATTGTTCTCGGTCCTCAAACAGTGAGAACAGCAGGTTCTTATGGGGAGTGGATTATGTTGTGTATGCATTTAAAGTAATGGTGATGCCTGTTATGTATTAGGCGACATTCCCCGAACCTCCTTGACAGCGTCAGATGTGAGCTTGTGAAATGCAGTACTGTCTTCAATGTAAAGGGGGCCCTTGGGTGGTTGTTCCTTTTTGCTTTCCTAAGTTCAAAGTTGTCTTTCATAACCTGATCATGTCAGTAGCATGGCCTATTTAATCCTCTTAAAAGAAAAGGGACTCGTTTATATCTAATACGAGCTGTATGATGTATATTCTACAGGGATCAAATATGCAGTGTCCAACGCTCAATTCATTTTCCATCTGTCGGTGGTAAGTTTGTGGTGAAGGCATTAGTAAGCACCCTATAATGAAAGTAATAGCTGTTGGAATCTATTATTTTAAATTTGGGTTTGCTATGGGGGCTTTAGAACACCTCTCTGCACTCGAAGGCTGACATGCTGTAGTTATTTGGCATGTATCTTTGTTTTATCAAGATTTTTTTGCATGCAATATCTCGACAAACCAAAGATTATATACACTTTATTGTTATTGGGACCTTGTTACGCATGGTAGTTCTGGAGAGTAGGGTAGTTACAGAAACAGCATAACCTGGGGTTGGACATGCAGCGGGCTCTGTGAGCCTTTATTGTTGGTAGTCTTAGGTGGGGTGTATTTTCTCGTTATTTACGCCTTAATGAGGGGTAATATTTGTAGATATTTTACTATCTCGAAGTATCTAGTCTCTCGAAACAAACTTTTGATACCGATGTTGCAGGCTTGGAGGTAAATGCACGACCAGTTGGTGACGATCTAGATCATTCCGGTACTTCTCAAGATGATGGTAGGCAGTGGTCCTTGCATATTAATTTTTTTGGGGGACTGCCCTTAAAACATCCATGAGCAGAAGTAAACAACTCTATGGATAGAGAATCTATATTTGGTGGTAGATGTTGAATATATTCATGCGGTCATTTTTTCACAGATGATGCATTTCGTGAAGGTGGAGGCGCTGAAGCGCTGGGGCTCCCGCCAGTGGAACTTGCTACTCTTCCTCTCATTGCTAAGGTTTGCACTGACTAGTGTGGTGTTTCTCATGTCTTGTACGTCTTTCTGCTATTCGATTTATCACTGAATTGATAATCTCAGAGTACCTGAGGGCATCCCTGATCTGTTTGTGGCAGTGGCTACTCATGTGCTTTTTCTTTTACTCTTCTTTCGCACATTCTAGCATCAGTTTCTTATAGGTTTGACTGAAATGTCTCATCACTTGCAGTCACTTATTTCTTCAGTTCCTTGAGTATCCGGCATTACATCTTAACAAGCGTCCTTCTTCACACGCTCATGGCCTTTTTTGGCCTCTGCTGATCATACTCCTGCTTCATAATTTATTGCAGACTGTCGCAGAAGTTATGCCTTGTGACCGTGATTTGGTGGCCTCCTTGATTGTCAACGATGTAAGCATCACAAAGCAGGCTCCTCGTTCAAACTTCGTTTTTCTTTTAGAAGTTCTGTTGGTTCTTATTGGATTCCTTCTTAGAGGCTGAACAGGAACTATTGTTATTAGTGAAAATCTGGCTTATAACTTATCAACATATCTCTCTTATTACGCGCTCTATTTCCTCCCTTTTTTCGCTTTGGTTAGGAGTGGTAATTTAATGAAGTGGGTGTGTGGGTCGTTATGTCCAGCAATGTTACATACGCAAACTTGTACAGCTGTTCCGCACTTGTGAGGAACTCAAGAACCTCGAAGGTTTGCGTTTGATGTTCAAGATTGTCAAGGGAATCAGTGAGTTGCAGCACCGACTCTTAACTGATTTCAATCTCTAATCTTCTTTTATGGTCTCATTGAGATTCCCCCCCGAGAGTTTATATTTGCTCTTTAGTTTTGCATGCAACATGATTGCTTTGAGCCAAGACAGTACTGGGTTTTTGTACATGCCTTGACTGGAGTCAGGGTTTACAATCAAAAATCGATATGTTGAACTGTCTTTCGATTTGCTGTGTATGAATAAGTATGTGGACTAGGTGATGAGGAATGTTTGTTGGGCCCGCGTATTGAGGAATTAACATAAATTAAGTCCTGTATGTGACCTCTTTCATGATCCAGTTTTCATTACGGAATGTTTCTTTTACAAATGGAATAGTCGCATGATTAGTGCAACATTTTTGTTGAATTCTTTTATATTCACATAGAGTTTGCTCTTTGGTGTTCAAGTAGAACTGCATATGGCCTTGTTAGTGGCAATTTGAATTAACGCATCATCTATTCCCTGTTTCCAGTCTCACTCAACGATGGGCACATTTTTGATATCATCTTTAGTGATGAGTACATAATGGATACCGTTGGGGCCTTGGAATGTGAGCGCGCTTTCTTTTACCAACTGTGTTTTGCTTCCGTTGAGAAAAGTAGCTTGCTATTTAATCTCCGAGTCCTTGGCTTTGTCCCCTGACTTTTTTAGTCAGATCTATGTTCACCGGCAAAATATTTCAGGTCTTGCAAAAAGTTCGTTCTTCATAGTTACACCAACTGTTTTCTTCTATGGACTAATGGTTCTCGCTTGTCTTTTTTTGTCTAGATGATCCTGATGTGACGAATTTCCAAGATCACCGCAAATTTCTCAGGGAACAAGTGGTTTTCAAGGAGGTAAAACACCTGCATTTTTCACTCAACAGCATTGTATCAACCTTAAATCTTGTTGGTTATGATTAAAATTTTCTTGAATATTTTCTTGAAAATTTTGTGGATATTGTATTTATAAGAGGATGTTATTTGGTAAAGCAGACTGTTCCTATCCGTGATCCAGTAATCTTGTCGAAGATTCACCAGACGTATCGTATTGGCTACATCAAGGTCAGCGTGATGTACTATTTTTCACATCATTGTCACTCCGATTGCACAATTTTGCCAGGGTCTTGTTCTATCTTGTACATCCTCTGTCTAGTCCTTCCGATTTCTTGACTTCAGACTTGAATTGTTCGAGTTTCTGGAAACAGGATGTAATATTGCCCAGGGTGCTTGATGACCCAACGTTTGCTACGATCAACTCAATTATGCTCTTCAACAATGTTCAAGTAAGTTTTTTTGTATTTCCTTTGTGCAAGTCCTTCTACGGGTGAATCGTGTCTCTATTGTATTGTATTTGGATGAGAGTTGCTAATTTCTATTCTTTGCGCAGGTGGTGACCGCTCTCCAGAACGATTCTGCTTTTCTGACAGAACTTTTCACGAGGCTTCGTTCACCCGAAACCCCTGAGAGAAATAGGCGGGACTTGGTGAGTGCCAAATCCACTGGCACTTGTGTAACTGATTTTTCCAAAGTATCACCTATGTTGATTGTACTAGATTATTAGATGTTCATGTTTCTCATGGGGTCAGAAAATGAAGTGTTCATTCGTTTCTGCCCACTCTTTACGGCAGATAAACAATCTCTTTGTTACTGCTATTATGAATCAAAGAGGTTGGTCTGTAATCAATGGTTTAAAATTAAACATGTTGGTCTTTGTGGTTTGTAATCAAATAACTTTAGGCAGATTATTTACTTTTGTCAGATTTTGTCGCAGAGTAGGAGTTGGTCTTTCTAAAGATTATGGAATTTTAATATACTCTTAGATGTTTTGTTTTGGGATATTAATTTGTTGAAAGAAGTCTATGTAGGGGATCATAGGAGGCCTACTATGTCTGATGTACTTTAATTTTTTTTTGTGCAGGTGTTATTTGTTCAAGAGTTCTGCAATTTGAGCAAACATCTTCAACCAGCAGTGCGAAGCCAGCTCTTTAGGTAATGGTTCCTATTGCTGCACTATTGATTTAGGTGGACAGATATTCTTGTTTGCTTGAGGCACGCAGTTATAATTAGGTTGCGTTCCCTTGGTTAATGTTGATGTGTCACAAACTTGTGTAAAGAGGCTATTATTTTTCCCTCATCTGTCTCGCTTTTTAATTAATACCAGAAATTTGCGAATTTCCTTCTTGACAGTGCACTTGTCAAGCACTTGGGATTGTTTGATCTTGTGAAGGATATCCTCAACGATCCCGATGAGGGTATTCGACTCAGTGGGTAAGCATATGTCTTATGTGCTTCATGACGACTACATTCTATTGTTTATCAGCAGTGTTTTTCATAGTTGTCTAGACAGGTTTGTTGTTGTGCTAGCTTGTATATCTGGTACACTTTGATTGGTTAAGCCTGTTCTGAATATTTGCAAAGGGTTCGAATTTCATCGGTTATTGTAGCGTTTGATTTGCATGAGTTGGTATGCTTTGATGCCAGGTGTGATATTTTAATAGTAGTTTTGAACCATGAACCAGCACTACTACGGACCTTTTTGGTGCACCAACCGTCCAACACATTGTTTAGTGAACTGGTGGGTCATTTTACTTATTTTTTGATGCATGCTCTTTGAAATTTGAGATTTTCATTGACTGTATCACCTCCAAAGCGAGTTCATGTAGAGTTTTGTTGTAGTAGTTCATGGATTCAGTTGTTGTTTTTATAAGTTGAGTAAGAGTAGTTTTAAATTATGATGGTTAAAATAGTCCCGAGGGTTGTTATCTTTACCAGCTGAAGTGTGAGATTATGAACTTTGAACGGCAAGGCTATCCTGGTGCACTGATGAAGTCGTTAGGTTACAGGTGGAAGGGATGTTGACTCCCAGCGAAGGTGGATTGCAAGCACAGCTTCTGGAGATTATGCGCATGCTGCTTGACTCTGAGACAATGGATACTGTGAGTTTTAAACAGTGGATTGTTTAGTGCGTATGCTTCTGTATGCTATTTTGTGACCTTGGAACCTTATATTAGCTGAGTGCACCCATGGCAGATGTAAATCTGTTTACAAATCTGAAGGAATTTTCTTATTGTAGACCTGCGCCTCGGAATTCCATGAAGAGTATGCAATGGTGTCATGAAGTTCCACTTCTGATTCAACTTAATTACTGATGGTATGTTTGTTTTTCACATGATCGCAGCAGCCAGTTTACAAAAGCCTTTTTCTGGAGATATTTTATGAGAAATACATGGATCAAATGGTTCAACTTCTTACAGATGGGTGTCCTCCAGAACCGGGGAGTACAGAGCTTTCTAATGACTCAAGGCGAACTGTTTCTCCAGAAATTCTTGGAAACATCTGTGAACTAATGTGTTTTTGTGTCCAGCATCATCGGTTCAGAATCAAGTAAGTGAAATGCCGCTTTATGGCGATTTTTCCTGTAGTCTAGTTGTGAATAGCATTAATCTTTGCTGCTATCCTTTTGGTTTGATTTTAGGCTGCAAAGGTCAGTACTTAGATTTCTGAACTCTTTTAGAGTTTAAGTAGTTAGTCCACGGCAGTGGTCCACTGTCGGCGAGAGGTCAGCAGTCGATTTGCAATTTATCTGTATTAAAGTGCTAATGACTTTTAATTTGTTATTGTTTTTGTGTCCGCTCAGGTATTATGTGATGAGAAATCATGTTGTCGAGAAAGTGTTGAAGTTGATTCGTAGGAAAGAAAAGTACCTGGTTGTTGCTGCAGTGCGATTTCTAAGGACATGTATTGCTTTGAAGGTTGGATTTGTTGGAGTATACCTTGCTTAGGTGCATACTGAGTATTTTTATTGAAACAAGTCCTCTAGATTTTGGATGGATAGAAATATTTTACTCGTGTTTTTTGGGGTATGTAATCTGTTATACAGGATGCTGTGTTTTCATAAATGAAGGCCAAAGGAGATGTAGTCTAGTAGACCGATTTCATCTTATCTGTCCCTAGAAGTAATGTGCATCAGCCTAACTCTGAAGGCTCTTCTGGTTGTGAGTTGTATGGTTCCGTCCTTCGTGTTTAGGTTCTTGGTTGATACTGCACTGAGAGCATTAATTTTTTGCAATAGAATTAGGGAGATGGGTCTTGTAGCAAAAGAATCCATGGAGCTCGTCTAACTTGGGTGTGCTGTGCTGCAGGACGAATTTTACTTTCGGTACATAGTTAATCACAATTTGTTTGAATCCATTATTGGAGCTTTTATGGCCAATGGCAATCGCTACAACCTCCTCAATTCAGCTGTATTGGAACTCATTGATTTCATCCGCAAGGTGTGTTACCTGTTTGTTCGATTGATGAATTCCAAAATCTTACTCGGATGATTTTGGCATGGTTTTAAGTACCTCGAGATTTAAGAGCCCAGCAATTTTTTCTAGATCAGTAAGTCTATCTGTAAAAGAAATTCTCAGTTTAGTGGTCAATCAAGTGATAAATCTATCAATTACTAAAGATAAAAAAAATCAACCAATCAGTAAGCGCCGCTGTAAATCTCATCCAACAAGTCATTTTCAATGAAGTAAACACAATTTTAGAAATGTTTTGAATGTAATTAAGCCGTTTTACATCCCAAACCCTTCCTATCATAGCAAGTTTGTTTGTCAATTCTTTGCTAGTGTTCTGGGAAAATGGTATTATATGTCTCCTGGCGGTTACCATGGGGAGCAACGATTTTTCTGTTTCTTAACCTCAAATAAGATAATTAGTGTCTTTTGCGGTTAGTCTATGGTACAGAATTGAAGCGTTCCCTCCTTTATCTAGGTGTTATGGTCACTTCTCACAAGTCAGCGAACAAATATTATTTAGTTTCAACAAATGGGGGAACCCTCTAACTGGGATTGTATATTTTACTAAGAACTTCTATGGCAATATTTACAGGAGAACATCAAAACTCTCATCGTACATCTGATCGAGAAGTATTCTTCAAAATTAGAATCTATCGACTATGCAGACACATTTCGGGCATTGAAATTGAAGTATGAGCAGGTGAGCATTTGCCTCGAGGCTTGTGGGATCGCTTTTCTATACGTATTTTATTTGGCGTTTGTTTAGAACATTGTCTTAGAGGATTGCAACCATTAGTAATATTTAGTGCACCGAATTTTAGGTTTCATGCAAAGATTGATGATTGGTAGTTGTCCTGAAAAGCAGTTTTATTCATGTCTTGTCCTCGCTGCTGCAGATTTTGGAAGGTCCTCCCCCTAGTGCACGAGATTCAGGAGGTGCTGTTACAGGTGGCGGGCCTGATCATGGTTCACGTTCAGGTCGTGATAGGCACAGCCATGCAGGCTTTTCTGATGCTCGGAGACGGAAGGATGACCGAGCACTGGACAAAGATGAAGAGGACTATTTTAATGAGGACAGGTATCCTATGCTTCACTCTAATGTGGGAAACTGCCTTAGATTTTGCAACATAGTTTCTACCCGAATCAAAAATAATAATTCACGTCGTGTGAATAAAGATTATGAATTAATTCGTTAACTTCTTGACAGTGATGAGGAGGATACAGCAACTGCAAGAGTGAGCACTGCTTCACAACCACACGCAACAAAAGCAATTCTAGTAAATGGCAATGCTCTAGATGGCATTCCTTTCAGGTCACTATCTCACCTCTTCATTCATCTGCTGGTTAGAGATGCTTGTGATTGTATGATGGTCAATTTTAGCCAACTTACGTTCTTGTTTGGCAGGGAAAGTGCCATCGGCCTTGTGGATTATGAAGATGAGGACGAGGAGATGCCTCCAGCATTGAGCATCAATGGCAAGGATTTTGGTAGAGTGTTGGAGAAGACGTTGCTACCGGCAATCCCTCATACAGACCCTATTTGGCAAGAAGTAGAAGATGGAACTGTTGCTAAGAGAAAGACCTCGCTTGCCGCAAGCTTGGAACAAACGGATGCGACCCCGCCCAAGAGGCAAAAGCCCGAAGGTAGTCACGCTGTCGATTCCGACAGCCAGCCTGAGATCTTCGACTCTAGTAGAGTTGTGTCTGATGTTGCAAGTTCGGAGGCTCGCGGGTTGGTGGAACCGGTAACGACAGCTTCTACATCGCAGGATATCATTACGAAGGTATCAAAAGCCGCGTCATCTGAGCAGAATGCTATGCATCAGGCGTCTAGTTCAGACCATATCAGTCGGAGCGAACCTGAAGCAGCTATTCGATGCATGGATGGTGAGCCTGAACATCCAGATTTATATACAACCCCTTCAGATCCTGACCCTGTAGCAGTATCTATCAGTGACAACGTTGGGTCGGTTGCAATTGATGGGCTTGATGTGCCAGCAGAAACTGCTAAAGACACGTGTGAAGCGGATAAAGCTTCAGGAGACGTTGTGAGGGAAGATTGTGCAAATGGAGAGAACCCTACTAAGTCATTGGAGGTGGGTTGCTCTGCGAGGGGTTCTAGTAAGAGTGGAACGGATTGTTGTTCAGTGGAAGATTGCAATGGGTCTGTCCCTCAGAGCTCCGAGAGGGTAGGGCTTGGGGACGGCTGTAGCAACAGTAATATCTCGCAACAACATACTGTGAACTTAAGTAGCGAAGGGAAACTGACAAACTTAGGCGCTGATATTATGAGAACTGTAAGTCCGACATCTCCAGGGTCCTATCCCGTTCGATAGTACGATCCTAATTTTGAAATTTCTGGTATTTACACCCCTGGACTCAGGTCTTTCTTTCATTTTCTACTGTTGCTTTCTGTCAGCTCCAGTTTTCTCTTACTGTATGTCCTACACTATTGAGTCTCTGCTTCTGAATCCATGAGCGCTTCTCCTGGATCGTAATCTTACATTTTGAACATGTAAGGTCTGTATACCTCATCCAAGAGTGCATCCAAAAATGGGCAGGGAGAACTGCCCCCCTCATTTCCCCTTCTATTTTCATCCGCAGGGAAAATATTTGAACCTATTATCTACCACTGATGTTAAAACTTGAATCTATATTTGGAATAGAAGGCCCTGATTTGCATGTGTCCGTTGCTGGGGCAGTGAGGTCCCTGGCCACCCAAAACCGAAACATGTAATGTTGTTTTACATTTGATGCCCTAGCTTGAGAATTCAGGTATAAGGGAGGCAATCCATACTTGATCATTCCCCCATTATTGCAGTGTAAGGTGTAGTAATTTCAATTAGGAGGTGATTAACATGATTAATGGTGGTACAGTTCATGGCACAGTTGTGGTGCATTATGATTGGCCACAACACTCTCAATATTGTAACCAACCCTTGTTGGATTTTGCAACGATCCCTTGGTCCAAAATAGGAAGGTATGTATGACCAATATGGGGTGGAACAGAATCTTCAACTAAAAATTCATAGTAATTTTGTTTTGAGAAATAAAAATCTGAAAATTATGGAAATCTTATGAACTCTATTTTTGCACATGGAAAAATTTCCCATTGTTAAAAACTCCCTTGTAGATACATGTATTTGCTTAAGTGGTCAAAAATGGATTGCCTCCCCTAAGTTATGTAAGTTGGGTTTAGTTTCAAGTCCTTTGGGATATACTTGATTTAATGTTCCTCTTGGAAGAGATCAACTTGTTAACAATAGATAGATTTCAAATGAACAGGGAGTATAGAAGTAAAGTTTAATTAAACCCTTTTAGATTCCATGAGACTCAATCCAAGAAGAATTTGATTGGAAATTGGGAAGAAAGATCCTTCATTATGGGAAGGAACCCCTTTCTGATCACTCCCCCCATTTCTGCCATGTAGACTATATTTCTTTTTGATCAGGTAGTCAAGATTCCCAATGTAGTTGGGGCACATTATGATTGGCTACAAGACTATCAATATTGCAACAAACCCTTGGTTGGATATATGAAAATCTATATGACCAATAATCTCCAAACTAGCTAATTTGCGCTAGATTTTTACCAAAAAAATCTAGGAGCTAAAAGTGCATTGTGCAAATGACCCTAGAAATAACATTTTGAGCAAAATTCTACAAATATAGTGATAGAAACTCGCCAAGTCACTTATTCATCAAAAATTGCGGTAGCATCCATTACTAAATGTTTTTCATCCAATCGTGCAGGTGCAACCTCAACCATGGATGTGTTCACTTGGTGGTTGCATTTGATGACTAAGATTAGCTAGGGCTCTAGGGTATAGGGCATTAGTGCATTTGGAGGGGATTAACATTGTCTCTCTCAAATCCTCTCTGAGATTAGCATTAATTTCTGCTTAGTGTACATGCTTTGCATTAACTCCCCTTGCTTCTGTGGTGCCATCACTACCCTTCTTGTACTCTTGCACTCTTGAGATGCATATTGAGGATTCTCAAAATCATGGTGAATTGGTGATTGGTGAATTGGTGATTTTATTCTTCTTTTCAAAATTGGATTCCCTTGCTCTTGGATTTGAATGCTAAAGCTGCCACTTCCTCGTTACAGTGTAATTCTTGGAGAATTGGAGGCTTGTAAGTTCACGGTCTATTGACTCCAACATTCACAACAATTTGGAAATGAAAGCAGTGATTGAATAGCTCCTTCAATCATTCTTCCTCTTAAATATAATTGAGGCTCTATCTACTTCTATCATCGCCTTTGGTGCTTCATGTGCTTTCTTAGTCTTATTGTCATTACTCTTGCTGGAGATTGCGCTATGGTGCTTTGCTCCCTTGCTCACCATTTCAATTACTTGTGCACTTCATTGTCTTGTTTGCAATTTCTTTTGGTTGTGTGCTTGTGTTTTGGTACTGCTACATTGGGTTTGGGGGTTGTAGGACTATAGGCTTCTTGAGATGGTGCCTTGACTAAAACTCCTAGACAATTTCCGGATGTGCACTTTTGGCTCCAGTCGCAATACCAACGGTCTAGGAAAGTACTTGGTGCCGAATGTTGATCCCAATGTGCGTGATGGTGTTGGTTCCTTTGATATTATCCATGTGTTTCACATATGCTTGACTCACTCTATCTCACATCCTGAGCCTTGTATTTGCTCAACTTCTGAACTAATGGTAGTGTCTCCGAGTGCAGATCCAATTAGCAATGGCGATTGGGAAGGTCACATGTTGGAGAAGATTACCAATCGGGTTTCAACTTCGGGCTGAAAGAAGGCGAAGACTGTAGCTAGTACTATAACCCATCATTGGCAAGACGTCTGGGTGTATAAATTCACTTGGATGGAAGGTGAATTTAATGCAGATGGCAATGTTGTTGGCGTTGTTTGTTGTAGTTGCACAATAATCACAAGGAGATGCAAAGTTCTGGTTCTGAAGGCAAACAACTTGGAAAAGTATGAAGAAAAACAAACTTGTAAAGAAGATGGCGTTCCACTACCTCACTTAAAGAAAGATAATACTTTTGTCAAATCATGATTGCAAACACTTGCAATTAGTGAAGCTATGGGCAAGGCACAAGTAATCCGCTACTATGGCTAATCAAATGTTTAGAGGCCTAAGAGGTGACCAAAAGAGAAAGCAAATGCAATTCTCTACCCTATTTCACATTCTCACTCACGGCCGTCCACTTTGCAATTATAAACGGCAACAATAGTTGCTTAGGAATCTAAAGGTAAGAAACCTTCCCCAAAAACATTTGTCGTGCCTCTTAGTGACACTTACCACCTTAAGCTCACCTTTTAGTATTTTCCCAAGCACTTAACCCTTTAGTGAACCAAGGGTCACGCTCTCCTAACATTGCACATGCCACGCACCCACAATGTTAGGTTTCAATTCAAGTTACAGAGTTCCCCATTCCTCCATGACTCCCAACACTTTCCTTTCAACACTTTCCTTCCAACACTTAATTCCCACAAGACACCGGGCATGTCATTTGATGACATGGGGCGGAACTTCCATTGATGTCTAAGCACTCGATGAAAGCACTACTCCCTACCAGTGCCAATTGCCCTTGAATAGGATCCAACTCCCCACTAGGTCCAACCCAATTCACCTCGGGACTCACTAATCGGGACTTACACTGTAGTTTAGTGTAGAGCGGGACACTACCCAACCAATATCAAGGACTGCACAAGCACTCTATGGTGACATACAAGTGGTGGTGAGGCTCCAACACTAACCTCACCACTCGGGGCCACTTTGGTTCACTATGACACCATTCGGGAGAGAGGAGGGAGACCACCCCTCCTCATAGTTCTCTTTGCTGGATTCGGCAGCCCCCCCCCCCCCCCCTATACTAGAGGTCACCGGGAACCCTCAAGATGCTCCCCATCTTGGAAGACCACCCAATTCCAAGTGGTTTCTCCAAAACCAGACCCCCAAAGACTCCCAATCTTTCCATCGGGATAACTTTTAGCTCAAAGCTCCAAATCCCAAGTGCAAGCCCATTTTTGTGATTTACATTTTTCGTAGATTACCTTGAACTAATCACTTTCTCCAATACAACAATTATTAAGGAAGTTATGGCCCTCCAAAGGTACGAATCCCCTAAGAGGTGTAGTTCTCCGGGACTCCACTTTCTTTGGATGCCCATAACTTTTAACTCACAATTCATTTCTTCATGAGCCTTAGCATTTTTGAAATATTGTCTTCTTATCTTTTCAATGATATGTAGCATGCCTTAATTGGCTCAAAGGATCCCTCCTAAACCTTGTTTCCCATGTCCCTATGCCTCGGGACACGAACAGAACCATAACTTTTGACTCCCAACTCAAATTTTCGCATTCTTTGAACCCATGGACACGTCTTCTCACAAGATTTCCAAGAATGTATGATACACCCCTGATTCATCTAGATCAAAGCGCTACAATGCTTTGATTGCTCGGGACTCCTAGTCTCCCTCACCCCATCTCTTACAAGACTTGGGGAGTCACCCCCAATGTCCCCTTTGCTCACCAAGTTGGCATAGGCACACCTCTTGATGAGGGCTTTGACAACATTGGTTAGAGACAATGGGTTGGGAGATGAGTGAGCATATTCATGGCTCTATTTTGTCAACCTTGAGGTCTATCGTCTAGTCTGCCAATATCATTTCAATTAGCGTCGATGAAATGACAACAATTGATAATATGTCTTGGCTTGGGGTCTATGTATATGTCATGGACAGTTGGGAGAGAAGTTTCCATCTTTTGCACTTGTCTTGCACTCTTGCATTTCGGAAAGTGTTATAAGTGACTGCCTAACTAATCTCATAATGTATGCTTTGTTGAACAAGGGAGGCTTAACTCGTGAAGAGATTGCTAGAAAATTGGTGTGTTTTGGTGTTGACGGCATGAGTACATTTCAAGGTCCAAAGAACCCCTCAACAAAGTATGGCATGTAGCATATCAGTGAAAAGCTACAAAGACAAAGAACCTAGAATGACAAGAATTACGAGGTTTTAAGACATGAGCCAAAAGTTATGGCCAAGAAAAAGGCCCTGGTGAAGGCGTGACGCCACTCCCGATGAACTCGAATCTTTGGAGGGCCATAACTTTGTGAGGACCTGTCCAAATGGAACAAGTGAGTAATCCATCGGCATCTTTTCATTGCAAAAATATCCAAAATGGGATCGCATACGGGATTTGGAGACTTGATCGCAAAGTTACGCCATTTGGAAGTTCGGAAGTCCAAACGGAGTGAGAACTTTAGGATTTTGGTTAGATATGGGTGGTCTTCCAAAATCCAAGGGGGTTTGGGAAGTCCCTTCGACCCACAAGGGGGATGTCTGCCTAATGCTATAGAAAGTACCATAGGAAGGGTTGGTCTTCCTCTTCACTCCCTTTTAGAGCCTTGGTGAGTCCCGATGACTCATGGGTGGTGATGCAACTTCACCTTCGACTTCAAGGCTCCATAGGACACTTGTGTGTGTGTCCCGAGGCACCAGTTGGTTGAAGTCCCACTCTTTGCTAGGCCTTTGACAATGTGTCCTGAGTTGTGAGTCCCGATTAGTATTGGTGTGAGAGTAGCGAGTATACAACGGGCCTAGTATGAAGTGGGGTGACAACCAAGGGTGGTTAGGACCATGGTGAGTCATGTCACCATGAATTCTAACGTAGTAAGATGGAAGTTCCGTCCCATGTTACCAAGTGACATGCCAAGTGTCATGAGTGGAGTGCGTGTTAGTAGTTCCAAGGACTAGGACTTAGCAAAATGAATTATAAATGAGAACTAATGCTATGAGTGTAGCATGTGTAGTGTTAGTTAGTTGGGCTTAAGTGATATTGGAATTGGAGCATGGTGAGCCCTGTAGGCTGTAAAGGGATCTTAAAGTCTGTTTGGAGTTGTAAGGTGTTACTAGAGCTATGACAGAAACTAAGGGCAATAAGATGGTAAGAAATGTCGAAACTCGTTGGATTTAGATGAAAAGTTCAGCAACGAGAATCTTGTCAGAGTACTACACCCTACTCGTGAAAATGGGCGTTGACATGAATGTTGGTGCAAGCATGAAATCGGCAACTAAAGCCATTGATAACTTCAATTTGCTTTCAGACATTGAGGTTTTATTTTCCCTAGTTTGCTTCATTCCCCTTGTCAATGTTGTACATTGCCCAATAAAACTTTCCCAAGCCTGTGATATTTTCATTTGTGACTTTATGCAAGCGGTTAAGCTTTGCCAATGTGAATTTGCTCATATGTTTATTGACGCATCCACGGCATACAACAAAACTGACTTTCTGTGCTACAATGATCTTGTGGTGTTGTCTAGTTTGGAAATTCTTCTCTAATGCGGCAGCTGCTTGGAGAAAGTGGCATTTGTCACTTATTATTTAGCTTTGAGATGACTCAGACATTCGCAAGATGCCATGATAAGCAAACAAAGCAACATCTATTTGTCACCCAAGAGGAGTTCAATCACGTGTAGAACAATGTTGAGAGGCAATTCTCAAGTAGCTTTTACTTTTCATTTTTTTTTAGTGTTTTTTCTTTGTGTTCCATATGGGTTCTATTGTTGTCTTCTACGTTGGTGATTCAAGTTTGAGGTTTGATGACACATTTGTATTTAGTAAATGTTTCATACTGCTGTTCTCTACTAATTGTGGCAAGTCCATAGGAGCCCTAGAAGTGGCAGGACTATATTTTCCATTTTTTTGGTTCTTCCATTTTGGAATTTGTTTTTGCTTGAATGTTAACTGAATGCTTGTGTGGTGACAAAATTGCTAGTATTATGTACTTCATTGATAACTGAAGGCTTGTTTATTGGTATGTGTAAGTGACAACAATGATCTTCTATATTTTATGTAGAACTGGTAATGCTTATATGCATCAATGATTACTTAAAGTGCACATGGGGTCTACATAGGGGTCATCTCTATGATCTAATGCTTGTTTGTTTGTACTTGTGCAGAAATTGCTCAATGTCTTAGCAATGAGATAGACTGCAAGTTCCCCCAACAAGAACTTCTCGATGAATTTGGGATTATTTTTCTCTAGTACTAGCGGCAAGCAGGTGCTGATGGCAATTTTGGACATCACTTGGCGGTTCTGAAAGATTTCTTTGCAAAAGCAAGGTTTGTGAACAAAGGAGAGACTTTGTTTGATGGTGGGAAGCCATATACTATATCGGAGATGTTATCAACATTGAACTTGGATAATCAACAAGGTTTATCCAAGGTTACAATGAACGCAAATGCTGAGGCAGTGTGTGGACTGCCATTTCACATGAACCCTATCATAAAATTATGGTGAAACCTTTCTCAATCACGACATTTGAGTAAGCTAATCTCATAATATTTCAAGCTTGCTGAAATAGGTTATTGTTTGGTTCTTGGATCAATGGAAGATGAGAGGTGTTTTCCTACTTTGAAGTTCCTTAAATCTTGCCAGAGAAATAGGTTAGGGACATTTGTCCTTTGTTGTACTTATGTTTGGCTAGATATACTCTTCACTCGAAAATTTCCCTTATAAGAAAGCCATTGAATCATGGAAAAGTATTGTTAAGGTTGGCTGGCAAGGGGATATCGAAATTAGAGTTGTAGAACTAGTATCCTCACCGTCCAAAAAAATTCCTTAGTCTTCATGAGATTAGGCGTGCCTTACAATTCAAATTTACCTTAACTACAATATTGCTATTGCGACTGAGGCATGTTGTTGTTGTGACTAAGGTGTATTATTGCTGCAACTAAGTGTGATATTGCCATTGTGAATCTACGATTGGGTGTGCTACTGTTGGGTAACACTGACCTTCTAGAGGGTTGAACCTATTGCAGAAGGTGGATATTTGTGGTTACATATTTGTTTCGTTCTTTTTTTCCTAACCCTAGTGTGTCTTCTTTGTCTTGTGATGTGTGTAGAACACTAATACTACAATTGGGTAGTCTAAAAGGGGTCAACTCCCTTGTTAGTGCTTTTTTTGGGGGGGGGGATATGGGGTTTACATTCTCAAAAGAGAAGCTTGTCAAAATTTCAATTAAAATACAATGTGCATTTTTGTTTTGACTTTGTAAAAATTCACAATTTTATAGCATATTCATTTTTCACTTAGCAATTCTACCACACCAAACAAGATAAAATAGCTTTTTGTCTTGCACTAAGTTTTTCCATGTGTCACAAGTTTTATTCTACCACAAAAAAAATTAGGCACAATTCCGCATTTTAAGTTGCAATTTATTTCACCCCTTCCACCATAGGAATTGGGGGGGTGCGGAAATAGCCCCCTAACACTACACAGGTATAGCCTCTGGGTGAGTTCCAATAAATAGGTTTTGGAAATGTTGTATATGACTAATATGGGTTGAATAGAATCCTAAGTTAAAAAATTCATAGTAATTATGTTTTGAGAAATAAAATTATGAAAAAATATAGAATCCTTCACAACTCTATTTCTGTACATAGGAAAATTTTCCGACTTGAGAATCCCATGCTCCATATATGTGTAATTGCCCTTAAGTGGTTGAAAATGGGTCATATGCCTTATTTTCATGGAGCATCATTTGTTATATCCAATTTGGGAAATATGGATGTACTCCATATGTGGAAGTTATGGAGGTTTATACATGAATATGTGAGGAAGTCACTGTAGAATACACAGAAAGAAGTGCAAAAGATGTACTCAAAATCCTATTGTTTTCTATATACTACTTATATATCTTGGTGCAATATATGTATGTGCATGTGATTCCTTACGTAGAAAGGAGTGCTAAAGATGTACTCAAAATCTAGTTGTTTTTTGTATTATGCTCATATTTCTTGGCGTAATATTTGTATTTGCATGTGGTTCTTTTCTACTTGACAACATTACTTCTATGTGTCTATAATCCAAAATGTCTCATGCTTGCCTTTTTTTCTTTGTAAGTGCTAAGACTTTGCTTTTCACACTTTTTTGCAAATCACAAACAAGACTAATTATTTGCTTGCTTTGATCAAAGTTTTCTTCAATGCAAAAGAGTAGATCATGATCAATTTTTAAACACATCTATCATATAATCTTCCATTTTATATAATGGGGTTTTGTACATCTACCTATTTTTTTTTTAAACCAATGATCTAAAAAAGATTCCATCTATATTCTTATTCTAACCAAAATTTCTTAGAACCTAATGGATTACCTCCTTGGAAATCTACACTTGTGTAAAAATTCATTGTTTTGCAAATTGGATCACTTATTTATTGCAACCATATAATTTTTTTTATTAACCTCAATTTGACCAACCAATGACAAGTTTCCTAGTGTACAAATGCCAAAATTATCATTTAGTATGCCAATGTACTATTTGTCAAAAGTAAAGTAATATTTGGAGTACTTGCCAACCTTGATAGATAGACAATTTTATCATGTCACATAGAATTTCTTAATTTTGTACACAATTTTCATTAAAAAAATTACAATTATATGCTTAATTGTCTTCATAATTGCCATATCTAGATCTTCTCGACTTGAAACACCTATGGAATCAAATCATGGCTTAATGGTTGGAGTCTTGGTTTCCCATCAAATCTAATCAAATAAGGTAACTATACCTGAATGTGTCCAAATAAGCAATTCAACAAGGTTCCCATTATCATATTGGAAAAAAATTGTAGTGGCTTCTTGATAGACTAGAGGAGATTGTAGATTCTCTTAGAATGTATTTTTTGGACACCTTATGAATAAACTATGATTTTTCAAAGTGCTGAAAGTAGATATTTTTAATACCAATCCTAGTCTCTAATGAATAGGAGTAAACTGTTGGCAAGAATATGGAAGGGTTGGTTTTATAAAGGAATCACAATTAGATGAAAGTTACCCTAAGGCTTGGGCAACCAACTTTGGTAAAAAATGAACCTTAAACTACATGGATGATTTTTTATTCTAGTAGATATTCTTTTGACACCGAATACATCCAAGAGCTTGAATTTATTGTCATAAAGAATTTAAGACTTGCACACATCACAAGCAATCAAACTTGTAAAAGGCAATAAGGTAGGAGGTCTAAAAATTGTATATATTCAAATTTTGTCCTCTATTTAGGAATGAATGAAACATTCCTCAAAATATCTATGATTGTCATTAATGATGTAGGTATGCCTAAAGGGATGGTTTATAAACCTCTTGCCTTACCAATAATATATGAATCCATGTTTCTTTCTTAAAAATATTTTACTCAAGAGCTATATATATAAATTTTATTAAAGGAAATAATCCTTAAAGAATTCCCCATCTTTGAATGGATGAGATTGTTCAAATGCTTCCTACTCTTGCAATGATATGATTACATCTAAGATAAATATCCACATTTTTGGATGATGTATTATTACATTCATACTCTACATGCCTCATCTAAATTCATTGATGTTAGGAACTACATCACACAAAAAATTGCAACTTGCACTTCCACATTCAAAAACAAAATAGAGCCTTTACAAGGTCACTAGAGCTAAATCAACAATCCAAATAAAAAATTAGTATTTTTTTTTTTAAATTTAGTTTTTTATTTGGATTGTTGTTCTAGATCTAGTGGTCTTATAAAGGCCCCAAATTTTTTCTAATGATGTAAAGTGACTATCATTGTTTTCCAATCCCTTGAAATTGGTGCATATTGTTATAAAGTTATGAAGTTATCAATGTTAGTTTTGGAAATGTTAATGGAGTTGAAGTTCCATAATGGTAAAAGAGCAAATTATTTTGCAAGGTGATTGTCGCAGTACAGGATAAGTAAATTCCCTATTATACTCACAAAAATCACTCTAGAGCATAACGAAGTGACTCTAAAGATCGAACCCACGAGATTCTGTGAAGTATTTACTTGGTTTGGGCGAGTAAGCGCTCTCACCCTCTAAAACTTCCTTTTCGGTCCTAGATCTAAAACTGGAAACAACCAACCACCAAGAGAATCAGGATCGGATTACTTCCCATCCGATCTTTCAATCCTCCGGTTAACTCACTTCTCCCAATCTTCAGGACCTAAATCATTCCGGTCTTGGCACTGCTCCGAACCAATCCGCTCCAACTGGTTCCCGTATCTCCTCAACACTCTTCCGGTTTAGTTTTGCCTCTGTTGGACCATCAGAGGGTTTGCCGCTTAGGTTTCTGAGTGGTAGGCCCACCACTCCTTTTGCGGATTACAGTGGTTGAAGACCCACTGTTCTCTCCCCTCCCTTCCTAACTAACTCGAATCCGGTTTGATCCCTCATAGCAATCCGGACAGCAATCCGGAATGTAGGTCACATAGAGATCCCCTGTACAATCCGTTCTTACTACAACGACCTCAATGCCAGCTCCTACCCGTGCAAAGCTAGGTGGTTACAAGTGTACTCGTCCGTTCCAACAGTAACTAGGATCATTCCATTTACCGACTAAGGTGGCGAGACCTCTCAGAAGATCGGACACTCAATCGGACTACCCGTCCAGGAGTTCTAGCGCAACTAAGGATACCCTCCCTATCCACCTAGCCTAACAGCGGTTATCTCACCCAGAACTTCAAAACCCTAGATCTTGCTGAGGCACTGAAATACACTCCCAACTCTTACGCAACTTGCACCCACACTAAGGATTGGAAACTATCGCACTAAGGGGAGAAACCTAATCACAATTTTGCCTTACACCTTCCTAACTCCACATCATGCAAAACTCGCCAAGCTTGGAAGACACACACAACAATAGAGCGCATACAAAGGTACAACAGAAATTGCAAAAAGAAGACTCCCAGCGTCCCTCGCGAGCGTTGACTATATACATTTCAAAAAGTTACAAATGGGCGGGAAAACTCGTGAAAGTTCCGCCGCCATCTCGGTCAGACTTCCCGGTCCTACCTACTCCCAACTGGATCGGAACCGTTTTCGTATCCGTTCCTACTTTACCTATTCTGTACATCCTAAGTCCCTATTCGCGATTTGATGGTCGCGCTGTTTGCTCTCGGGTCCATCTGCTCAAAAACCTCGTTTAGGTTCCGACTCCTCTCGATCTCCTGAGGTCGAGGAACCGGATTGCCTTCTGTGGACGCGGGTGGTGAGTCCAAGTCGATGGCGGTCCTAGGTGTGCCGGCTTGGGTTGTTCTCTTGGATTTGGGGGTTGTATCCTTCCCCTCTCCTGTTGTCACTTCCGGGAACAAATCTGGGAGGGAGATATCCGAGAGTCGAATGCCGCGAGAGCAAGTTGCTCCCGACAGTATCCAGGTACTCTCTGTCGCGCCCCTTAGTGACACTTACCACCTTAAGCTCACTTTCCAAACACTTAACACCTTAGTGCCACTAAGGTTCACGCTCTCCTAACACTGCACATGCCACGCACCCACAATGTTAGGTTCCAACCCAAGTCACGGGGTTCCCCATTCCTCCGTGACTCCCAATCCTTTCCTTCCAATACTTAACTCCCACAAGACACCGGGCATGTCATTTGATGACATGGGGTGGAACTTCCATTGATGTCCAAACACTCGGTGAGGCACTACTCCCACCGGTGCTAACCGCCCTTGAATGGGACCCAACTCCCCACTAGACCCAACCCAACTCATTTCGGGACTCACTAATCGGGACTCACCAAACGGGACTCACACCATGGCCTAGTGTGGGGTGGGACACCACCCAACCGGTATCAAGGAGTACACAAGCACTCCATGGTAACACACAAGTGGTAGTGAGGCTCCAACACTAGCCTCACCACCCGGGGCCACTTAAGCTCACCATGGCACCATCCGGGAGTGAGGAGGGAGACCACCCCTCCTCATAGTACTCTCTGCGGGATTCGGCAGCCCCCCCCCCCCCCATACTAGAGGTCACCGGGAACCCCCAAGATGCACCCCATCTTGGAAAACCACCCATTTCTCCCGATTCGCACTACTTTGGGACTCCCGAACTTCCACCCGGCATAACTTTGCGGTCCAGGATCCAAATCGCACATGCGACCCCATTTTCGACATCTACGCAACGCTTAGATGCCGATGGACTACTCACTTGCTCCATTCGGACAAGTACTCGCAAAGATATCGCCCTCCAAAGGTTCGGGACACTCCCGGCGCGGCCAGGGCACTCCCGGCGCGACCAGGGCGCTCCCGGCGCGTCCAGGACACCCCCAACTTTGAACGCCCATAACTTTTGACTCGCAAGTTCAAATCACGCGTTCTTTGGACGGCTGGAAGCGTCTTCTCAAGACCTTTCCAAGCATATATCACACACCCCCAAATTCGTCCGGATCAGAGCGCTACATCGCTCTGATCGCTCGGGACTCCTAGTCCCCCTCACCTCATCTCTTGCAAGGCTTGGGGAGTCACCCCCAATGTCCCCCTTGCTCACCAAGGTGGCACGGGCACGCCTTGTGATGAAGGTCATGACAGCACCCTCGAACTTGCCTCGGACGAAGTCGTCCTTCCGGTTGGCCATCCCAAATCCTCTCGGTCGGAAGCTGTAAATTGACCTCCAAACCTCTTCCGTCCAGAGGGGCGGAACCGCTCTCAGCGTGTTATCCCACTCGTTAGACACTTTACCCGAGAGTTCCCGGACGAAAATCTCCTCCTTGAAACCCCAGAGTTTGGTTGCGAACCCTATGCAACCCATGGAATTCAAGTCGTCCATGAGTTCCGCTCGGGTATCCTCCGACAGCGAGATAACCAGAACTACTTTCCGGAGTTTGACATCTACTGCTGACGACGAACTAGCATGACCTCTAGTTCTCTTGAGCTGCGGCATGGTTGCGGACGAGCTACTCGAAACCTTTTCCGATTGTACCTTATTGTCGCTTTCCTAGCCGCACGTCCCGTTCCTTTCCTTCACTCTCCGATCTCAACCGGAAATCAAACTAACACTGTAGCGGACACTATAACACTCGCGAAAAGCACTCGAAACAGTGACTGATGCGGAACGCTGAAACTAATAGACACGAGGAGCTTGAAAGCGCTGGAAAATGAAAAAGTGAAAAGGGGTGCGACTGGCCAGGCCAGCCCATTTATACTGGCTGGATCCCATTGCCACCTCATCACGACCTAATCCGGATCCGATTTCTGTAGGGTATCCGGTCTGTCACCTATCTGGTCGGACATCCGCTCCTATCCGTTCACTCCTTGGAACTTGGATTGAGTAGATCTTTCCACTATCTCATTTTCCGCTTCTTATTCAGATCTAGATGGTTCCTTAGCTAATTCCGGATACCTATATGTATTTTCCGGTTAGCTTGACTAGGTAAACCAAAAAAATCGAAAATTGCACGTTGTGATAGTGGTGTGTGCTAAAATTGTCCAAACTCAAAAAATGTCCTTCAATATAATGATACATATTGAAGTTTTCAATGTACCTAGAGTGAAAAGTTCGAAGTGGAGACAATTTTTGAACATATGTGTGATTGTTTGTATTATTTGTTGCATTTTTCTATTCTTGGAATTCAATATCATGAGTACTACTATGATGTTTGAGTACTATTGGTTGGTTTGGTTGGAAAATTCTTTCACCCATTTCTAGCTTTATTTATTGTTGCTTTGCCATGTTTAAAATTTTGACAAGGCAAATTTGACAAATGAAAGCATTTATTCATCACCTGATTGTTGTCAAAGATGTCATTCATCTATGCAAAATAGTGAAATTAGGTTGCCTTACTTCCAAAAGGTTACTTTATTGGCCAACAAAGTCAACAAATACATCTACAAATATTTCCATTTGTACAAATAGAGGTTTGTAAGTCCCAATTATAACAATACCTAATTTAAAAGTAGTGCATTTTTGTATAATAACACAATAAATATGTATATAGTGTCAAATGTCAAGAAATTAGTATAGGGCAACCTAATTTCACTATTTTGTGTATCTAGGGAACTTTCCTTGATTACTATAAATACTACTACTATACTCAAGTACTATTACAAAATTGGGAGTTTCATTTTTACAAAAACTAATCTTTCATTAGATGAGATTTGGGCCAAATAGAAGACTGCAAGTTCTTTGTAGTTCTTGGCAATGGGGAACTCGTTGAATTGTGCCACTGTAGTATTGTTGATGTGGTCAAGCAATGGTAACGTTGGAATTTTGTTTTTTTTTGAATTTTTTGAATTTTTTTCTAACTTTCTTTCAATTTCCAGACCAAAAGAAAACTTTTAATTTTTAATTTTTTTAAATTTTTATAAGACCATTGATAGTAGTCAGCCATGCCCTCATTACTACGGGAACAACTTGGAGAACATGCCTGAAATGGCCCTTATTTTCCCAAATCTCATCTAATGACACAATCTAATTATTTTAGATTAGAGAGATAAATTTTCAAATTAGGAAAAAAATCAAACATTGTTAGGAACTTCGTGGAAAATTTTAGAGCCAAAAAAAATTTGACACTTCGATTCCATTATCCCAAAAAATCAAGTAATTTGAAGTCTTTTAGAGCAAGTGTATATTGAGACAAATTAAATTTTGATTTCAAAAATTCTTTAGTGAGAAGGTGTTTATTGGTCAAGAAATTAGGTTGTCTATGTATCATCTCCTAATTTACTAGAAAATTAAAGTACTAAAAAATATTCTAAACCTCAAATGCTGCAAGTGTGATACATATTCAAACTTCCATATTCCAAATGAAATCATTTGCAAAGATGTAAATATATAATGATAGATTTGTGTTAGTTACTAAAGACACTTGTAGTGAAATTTCAAGCCCAATGTAATAGGTTTAAATAGTATTCCATAGTTATGCTTGACATGCTACAGAAAATTGTACAAGGGTTTCTTACAATCACCTATTGACCTACCTTCTACTTCTAGCTTGAAAAATCATAACTAACTTAATCCACTAAGAATTTCAAAAACCAAATCAAAGTAAGTTAGATACAACTTCTTCTTATCGTTTAAGTAATTAATAAACCAAATCAATTGTTTTGAGTTTTACAACCCTCTCACAATCCAAATCACTATTTGAAAGGACGCAACCTCATAGGTACAAACAAAGCCTTAACTATTCAAAGGATGACATTAGTTACACTAACAAAATGACAAATGAAGGAATATTATGATACAACCTTTTGGTGCAAGCTAAACCTTAACTATTTAAAAAATGACACCACTTACATGAACAAAATGAAAAATGAAGGACTAGTATGACACAACCTTACAATACAAGCAAAGCCTTAACTATTCAAAGAATGACACCAATTGCACAAACAAATGAAGAACTAATAACTAAATATATCCATGGTTGTTCCGGCGGACAGTTCGACAACACGACGAACACGACGTCCAACACGTCAAGTAGACCCTCTTGTCCGTCTAATAGAGTCAAACTTAGCTTTGACTTTTTTTTTTAAATTCACCCTGCCCGTGAGGCCACCTGGATGCCATGTGGCAAACACGTGTCTTCTACGTGGCATCCTAAAGGGGCGCATGCAGGTGTGGGCGACCACGGCTGTAGGCAATTATAGATAGGGCGACTTTAGATTCACTCTGCTAGGCGACCGCGAGTGGAAAGTACTTGGCAACTTGTGAGGCAAAGACATGAAGTCGAAGCCTAAAGAGAGTAATGCCTCACAAATACTCGCAGGCGCCCCAAAAGACCCGCAGTCGCCTCCCAGGGGACCCGCACGCGCCTCAAAAGACCTGCAGTCGCCTTTTAGAGGACCCGCAGTTGCCCTGCCCAAAACCCGCAGTCGCCCTCTCCAAGACCTGCAGTCGCCCTCCAGAGGACCCGCAGGCGCCCTTAGACCCGTAATCGCCTTGTCCAGGACCCACAGTCGCCCTGTCCAGGACTTGCAATCGCCCCAAGACCCGCAGTTGCCCTGCCTAGGACCTCTAGTCGCCCCAGGACCCGCAGTCGCCCTGTCTAGGACCCGCAGTAGCCTTGTCCAAGACAAGTAATCGCCCGTGGACCCGTAGTCGCCCTACTATACCCGTGGTCACTCCCCGAGATCTGTGTGCGCCCCTTGCAGACCGCGGGTTCAACCAAATTGGGCTCAAGAACAATAAGACTTGAACTCGCCCTCACTCGTGGTCGCCTAAGACCTGAACTCGCCTTAGACCCGAGGTCGCCCCCCACCCGAAGTGGCCCCCCATTCCACCAAATTGGGCTCAAGAACAATAAGACTTGAACTCGCCCTCACCCGTGGTCGCCCAAGACCCAAGGTCACCCCCCACTCGAAGTCGCCCCCCAATTCACCAAATTGGGCTCAACAACAACAAGACTCGAACTCGCCTTCACCCGCGATCACCCAAGACCCGAGGTCGCCCCCCACCCGAAGTCGCCCCCCAATTCACCAAATTGGGCTCAACAACAACAAGACTCAAACTCGCCCTCACCCGCGGTCGTCCAAGACCCGAGGTCGCCCCCCAATCCACCAAATTGGGCTCAACAACAACAAGACTCAAACTCGCCCTCACCCGCGATCGCCCAAGACCCGAGGTCGCCCCCCACCCGAAGTCGCCCCCCAATTCACCAAATTGGGCTCAAGAACAATAAGACTTGAACTCGCCCTCACCCACGGTCGCCCCCCATTCCACCAAATTGGGCTCAACAACAACAAGACTCAAACTCGCCCTCACCCGCGGTCGCCCCCCACCCGAAGTCGCCCCCCATTCCACCAAATTGGGCTCAACAACAACAAGATTCGAACTCGCCTTCACCCACGGTCGCCCATGACCCAAGGTCGCCCTCCACCCGAAGTCGCCCCCCAATTCACCAAATTGGGCTCAACAACAACAAGACTCAAACTCGCCTTCACCCGCGGTCGCCCAAGACCCGAGGTCGCCCCCCACCCGAAGTCGCCCCCCAATTCACCAAATTGGGCTCAACAACAACAAGATTCGAACTCGCCTTCACCCACGGTCGCCCATGACCCGAGGTCGCCCTCCACCCGAAGTCGCCCCCCAATTCACCAAATTGGGCTCAACAACAACAAGACTCGAACTCGCCCTCACCCGCGGTCGCCCAAGACCCGCGGTCGCCCCCCACCCGAAGTCGCCCCCCAATTCACCAAATTGGGCTCAACAACAACAAGACTCGAACTCGCCCTCACCCGCGGTCGCCCAAGACCCGAGGTCGCCCCCCATTCCACCAAATTGGGCTCAACAACAACAAGACTCAAACTCGCCCTCACCCGAGGTCGCCCATGACCCGAGGTCGCCCCCAATTCACCAAATTGGGCTCAACAACAACAAGACTTGAATTCGCCTCCACCCGCGGTCGCCCAAGACCTGAACTCGCCCAAGACCTATATTCACCTCTATCTTAAAGTCACGTCAGTGCAGGAACCAACATACCACAAGATGTGAGCCATCTCCAACTCTAATGAAGTCAAGCTTAATTGCATCTTCCATACACTATAATTGACATGTCCTTCATTGCTCATAGTTAGTTAATACTACAGAATTAGTCTATAAATACAGAAATTTTAGTATGACTAATTAGAGAAATTGAAGAGGGTTTTCCAAACCCTAATCCTATACCCTAAACCCTATAGAAAAACCATGGACCTTCTCCATGTATGCGAGTCCAAAAGTAATGTACTTCTATTTTTTAGGATGGATAAAATGACACACACATGTGAGTTGCTTTTCATTATATGTCGTAAAAATGTTTGAACTCCTAAACCTTGTACTTGTAAGATAAAAACCATTCAAAGTGTCATTTCCTAACTTTTTAATCTTCAATAAATTGAATATTCATTCACCCCTTCAAATGTGTTTTAAATCCCCTTGATGTATCAAGGGGAGGACTATATTGAAATTCCTATGTTGGAGGATGGAAAATGAAATGATGAGGAGAAGGGCTTCCCCAAGTCTCTATTTCGTAAACCACTTCTTATGTAGATAAAAAGATTTCTTCTTCATGCATCCCACAATGTTAGTATTTTTTTCGTACATGGTTTCCCCCAAAAGGGAAGGTCTCCTCTCAATATACTCCCTCCAAAAATTAAAATATGAAATGGTCATGTTGAATTTTACATGAGCATGAGGAAAAAAAAAATGTCAATTAGAAGAGCTTCCCCAAGTCTCCATTTCTTAAAACCACTTCTTATGTAGATAAAAAGATTTCTTCTTCATGCATCCCACGGTGTTAGTATTTTTTTTGTACATGGTTTCCCCCAAAAGGGAAGGTCTCCTCTCAATGTACTCCCTCCAAAAATTAAAATAGGAAATGGTCACGTTGAATTTGACATGACCACGAAGGAAAAATAAAATGTCAAGGAGAAGAGCTTCCCCAAGTCTCCATTTCTTAAACCACTTCTTATGTAGATAAGAAGATTTCTTCTTTGTGCATCCCACGATGTTAGTATTTTTTTTGTACATGATTTCCCCCAAAAGGGAAGGTCTCCTCTCAATGTACTCCCTCCAAAAATTAAAATAGGAAATGGTTACGTTGAATTTGACATGACCACAAGGATGGATGAAGGAGAAATGAAATGTTAGGAAAAAGGGCTTTTCCAAATCTCCACTTCCTAAACCAATTTGCTTTCTTTATTACTTAATTAACTTTTGATCATTTAGTATTGAATGCCTTAGTTTTAGGATTTTCTGGAGTTATTCCTCAGAAAAGGGGGGAGCGGTACTTGAAAAGTTTGAACGCCTTCCCTCCACTTTGTAAGGGGGGAAACTCAAACTCATGTTTTCTGGCGCCCCTAACCCACGGTCGCCCCATACGCAGCCGCCTCCATCATCATGAACTAGAAGACTTCTTGAGTCTGAGACCTGCAATCGCCCCATCAGCCGCGGTCGCCCAAGAAATGACCTGTGGTCGCCCCCCTAAGCCCCCTTCTACCCGCATTTACCCCCTCTAGACCCGCACTCCCCCCCTAGACCCGTAGTCGCCCCCTTCTACCGGCACTCGCCCCCTTCTATCCGCACTCGCCCCCCCTGGACCCGCACTCGCCCCCCCCCCTCGACCTGTAGTCGCCCCGGATTGAACCCGCAGTCGCCCTCATTCTAGGAGCCGAGGTCGTCCCATCTTATCCACACGCGCCCCACCCGCACTCGCCCCCTTCCTCGACTTGTAGTCGCCCTAGATTGGACCCGCAGTCGCCCCACCTGTAGTCGCCTATGGTGACGTGGTCAAAGCTTTCCATGTCACTGTTGACAACCCGCCACGTAAGATAAAAATTTTGGCTGCCCTGCCCGAAAACCCTAAACCCTAATTTCGCGCTCGTCAAATTTGTCTCATATATGCGACACTCGTCTTATACAACATGCGACATCAGACGAACAACTTGACACCCAAACCCCAAAACACGTTCGACAGAACAACCCTGAATATATCCTTTAGAAATCTTCCAAATTTTTTCCATAAAATGATTGAATTTGTCGTCCATGATGCATGCATATTTGCATTGCTTCTCTTTTCTGCATCTAATAGAAGTCCCAAGCTCCAAACTTCATATTGAAAAGTGGGATATTTCAAGAGAACTTTTATAGACTAAGAATTTCAACTTCTATAAATCACAACAAATTCTTTAAGACTCTAAAAAATAAGAATCATGGTAGAGTAGTGTGAGCGCCAAAT
>OY987266.1:23984676-24356998 GCA_963920665.1 Straminergon stramineum
AGAAAGTGGTAGTTTGGGACTCTTCTAATGAAAAATAGCAAAAAACCTTTGGTGTTATCTAGGGTTAGCCATCCTTCTCTATAATAGGACATTCTTTGTTAATAAAGAAATTAATACTAATGTATGTAAAGTGTTGTTTTACCAATAAATTTCTTCAAAATGTTATGATTTCTTTTTGGAAAACTTCAAGCAATACAGTTTTCCTTTTTGATTAGATGAAATCATTAAGTT
Source organism: Straminergon stramineum (assembly GCA_963920665.1). Lineage (NCBI taxonomy): Eukaryota > Viridiplantae > Streptophyta > Bryopsida > Hypnales > Calliergonaceae > Straminergon > Straminergon stramineum. The sequence continues at coordinate 23,984,908 of OY987266.1, forward strand.
GCTAAAAGATATTTAAATATCATTCAACAGTGTGCTCCAAGTGTGTGAAGTTAGCTTCAAACCAGCAGCCGTTTTCTTGCACTACATTAAAATCCGCATTCAAAGTTGCATTGAGCCATGAAAGTCTCTCTTGCACCGTACTCTTTTTGCTTTCACCTTCCTCGTCTCACTCCGTCTGTATGCTTCTTGTCGTTGGAGTGCTAGGTCATTGCGATGCTTGGTTGTTGGAGACTTCCGTCGCTGGAGACTTTTGTTGAATTGTTGCGCTTCGTTTTAAGGTATGATTCCTAAGATTTTGATTGCAATGAGATTAGGTTTGAGTCGTCATTTTCAATGATTGTGTAGTCTTTGGCTTCCTTTGAAGAACTAGGGTTTATTGTTTTCATCGGAAATTGAGAGTTTGGTGATTGGAAATATAGGATTGTCAAATTTTGTAGTGTATGTGGGCGAATTCTTGAATTTTGAATAGCTAAAATGGTGAATTGCAAATTGTTGAAATGGTAAATTGTTGCATTGTGAATTAAAGAGTTTGTGAATTGTCAATTGCTAAATTGGTAAATGCTCAATTGCTGAAAGGGTGAGTTCTTGAATTCCAAAGAGGATGAATTTCTCAATTGCAAATTATTGAACTTTGAATCACTAAAATGGAGAATTGTTGCATAGTGAATTGCTTAACTTGGAACTCCTGAATTTGTTGTGTATGCACACTATTTTCTTACTGTACTTCCATTCTTAGGTTAATTTCACTCTTCATTCTCCATTCTCATTCTAGGTACTCGTAGTGTTGAAGAGTATTGCAATTCAATTTGCCGAATATTTTGAGACCTAGATCAATGGTATTACGACAAATCAAATTTATGATAATTAGTGTTACCTTATATGTAAATTAGTGTTATTTTTATGTAAAGTAGTGTCACTTTTAAGTAAATTAGTGTTACCTATATGTATATAATTAGAGGTCAAGTCTTCATATTCCATTGTTTCAAACCGCACGGTCTGAAGTGGTTTTGGTAGGTTAGAATTCTCAAAGTGGTCATGCTGAAATTAGTTTAGATTGCGCGGTTTGAAGTGGTTTTGGTAGGTTAGAGTTCTCGAAGTGATCATGTTGAAATCGGTTTAGACTGCGTGGTCTAAAGTGGTTTTGGTAGGTTAGAGTTATTGAAGTGGTCATGCTAAAATCAGTTTAGACCGCGCGGTCTGAAGTGGGTTTGGAAGATTAGAATTCTCGAAGTGGTCATGCTGAAATCAATTTAGATTGCACGGTTTGAAGTGGTTTTGGAAGGTTAGAGTTCTCGAAGTGGTCATGCTGAAATCAATTTAGACCGCACGGTCTGAAGTGGGTTTGGAAGGTTAGAGTTCTCGAAGTGGTCATGCTAAAATCAATTTGGAGTGCACGGTCTGAAGTGGTTTTGGAAGGTTTGAGTTCTTGAAGTGGTCATGCTAAAATCAGTTTAGACCGCGTGGTCTGAAGTGGTTTTGGTAGGTTAGAGTTATTGAAGTGGTCATGCTGAAATCAGTTTAGACCACGTGGTCTGAAGTGGTTTTGGTAGGTTAGAGTTATTGAAGTGGTCATGCTCCAAACAGTTTAGACCGCACGGTCTAAAGTAGTATTGGCAAGTTAGATTTGTCAATTGAAGTAGTCATGCTCCCAATGGTTTAGATCTCGCGGTTTGAAGTGGTTTTGGCAAGTTAGAGTTATATTGAAATCAGTTTAGACCTCACGGTTTGAAGTGGTTTTGACAAGTTAGAGTTATATTGAAATCAGTTTAGACCTCATGGTTTGAAGTGGTTTTGGCACCCAATGGTTTAGACCTCACGGTCTGAAGTGGTTTTGGCAAGTTAGATTTGTTGATTCAAGTAGTTATGCTCCCAATGGTTTAGACCTCGCGGTCTGAAATGGTTTTGGCAAGTTAGAGTTGTTGAAGTGATCAAGTTCCAAACATTTTAGACCTTGTAGTCTAAAGTGATTTTCGGAGGTTAGAGTTGTCGATCAAAGTGGTTATGCTTGAAATAGTTAAGACCGCGCGTTGTGAAGTGGTTTTGGGAGGTTAGAGTTATCAAAGTGGTCATGCTCAAATAGTTAAGACCTTGTGGTTTGAAGTAGTTTTGGCATATTAGAGTTGTTGAAGTGGTCACACAACAAACAATTTAGACCTTGCAGTCTGAAGTGGTTTGGCAAATTGAAGTTGTCGAAGTAGTCACTCTCCAAACAATCCTAATTTGAAAGTGATTTTTGGGAGTTTGATAGCAAAAGGTTGTATTAGAAAATTATATGAATATGTAGAGGAACTTTCAAATTATTTGGCTATGAGATTATGAGATTATTAATTTATTATGTTTGGAGTTAGAAGAAATAAATTTTGGGTCTTATATGATGGCATTTAGAAAGTTGGGCCAAATCATTTTGATACCTTTTTGACAATGGAGTCCTTTTCCGTGTCATTTTCTTAATGAATTTGATAATGAGTTTGCATGGAGGTTGGCACTAAATTGTCTAGATAGTCTTTCAATGAGTCCTATTAAGAATGTTCATAGTAGAAGTCAATTTCTTCTTCAAATTGTACTAGAACATGGTTTATTGAAAATTATGGGCGTACTACTCAACATTTTTTGGTGACCATTCATAGGCTTCATGCGCAACGAGGGTAGTGTCTACCATGAAGACCTTCCACTATCATCTTCAATTGTACATGATTGGAGCAACCATCATACATTGTCAATCTTCCATAAAGACTCAGTGCCTTTATGGGCAAGAACTTGGAACAATTGATTTCTGTGTCGATGAGGATTGGTATAAAGAATCTTTTTTCTTAGCACTTATTAGTTGTGCACAAAAGAAGTTTTGAAGACTTGGATGTAGATCATCCATATCTAGTATTGCACATTCAATAATTGTTATTTTTGAGATGAATGTGCTATATTGGATATGGAGTTATGGACGATCTACATCCAAGTCTTTAATACTTTTTTGTATGCAACTAACAAGTGCTAAGAAAGAAGATTTTTCACACCAATCCTCATCCCAACCAAAGTCGATTTTTCTAGGTTCTTGCCTACAAAGGCATTGAGCTGTGATGAAGACAAAATAATAAATTATGTTGCTTGCATATTGTATTGTTGAAGATGCTAGAGGAAGGTGCTCAATCGCCACTATCATTGCCCATAGGAACTCTATGAATGCTCACCAAAAATTGTTGACCAATGCATCCTCAATTTTTAGTAAGCCATATTTCGACATAATTTGAAGAGGAAGTTGACGGCTTTCATTGTGGACATCCTTGGCATAACTATAGATGGGCTGCAATTGTTCATGTTGGTCTTCTACACTAGCAACGAGTACAATAATATCCAATCTAGTAAGGTAACAACGCCAAGATTTATTAGCACTATAATTGACAAGCATTTTGCTGAGGTCCTCAACGTGCTCTACAACTTCACAATGACATGATTGGAAAATACGTGCCTACTAGCATTGTTTAAGAACATGACTCAAAAATTGTTAGGACTACTTCAATGGTTTGTTGCAAAGAAAGTTTGGCCTCTATTGCTTACCGTGAGTACATTTTGAACAACTATGACAACGACATTGAATTCAAGGGCTTTCTAAAGGAGATGAGGCTCAACCTTGGCAAATATTGACCATGATGAAGTGGGCAACATAACAATAAAGTATGGAAAATTCCATTGAAATGGTGCCCACCATTCTACAAACTTTGTCGCTTTTTTGGCTCAGATCTAGCAGTTTGAAATTTATACTTGTCGGAGATGTTACTTTCATAGTTTAGACCACACGGTCTAAAAATGGCTTATGGAAAGTTGACAATATTATTGGTTGGCATATGGAATATGGCCAACACCATTTGTTGGCAATAGGGTTGGAGTTAAACGTAAAGTTTAATTAGTGTTGTCCCCAAATAAGGTAGAGTTATATAGAATGGACAACCTTGCCATGATTCATCTTTGTAGGATGCCTTATAGTAGACAACAATGGTTAGTGGATTGTATTGTTCATTGGAAAAGATTCTCTCTTTGCACCTTCCCATCTACTTCTCTCTTCCCTCCATTATTAGGGAGAAGTTCCAAAGCTAATCATTTTAAGTCAAGCTATGACGTAAACATGATTAGATGGATTCCAATGAAAAATCTATATTTTTATTGAATAAAATATTAATTTTGTCTTGAAAAAAATTCTTTTTGTTTTGCATTCTTCCTCATCTTTATTTTTGCACACATTTAGTTCAATTTCTCAACAAATTTCCCATATCCTACAAGTTGAAGTACTTTCATTATCCATCATAGGTACCTCTACCATAGTCTCTGAGCCTCCTAAACATAGAAGAGAATAAACCAATTGTCTTAGAAGCAACATTTTTAACCCCTCAAGGCCCAATAAGACTGTTTTGGGCCTCTCACCTATTCAATAGGTTAAAGTTATAACTTCATTTCCCTACATTCTAAGAAGTATATCTAAGTGAATTTCATATTATGAAGTTCACATTGAATGGGGAGGTTCAAAAGTACAATTGATATCATGTAATAAGCTTGATGTACAATGCATATTGTCAATCAAAGTTCAAACTTGTGAAAAGGTATAGAAATTGGTTGGGCCTTAAGGGGTTAATATTCAATTGCTAAAATTCAAGCTTTCACCTCATACAATGACATCCTAAGAAGACCTAATTTACAATAGATGTTGTATCAACACTGTAAATGGTACTGCTTATGCCATATCAAGGTCATACATGTGCCCAATTTGTCCCTCACAAGCCCAAATCACCATTTGTTTGCGTTTTTCCTCACCCCTGGTGCCATCTTTCCATGGATTTCCCTCCTTCAAACCTCTTCTCCAATTTAATGGAATAGTGCCATTTTAATGAAATTCCCTATTCGGCTATTCCTTCCTTTGACATGCTTCCATGCCATTTTAATTTCATACCGCCATTTTAATTTCATACCGCCATTTTAATGAAATTGACTATAAGTACACAAAAGACTTGGTAATCTATGCTCCTTGAGGTTTTCACTTCATACGAATGTGGTCCTCATGGTATTTTTTATTATCCTTATGATCACTTCTATCTTATATAGAATTTGATGACATGAGGCTCTAATCTCATATGTGATCTATAGTTGGGTACAACAAAACATTGCAACATCTACCCACTAGGGAGCCTCTTGGCGCTGAGAGGCCTCTTTTGGGAGGGCCCTTTGTGCAATTAATCCAATTGTTTTGGCTCTCGAGTATTAGGGTTACTAAATTATAGGACACTGAGATGGATGCTTCCAAAGACTCTTTTTACAATTTCATATAGTATCTTTAACTTCAATGTTGGGTTGATTGTAAGTGAAAAATGCCAAGTCAGTTTAGATGGATGATATTGGTGGTGGACTCTACAAAATTGAAATAGTTCAGCCATTCATGCACTATTCCTCTATTTAAACTTCTAGGGCTCTTAGTACTTGGTTGGATTGATCTTCTCCAAAATGTATGTTCTCTCCAATGCAGCTAAAGTATTAGACAATTCTACATCTCTAGGCTTATCTTTCATACCTCGAGTGCAACCAAGGATTCACTCCACTAGAAAAAGAACATTTCTTCTAGATTTTGAAGGATATTGCACATGGGCGTGGAGCTAGAATTCAATGAATTCGTGGGTTTGGATGATGAGGCCAAAGGCAAAGCCATCAAGAGATGGGAAATATCCAACAAGAAGAAGGTGGATTTATAGGAGGAGGCCAAGAAGAGGACCAAGGACAATGAAGAGGATCGTTGCCTAGGTTGACAAATAGTAAGAGAAGAGGGAGGTAGAGACACCGTTGCAAGAACCTACAACAAGTGTAGTTGATATGAAAGACACTTCATCCAATTTCTCCCTTATTTAGGAGAGCTTGCTACATGGACTGACGCTAACAATTCAAACCCTAGAGTCCGTGCCTAACATTGACGAGTGCATCTTGAACTTATATGTGGGTAGTCTTCTTGTTACGTGGAACGACTCTACTCTAGAGGCCTACTCAGTGATTGTCAAGAATATGGTGAGTTTGTGGGCACATTATGATATACCGTCTAGTAATCTCTATTAATCTAAGTGTTCCCAAACTTTTAGGGCTTACAACTAAATAGAAATATTTATATATGAATTGAGGTCACATTTAAGGCAATTTTGATTATAACTACTTCTCTAGACTTCTAATGCATGGGCTTTGTTGGATTTCTACTTTCAAAATAGGGTTTGTTCCTTTACATAATGCATTCGTCATTGGCATTGTTATAAATTCATTGAATCGGATATGGCTAGTCCACTCTTGCTATCCCGTGCACTTGTAAGTCAATTTTATGTTTTGTGTGTGTGAGTGTCATTATTTTATTATTATATTTGTAATTGTAAAACCTCTCTTACAATTGTTATGCTCACCTCATGTCCACAAATAGACACTACCAACTTCTCCACTTCAAAAATGAAATCTCCTCAAATTGCATGGCTATAGGTTACATTCAGATAATTGAAATTTGAATCTTCAATTTGTGCCCTAAATTGAATCTACGATTTTAGGTACCCTAAAACCACGGTCATAGGTTTAATTTTCTAAAACCTGAATCCTTGCTTCCCACTCACTTTTCCCCACTCCTTGCTCTACACTCTGGGCTCCACACTCATGTACCAGCATTCCCCGTCCAAATATGATTGGAGGTGACCAAAGGTGGTTGTGGGTGGTTAAGAATGATTACAAGTTAGTAAAGGCTAACTAAAAATTAGACAAAGGAAAATAATAAATAGGCAAAAGGGCACTTGCAAATAAAGCATATACTTGTAGGGCATATGTGAAGGGGCAATTGTAAGAAGGAAATAAAACCAATGTCCCTAAAAAGGAAAAAAAATTGAAAAATAAAAGAAGCTATTCTTTCCATTTAAAAAAAAAATTTAATCAATGTAATAAATATTATATAATTAGGATGAATCTTTGCAAATTACAAATTGCAAATAATAATAGGATTATAAGGTAGATTTATTTAAATTTCTATTTTTTATTTCAAATATCTATATGACAAATAGAAATGATTAGGAGAAGTCTTTGAGATTCCAAAAATTATACAGAATCAAAGTTCTTATTTAAATCTTTATCTATTATTTTTTTATCTATAAAATCAAAGTGATAAATAATTCATTATTAGGAAGACTTTTGGAGAATTGCCAAAATTAAATATGGAAGTTCACTTAAGTCTCCACCCTTTGTTTTATAGTTTTATTTAGATCACAATGACAAATTATATATATATATATATATATATATATAAGATAACTCTTTGGAAATTGTGAAAAGTAAATGGAATTATGGGAATGTTCATACTAAAATCTCCACCCTTTATGTTTTTATTTATAAAATCAAAGTGACAAATTATTCATGATTAAAAAGACTCTAGAAGAATTGCAAAAAATAAATACGGAAGTTCTTACTTAAATATCCATGATTTATTTTATATTTTAGATCAACATAACAAACAAAACATCAATAGGATGATCCTTATGACATTCAATAGCCTTCGTGCAATCATGCCCACTACTTGTCCACTTCAGCATTTAGCTACTGAGGGATATGGAATATTTCATTCCATCTACTCTAGAGCCAAGGTAGTGATAGTGCATGCTACTAAATGGTATGCTTGAGTTTTGCAAAAATATATGGATAAGTTTTTGTTTAAATCTCCATCCTCTATATATTTTTTAAAAATCAATGTGACTAATGATCCAAAAATTAGGAGGACTCTTTGAAAATTACAAAATTTAATAAAAAAGTGTTCTTTCTTAAATCTTCACCCTTTATTTTATTTTATTTTTGAAACAAGACGTGTGGGCCCTAGAGAATCACCTACAAAATCATGTATTGAAGAAAGTTGGATCTAAATTAATGATTAATAAGCTTTTTTTTTATTAATAGTCTTAATCTCTAGAACATGAAAAATAACTATATAGGGACAAAATTATTATTTAGACTATCTTTAGACTATATGTAATGAATGCTTAATGTCTAGACCTTTTGGGGCAAAGTAAAATCTTTGCAATGTCTTCTTAGAGGTAGCTAGAGGTTGAAGTATTGGTTGTCCCTTGTATAAATAGGATGTAGAATCCTTCATTTCTTGAATTAAAATTTGTGCATGTTTAAAGGATAGATCCTTCCAATCATCATTGTCAATTGTGAAATGTTACTTTGAATTGGTAATTTTGAAATGGTGATAGTTCACTAGAAAGTATTGGCTAAAACATTTTTGTACTTGTGTCTTGGTTAACATACTTTCTATTGCACTATAGTCAATGTTGTAGATATCAAATAGTATTTTCAATTGCAATGTTGATGGCATGGACCAATTCCATATTTATTAGCAAATACTTTTTCTTCTCAACCTACTTTAATACAAATTGTTGGATTTGTTTGGGGTTTTGAAAACCTAGAGTATTTAAAAAATCTTTACATCTAGCAAATTATAATAAAATGTGCTTTTTTTATGGATAGTTTTGTGTTGTATTTAATAATTCATTAGTATGAAAACCATGCTTTTCTTCCAATATATATTGAAAAGATGGTAGAGCAACAACCAAGATTCCCAGAGGTGCAGCAACAATGTATTGAGAGAAATTAAGATACATACTCCATAAAACTTGGTTAGACAAAGCACATGCAAGTTGTACACTCGTCCAAGATAAACTATGAGCTATTCTATGTCATGACTGTGAAACTAAAAGTGCATTGCCTTGAACAAAATCCAAGTGACGCATTTTTCCGTATTTTGCCCCCAAATGCAAAATCTTCGTTTACTATAATGCAGTTTTCTAAAAATTGCATTATAGTAAACGAAGATTTTGCATTTGGGGGCAAAATACGGAAAAATGCGTCACTTGGATTTTGTTCAAGGCAACACATTTTTCTACTAGTGAAAGTGGTCACAAGTATTTAAATACTGCCATACTAGAAACCATTAGAGAAACCTTTTCTTTGTATGTTTGAAAAATGCCCTTGCATGTGGAAGTGATTTGGGTTATTTAATTTCATAAAAGTATTAGAGAAAATTAGTCAAAATTCTTTAGTTTGACTTCTTGAGAATACCCTTAGTAATAGTTATAAGAAAACAAAAAATTTAGAATAGTTTCCCTTTGTTAGAATTGTTAAAATTATTCCTAGGAGAGAGTCTCCATTAGATTAGAATACTTTAGCTTACTTAGCTTAAATTTATTCCAACCCCCCCCCCCAAAAAAAATCAAATTTAAAGTTGGAAAACCAACAAAACCCGATAGTAGTGTTTGATATTTAGATTAGAATCCACTACGAACCAATTGAGAGCAAAACATCATGACCAATAGACCAATATGAACAGGATGACCAACATGAGGATAGGGTACTAGGGGATGGAACCAAAGATGCTAACCAACTACGCCTTGCCATGTGGCGGGAGTTCGTAGAATGAGCTAAGGAGCAATCGGGAACCGAACGAGCTAGGGAGCGAAGAGCCAAGGTACAGGGTGATCAGAATTGAACTACACAACTCCAAAGTTAGGAAACTAGTTCGGTATAAACTGGTTCTCTCAAAAAACTTATAAGTAATTAAGCCAAGCAATGGTAGCCACACTCACAATTTTAGTTTTTACTAAAAATTTGCTTAAAATTCTCACTTTCTTCCATAGCCACAAGAAGTTCTTATACTTAGCATCTATTGCAAAAAGAAAGAGTAATGAATCAACATAACAAATGAGAGAGATGAAGTAGAGGAAAGCTTGAGAATTTGGAAGAAAAAAGGTGACGAGAGACAAAGAATCTTTACAATTAATAAGGTATGAAAACTTAGATTTGATTTGATATTTTATTTCATATACTATTCATTAAACTGTTGGTTAGTCATTAATTAGGATTCCTATAGGGATTAGTAGGTTAGACTTTGGCTATGTTTTATTTTATTAGGCCTAATAAGCCAAATAGATAAAACAAAACACCAACTAATATCTTTTGGATGATTGGGAAAATTACAAAATAATAATTATTTATTAGATTTGATTTGATTTAGCGGATTTAAAGGTTTTCGATATTAAAAAAATTACTAATTAATTAGGAATTGTCTTAAATACAACCAAAATTAATAAAAACGTATAACTATTAGTAGAAAAAGCAACTTCAAAACAAAAACACAACAACAAACAAGGATTATTTTCAAATTGCACCATGGACTAGCAAAAATAGAGGAGGGAACGGGTTACTATGAAATAATTCATTTCGTAGTCCTTAAGAATGGTACAATCGACTCATTTATAGACAAGGTATGTTCAGTTCTTCTTATTTTGTTTTTCAATTTTATGATGATTCAAAAATTCGCTTGATAGGATAAAACTTAGAAAACTTCAAATAACATTAGAAAATTAACCTTAAAAAATTGCAAATTAGATTTTCATTTAGAAAATAATAAAAAATTTAACTATTTACAATTACATGAACTTTATTTGAAATTTGGATGAAAAGTTGATTATTTTAATCCAAAAAAATCAAACAAGGGAATCTTAGAATCTCAAGAGGATTTAGAAATTTTAGATTAATTTAGAAGTACAATTGTTCGTTTAGATTAAGAGTAATAATGAATGAAGTTTAATTTATTAAACTTTAAAACAAATTTCATCCATCAATAACTTTTTCATTAGGAGTCTAGTGTTTGAGTGTTCTTCCTTGTTGGAAAGGTAATTTCTGAATTTTTACCTTAAAAAACATAAAAACCCTAAAAATAATAATTATGGAATAGAAAATTTGATTTAAGTTAGATTAGAAGATAATTAAAAAGAATCTTTAAAAAATCTCTAAGAAATCATTTAAATTAGAAATCAATTAGAAAATCTTTCGAGGATTCCAAAACCTATTCTTATTCTAAAATTACTCTAATTTTGAGTAGGAAAAGGTTGAATGAAGTTTGGTCCTAATTTGGATGAAGTTCTTTGATTATTGGTCAAATCAGATTTAGTCTTAGAATTAGCTAAATAGCAAATTAACATAATTAAAAATTTAACTCTAAAATTTGGATTTATTTTGATTAGTTTTACTATTTCTAATTGGTGGATGAAGATTGTGAGGTAATTTAAAGGTCAATATTCATCCATTCATTTTTTTCACTAGGAAAGTCAAAATTGAACTTGCTTTATCATTCTGGAAAGGACAATTTACATTCTACAAGTTAGGTTAGATTAATTTTAGTTTGCATTCATCTTTTCATTAGATATTTGACTTAGTTAACCAAAGTTCAATCATTTTAGAATTTAAGTGATTTGAGTTCAATTAGGATATTACAAACAAAGTGTCCATTGCTTGGAAGGAGCAAATTGAACTTAGATTAAAAATATCCTAAGATATTGATTAAACAAGCCGCTAGAACCTGTGTACATGTTTTAACTCAGAGATTGCAGTTTAAAACACTCACAAATTCCAAAATTTCCAATGAATTGACCAACATCTCCGAAGCTTAAGGTGTCCAATTGTAGTCAACTTGGACTCTTTTCTTATTTTCTTGAATGTCCTAATCAACCCTAGCTAGTCAAAACTTTGAGAAAAGTCAAACTCCAAGTTTGAGTTTTTGACCTTTTTCATTGCATTTCAAATCACTAGTTTTTACTTGCAAAATGGGCTGGTGTGAGCGCCAAATTACCCACCCTTGGTAATTCGCGAATACAACCACATTTTGAGTTTTGGCTAAGTGACTCCTACCTTTGGGTGTCTAAGTGTGGTCCAGTGTGCCTTCCAAGCACTGAATCTTTTTACTAAGTGCCTCAGTGACCCCAAATTTGTAAGATACACTCAATCTACTTCCAATGTTCTCGCCGACCGAATGGATGACCTACAATATGATCAGGACGGAAACTACGCCACGGCAGAATTAACCTCAGAAACTTCTAGTTCATCTTGTGCCATTTCTAAAAACCTAAAACTCGGCCCTACCCAACCTTCCTAGCCAAAGTTATGGATGAATGAAGTTTGACTTCTATTCAATTCCTCAAACTTCATCCATCAATTGCCCCTAGCTCCCTAATTTAGAAAGGTCTAAAATCTTTAGGGATGGGTCACAATAACTCCTACCACCTAAATCTGAAGTTGGGCCCTAATCGGGGATTCCGTCGAGATTTTCATCCAAGCCTTACCTAAACTTCATCCGCTCATTTTTGCTGACCTATATTGTCATGACCCTTGTCACAACTCTTTGATGGATGAATGCATTTATGGATGAGATAAGTTTGATGATTGTGTCATGACTTTCATGTCATGACCTTTGATGGATCAATGCATTGATGGATAACTAATCCATGATGAAATGTGCACTAGTGGACAAGTAGAGATTGCCTAGAGATAGATTTCTCCAAATGGTGGATTTGTGTGCTGGAGTCAAACAACTCCAATTGGATGACAAGGACACTAGATTGCTTGGAGATAGATATCTCCAAATGATGGATTTATGTAGTGGAGTTAGACAACTCCACTTGGATGACTAGTGCACTGGATTTAGACAATTCCCAAAGGATGATAAGTGTGATGGAATTTGGAGTTAGATAACTCCAAGTAGAAGATCAAGATGTGGATAAGAAATAGATTGCATGAGATATGATCTAGAGAAGTACAACTAAGACCTTTACTTTAATGGATGGTTCTAAATGGAACCAAGAATAGAAAGCTAAAGATAGAAAAGAAGTCTTAGTCTATTTTAAAGACTAATAGTCTTTATTGATAGTCTCTAGTATATAAGAAGAGCTTGGGGGTGAGGAGACTATCTTTTGGAGATTGATCTCTCTCTATGGTCGGGTGGTTGGAGCTCTTTGTAAAAACATTTTGTTAATGAGTATATTTTGTGTCATTAATTGGAGTCTATTGTGGGAGGTACATAACATATACTTCAGTATTAACTTTTCTCTCCAGCCCTGGACCCTAGTTGGTAGACTCCTCCTAATCTACTTAGTTCTTTGTCAAATTCGGAGTTTAGCTATTCTTCATCCAACTTGGCCCTAAACTTCATCCGGCAATAACTTTCTCAATTTTGGCCCGATTGGGGCGTGCCTTAGGGTTTTGGAAAGCCACGGCTTACTTCTTTATGCTTATGTCACATGAAATGACCTGACCTATGGTCCCAAGGGTTTGACCTAGGGGTAGGCCTCGGCCCAAGCTACTAGCTTCTAATTAGGGACCAAGGGAAAGTTTGGAGGGGTTTAACACATACCTCGGAACTTGAGTCATTGATCATGCCCCCTAGAAGCTCTACCTCCTCCACTATGAACTCCCATGCCATGAGACAATGAACCACTGTTCTAATCATAAAATAAATTGGTACAAGGATTTAATTGTTGATTTTTATCCTATTTTTTTCCTCCTCCTTTCTTTTCTTTCCTCTTGCACTCTAAGGTGGCCCAACTATCCTCCTCTCCAACCTACCAAGTCAATCTCAAGGACGTGTCATACTATTCTCCAAGGTTGAGTTACTTCTTACATCCTCTACTTATGTATCACACTTAATCTCGTGGTGATCACCTAATTCTAATCTAAGGGCTTAAGTAAGCCTCGAGGATTTCCCCTCCTATCTTATCTACTTCTACTCCTAACCTTCAAATTGCCCTCCCTCTTGTCCCACTTTCATTCTTTTGTCCGTTTGTTTGTGGCTTAATGATGGTTTACAGGAGATGGGGAGTTGGATTTCCCGCCCTGATGGTTTGTTTAGTGCAGTTGGATGTGTCGTAGGACTCCTCTTCTCTTCTACCTCGATCACCAAACCGCCCTCTTTTTTTCTCCCACCTTGGACAACTCCCTTCTTCTTTTCAGTCCTAGACATCAACCCTTTTTTCCTTCAATCCTAGACATCAGCCTTCTTCTCTCAATCTTGGATAGCCCAAAACCCGACCCCTAATGTCGAACCTATAGCCTGACACTTGTACCGAAACTCCAGAGCTTGACCTCCTTCACTAGACTCCAACCACAAAACCTAGAGCCTGACGGCCTATATCGAAAACCCCAAAACCTACCACCCACCCACCCCGAAACCCAAACCCGACCCCCAAAGCTCGATGGTTTGTGCCAAGAAACCCAAAACTTGACCCCCCTCCACCCGACTGCCTGTACCAGAACCTTCAAAGTCTGACCCCCTACCAGTAGATGCTACCCACTGCGCGGTACCTAACTTGGTGCCCCCCCCTTCTTCTCCGGGTATTGGGGTGCTAAGGGTGTGGACTGGGCAGTTGGGTTGGGGCTAGACTGTTGTTTTTCTTTCCTATTCTAAATTCTTAAAAAAAGGTAGTAAAAGGTCGTGCTATTGCTAGTGGGTGGTGAATTAGGCTTGCATAGGCAAAAGCCTCACTCTAACTGTCACTAATTATCCCCTATACCAACCTTAACCTCTAGTTCCTATTTTTTGGGGTCCTAAACCTTGGTTTGTTCCCCATGCGTTTTGGAAACTAAACCTTGTGGGGAAAGGGACCACATCGTCCCATAGTTCTCTTGTGAGGTGGTTTTCATGCACTACTAAGACTTTTTATCCCAAGGGGGTTCAAAGCTTTGTTGTCATTCCCCTTTTAAACACACCGCCAAGACTTTTTATCCCAAAGGGGGTTCAAAGTTTCGCCATACGGTGGGACCCACTACCCTCACATCCTCATGTCTCTTACCAAGGAACACCATGTCAATGTTAGGGACAAAGACAAGAGAAGGGGAAGGGACCTTTGACACTCAAAGGGCTAGCCACATGAGTTAGTAGCATAAATGACTTGAACTAAAGGCCCCCCAAAGCGGCATCGCCAATCATTTGGGGGGTTGCTCTAGGATTAGTACACGACAAAGCAAAGAGAGTGACCAACAAGGGTTCTCAAGGGTAAACACACACAACTTCTAGTAACACGGAAAGTTAGCAAGGCTTCCAAGCTCAAGCCTAAAAGAGTTAGTATTATGCTCACTCAAAAGTCAAGGGACCCACAAAGACCTCGCAAGCTTGAAAAACAACAATGGCCAAAAGTGCCCCCAAAACACCGTTGCAAGGCTTGTGGCTAAAATGCCATAATTCTAATATAAATTGGACCTAACGGATCCAATTACACAAAAGGGGGTGGTGAGAGAGAAGGGGTGCCCTTTCATACTCTTTCCCAAGCACCCACCTCTCCTCATTCATCTAAGTTAACCTTATCTTCTTGAATTTTCATCTCAAAATTAAGGTTTTCATCCTATATTGGCCCACTAAGCTAACTTTTGGAGATTAACTCCGAATTGCAAACGAATTGTGCCATTAGCTTCAGAAGGCCATTTTCAATACATCGGAATCCCCTCCCCCTTTTCTATCTTCAAAAATGCAACGAAACCTAGCGCCAACTTAACATTAAAACTTGGGAAAAATCCCAACTTTTTGAGGTTGATGTTTCTAGCAAAAGTAACTAGCCTAGGCTCCTAAGTAGGTATGGGGGAGTGAGAAAAGACCTATTTTGGGCCCCATTCCAATTTCGCATGCTCATGCCCTGCCGGTCAAACCCGTCGTGGACTTTAAATTTCGTTAATTGTTAGAGAATTTGGTAGGTTTGGGTACTTCTAACTATCAGAATGTTGTGAAACTTGTTGAGGCATCTTATTAACATAAGAGAAGCTATAATAATTTTTAGCGGGAATTTACCGCTACCTAGGGAATTTCTAGGAATTTCCCATCGCAGGTTTGAGTCATTGACCGTCTGGAAAGACATCTTCTAACTATCAAAAAATTCCGAAACTTTTCGTGGAACCTCCCATGGGATTGCATGACACATGTGTAGGCTCATATTTTTACTCTACACATCGGCCTAGGGGGGACAAAATCCACTCCCTTGTTTAATTTTTAGCAGCCGGGGAATCTTCCACATCGGGGGGAATCTCGGCGAACCGACTTCGCTATTGGTTCCCGGGCATGGTTATAACCCCAAATCACCCTCCTTGGACCTCATATTTCTCCACGGTCCCATCTTGGTATTTTCGACATCTGCAAGCCTATAATATTAGAATAAAAGTGAAGCCTAAGAAGAGCCATCTTAGAATTGTTCCTAGTTTGCCTTTGTTCCTCACGATTGAGTTCTTAGATTGCGTTCGAAAGCAAGAAGCATGATGGAATGTGGGCACTTTCATATTTCGCACCAAGGATTTCATCAAGTGGTGCTTGTCATTTGCACTTTGGCGCCAAGTTTCCTGTGTGATGCCTATTGTTGCACTCATTGTCTTCTATGACGTGGCCATGCTCGTGGCACACTTATGCGTTGACGCACCTCGATCAACTTGCTTTGATGTTTTTAATAGTAAGAGTTATGTTGAACATGCATTGTAGGAGTTCCTAATGCGCCTCCATAGTAGTGGAGGAAGGATGTGTTGGTGACGTACTACATGGTGCTCTAGGACTAGATTAGAAATATTCTAATTTTTTCAAAACAATAGCGCTGACTTGTTGCCACCGCTGCTCTTCTGGAGCACGGTGCAAAGGAAAAAATCGACTTTCATGCAATGCACTTAAACTGTCCAAGTGTATGAACCAACTTTCATGAGCACTAGTAACTACAAATTGAACTTTGGGATGCATCCATTACTGAAGCTTGAAGCTTGACCTTGACCTTCTGCAACATCATGAAACAAATGTGCTTTATACATATGTCAATTTCCCAATGCAATTCACTAGCACAAGATACTGCTCGACATCATCATTGACAACAACGAAGTCAACACTCACATTCTATTTACATCATTGCTAAATCCACTAGGGTGTATGAAGCAAGGATGAAATTGAGAATTTATTTCAACTCAGGTTGTTTCCTCTTCCTCAATCAATGAGCAGATCTTCGGTTAAAGATTGGGCTCTACCTTCTATCCATAATAACTTGTGCAGCATTGGGAAGTGCGCATCTACGTTTTGCATCTTCATTTGAGCTTGTTGTTGTTTGATTTTAGAACAACTGTAACTTTTGTATATTGTTGGAGAGATAGTCACTACTTTGTTGCAGGCGATGGTGGCACATTTAGCATTGTCTATGACAATGATTCTGTTGAAGTTGGAACATGCTTTTGTACTTTCCTTCTCACTCTGGGTTCTATGAGTATGGTTTCTCGATAATGGTTCACAGTCATTGCATTACTACTACCTGGTACTTTAGAGAAATGTATTGATAGATCATGCAAGTTGACTTTCGGCCTCTGTGTTGTTTCTTATAGTAAAAAAATTCAACACTGTAGTTTTTTGCATGAGTGACAATTAGGGACATTGTTATTACCTATGTGGCTTCGAGCTGCTGTTCCAATCTAATGCAAACATTGTCCATTGCATGTTTTAGAAAGGAGATGTTATTGTTGGCTTCGCTGATTTAACCTTGAATTTTAGAAGTTGCAAAGATGTCATCAGATACATCGGATGTATACAAGGTACAAGCTAGAGTGGCTGGAAAATACAAGCCCCTCATAATTCAAGGTCATCCTCTTCATCAACAACCTTCGAAACTCAGTTTTCCCCCAAAATACAAAGCAAGTGAAATAAATCTTGACTTGTGGCTCGATGGATCCATTTATCCTTTAGATGCAATCACTAAGAGGCACCCTAAATTTTAGTCACTGCCAGATTTCTTAGAATTCGTAGGTGACAGGGAGAGGGTTTTACTAGTGTACGTGAAAAATTTGGAAAATGCTTCGAGAAGCACACCACAGTTACTGCGAGAAAGGGACTTGGAGATTTTGGTATTGAGATACCACTTAGACGATTTCATGCCGTCATTTGGTAGAGAGCAAATGAACTTCAAGAATCGAAGAGTGCAAGAAGTCTTACTTCTACAAACAAAAAATTGTCATTTGCAAACTTATGTGGTTTAGTTACAAAAATGGATCTCTATATTGATAGCAGATCAAAACCTTAGAAATGAACAACTACGCCATGAAATTGAGGCCTGAGATATTTTGCGCACACACTTAGAGGAGTTGGGTCATGAGAAAGAGCAAGAATTGCATTCTCTAAGGAAGCAACATGAGTGAGAATTTCTTTTCGCCAACAACAGTTCAATACAAGCATTATGCAATGTATAGAAATTGGAAGAAAAAATTGGAAGGATGAAGAAGACACCATTTGGGTACAGGAATCAAGTCAAACCTCATAAGGATATTCTATCTCTCTCGAAGAATGGAGGTCAAGGTAAAGCAACACATAGGTTGGCAAGAACTATATTCACTCTAGCAACAACTACTAGAATTCAAGAAGAAAATTTTGCATTATTTTCCTGCAAATGACTATGTGGAGGCATTGAAGACTAAGTTGAATTGGGGAAGTTGTTTACCTTTCTCATGACAAAAATGGAGTTGCATTCCCTAATTCAACTCGTAGAACTAAGTGCTACGAGAATGCAAATGGCTAATTCTACCTCAATAAGATTGGTGAGTCCATTGGTCCTCATGAGATCCTTCAAACCTACAATGAAGCTGGCATTACTCAGAAAGGATACTCAGTAATCTACAAGAAATTCAAAGAAGGCCTACAATCTGCTGGCAAAAAATTGAGATTGGGATGCCTCCCCAATCCTCATAAGGTGTCTAATCTCAGGGTTGACATGAATTCGAAGTTGACAGAGCTCATAGGAGATTTCTATACCATGGATATGGAAGTTCAAGTTCCATAGAAGAGCAAAGATACAAAGAGACTACATTTGAATCAATTCAACACTTTCTTTGTTGATGTAGAGAGTGTCCAGCGTACTATGGTGAAGCTCTACAACATCACTCCCACAAGTATGACTTTGAACTCCATGATTTGAAAATGTGAATGACACTTACTTTAAGAAGAAAAACATCAGTAGTTGTGCAAACAAATCAATGAATACATGACTCATCATTCATTTCTTGTAGAACCTTAAGTCAATGCTTAATCTTGGTGCAAGGGTACAATCCCATTGAGTAGTTTGAAATGTTGTCTTCCCTCTTCAATACAAACACCACAAAAGTTAGAACAACTCAAACAAGTATTGCTGTGCAAGTCATGATGACTCATACTAGTTCTTATGGCATTCACAATTGACAATTACTATTCCACTATTGTTGTTTGATTGTTATTTACCCCTTTAGTTTCTTTTTTTTCCTAGCTAAACACCACTTCGAATTATAGGTAGCTACTTAAATTTGACTTGTGCAAGCATCAACTGTGAAGTTGGTGGTTCTCTACATTAGAAGATTGAAGTTGTTGTGGGGTAGAGAGCTTTGCTGGCATTCGTAACTTTGGAGCCTCATAGTACTGGTCAACAACTTTGTCATTTTTGTTTCTTCATATACTACTAGACTTGGAGTCCATCACATATCGCATTGTCGTAGTCAACTTCTCTCTATAGTAGGCAAAGTCATTGTGTAAATTTAGTTCAAATTGTTTCCTTGTCTTATCTGAGAGTTGGGCTACTGTAGACATGAATGGTCATGAACTCGAAATAAAGATTGCTACAATATTCTCTATAGCAATTTAGTAATGTTGTAGTCATGAAGATTTTTTCAAACGAATTCAATATTGATGCACGTGTGATTAATTTGTTTCTATGCAGAGATGAATGGTAATCCTCTAATTTTTGTTCTCAAAATGGACGAAGCAAAAGTAGTGAACAAGTAGAAGATGGAACGCATTAGCATTACCATAATGAATCAAGCATTGGACCCCATTGTGACAAAAGACTTAGAAGAATATTTCTCTGTACAAGCTGAAAGAGAGATATGGCCTATTGGGTGTTTTCAAATTCCAAAAGAGAACTTCGAAATATTGTCAACAATTTTTCAAAGAACACGTATCCCCTTCATCATCCAAGCTCAAAATGATGGCCAAATACTATTTGTTGATGGGGTCGGAGAATTTCAAGTGGAGTGGCATTTATCCGGTGACATGAAAACAATCAAGGCTCTATATGGACTTGGCAATGGAGCTATTGGACCTTTCTATTGCATATATTGTAACCAAAAAAAGAGCAAAGACAAAATTGTATCAGGTCCCCAAGCTATTGCAGCTACACAAAAACGAACTCTGACTTGGATTGGTGGTCTCTTTGCAAGGAATGTGATGGGAAAGCCTGTTTTAGATGTTGCAAGCTTGGCATGATGGAGGCCAATTTTTCCCATTCCACTAGAATGAGTCCATGTATGTACATTGCATGGCTTCAACTGAATATGTGAAAAACTCCTACATATGCATTTTCAATTCATTTGGACCATCTGCAATCCTGAGTTGTAGAAAGTTACTATCGAAGACCTCTAGAAAGTTCTATCCGCCATTGGAATGCATGGAGGAGATGTTAAAATCTTTGAAGACAAGGATCTATCTGGCAAATCAAACTCTGTCCCTAGAAAGCCTTCCCTAAGTGGCTCACATGCTCATAGGCTTTTCAAACCAAGCAGTTCACTTGGAGGTTCTAATAAAGTTTATTAAGACATAGTATTAGTGGAACGGAACTATTTGGACAATGGCATAGCTTGTCAAGGTCAATTGCAGGTTTGGGTGGCTCTTGAAAAAATGATTCTCTACTTCATAGGGTTGACACTAACAACACTACAACAAAATTCATTCAAAGGACTTATGGACAATTTTGGCTGCTTATACATTAAGCATTTTGACGAGCATCACGTCACTCACTACATAGTACATAATTCTCTATCCATGAAGATGCACATTTGTTTAGAATGTGAACCTATAGTACTAGATAGCACACATTATTATTACCTGTGAAACTTTGATGACTAGAAACGCACTTCAGTCTTTGCAGAAGTCCATAAATGAATTGTTGGTGAATCAATAGTACTTGTACAAAGAAAATGAGAACTTTTGATTTCAGGTACAAAACATCATACAAATCAATCATTTATCTATTGGTAAATAATGGAACACAGGTTCTTCATGACCATTGTGAAACAGAACCAACCATCATAGGAATTGCTAAAGATGTAAATATGTAACTAACAATTGAAGACATGAAATCTCTGTGACAAGGACAGAAGATGAAAGGTCTATACAAATGCATCCAAAATTGTGACATGCAAGTTCTGCAACCTCATCACGTATTAGCTGTCCCTAATAAGAAAATGAATCCAATACTAAGGAAGCAAACGAAATTCTTCTTGAATTCTCTCTTTCTATAATAAGTCAAAATCTTGTAACGCATAAAATAGAATATGAACTTTTAAGTTCAATTAAATTACCACTACCAATGAAGAGCTATCATACTGACAATGACCTCCAACAAGCAGCCATAACTATGACTATTACGTTTGGAAAATAGAAGCAGTTTATGTCGTTCCCGTTCCTCAAGTTTCTGCCTTTACAAACACCAAGATCTTCAACAATAGTGTTCTTCATGTCCTCAACTTCTAATATTGCATCTACTAATGCTCCAAATTCTATCTATGCGCACTCATACTTGTAAACATTTTTTAACTATTGATCTAATAAGAGACCACAATCTATTGTTGGCTAAGAGACTTCAATGACTAGGAAGGCATTGATCCAAAAATTTTGACCTTGCTTTTGAATTGACCAGCATGTCTTGGTAAAGCATGGCCTATACTTCATGGAAAGATATGGCTCCCTTTCTATATGGTCATGTCAAGGTATGGAATTCAGTCATCATGCAGCTAAGGCAGCGTACCACCAACATACCCAACATGGACTTTCTATTCACAAAAAAAGTCCCATACTACAGACCTATGAGCATTGGTACAGGATTGTACAACATAGGTTTTACAACAAACAATATGAAAGTGAAGGCGATAATAATTTGGAATCTGAGGAGTGGATGCAAAGAAGATGTCAAGCTTTAGTGAACTCAAGTGCAGAGGAACATGTAGTTGCATGGCGAGGGTAGTGCACTCGTGTAGGGAGTCGTTGCATACGAAACACAACTGAGATTGGTGAATGAAGAATAACAACAAAAAGAATATACATACCTGACCTACTCTAGTTCTGGTACAACTCGAAGGACTTTGGGTACGATTATGTTAGCTACTTTTTGTTTATTTTCCTTCTAGATGTTGACCTACAAAAACAAACCATTGTGTTAGTTGTTATAGTTACACGGAGAAAGCCAATGCACAGCATACAACGTTTGCAATATGCATGTTTGGGTTGTAAAGGACTACTACAGTGTGCAAAATTAAAAAAAGGAATGATTTTGAATTAAGCACACATTTCCTCATTAGTTAATGGAACTCACAATATCAACATCTATAACATTGTAGAGCCCAAAGTTTGATTGAATGCATGCATAGAAGAGAAATACTCTTGTAGTAATAAGTAGAAGCCAAGATTTGTGACCTACTTTAAAGAACTTAATGTTGTTGAAAGATTACTAGTGAAAAGAAGAAGTCCTATGTACAATGTAGTTTAGGATTTGATAATGATAGTACCTTTTCAATGACAATTCCATTCTCTAGAATCCAAAAGTGAAATCTGTAGGAAATTTTGGCCCCTGCAGTGCTTGCAATTCTTGTCGAACAGTGGATAAACTCCAATTGGAACCCACATCTAGTACTATTTTCTCTTCTTGATGGAGGAGTTCACATTCGAGCCTAACCATGTGAAGAACTTTTGCTTAGTCAATGTCTTCCCAATTGCAACCTTGGATAAGGCGTTGTCTATTGTAAATAAAGTTAACATACAAAGTAGATCTACCCACATGGAATTTGAAGATCACTGACTATTTGGAGGCCACACATTTGATTATGTTAGCCCTAGCAAGGAATTTGATGTCCCAACCATTGTCCATGACAGAAGTAAAGCATTCATTAGAAATATCCTTGAAAATGAACAATGTAGGTGTTTTGTGGAACTCGAAAGTAGAGAAGAGATTGACCATTACGTGGACAAGCATGAACCACTATACATGGGTTGCTCTCAATCCAATGTTTGGTCACATAGCTGCTAGAAAATCAACTCTCATATAAAATTTGTATTCTTCAAATGTAGCCATATCAAGTAGTGTCCAATCAAGGCTATCAAAACTTGGTAGAGGAAGCGCTTGTAAACACCCACAATGTGTTTGTCCATTCCCCGGTATGTACAATGCATTGAAAAATAAAACACCTACATCCAGAAGGTCTTTATGGGTTCGAGTTCCTTTTTGTGCTTCTCCGATCTCAACATGCACTACCCAAATTACTCCAATGATACTCATGATGCCAACCCAATCTTCTAAAGGCAACAAATACAAATCTGTATAGAAGTCAAAGCATTGCACATGAGAATCATACAACCCTAAGAATGGTAATTTAAAACCATCTTAAATTCATTGAATGTCAACTCTATTAAAGAAAATTCATGCATTCCATATGTTTGGCCAATGATGGAGATTTTCGATACTGTACAGACTGTAGAATGGGATGTGCACATTATGTTCACTTTATTTTCTGTACTTGACGAAACATTAAACTTGCACATTCTAACGTGCAGATTGAGGTGAACTTGATCAAGTATTTCCCCTAAGTTCTAATCGCATATGAAGTATATTTGAAATTGAATGGATTTTCGAAATTCCATGCAAGTATGTAGTGTGTGCAACTCTAGTTTCTATGACTTAGAAATAAAAAGCTAAAGCTAGCAATTTGTTTACCAATATTTAAAGGAGAAAAATTGTTATGCTTGATTAAAAAGAACAACTGCTGTACCTAAGAGGCCTGAGCAAAATTTGATTGTGTGTACCATGAGCACTACAGTGTGCGTACATCTCCAACTTTCTAGTCCACCACAAGCATAATGACGTTCTAGCAATAAACCCTAAACTAGAAATTCACTAACGTAATAGCATCTTCTACAAGGCTATAAAATGTGCAATGAAAGTGCACAATAGAGTAACAAAACCCTACATGTGCTAACTGCATAGTACTTGGAATTCACTGAATGAGAGTTACTTACAATTACATCTCCCTCCTAAAATTGCAGATGCTTCCAATTGGAGTTGACCATGCATGTATGCATGTTGCACTAGAACCTTCGAGACAATAGTGGAACCTTTAGCAATGCTGAACTTCAACACTTTAGCCTTGTATACTCCACGAAAACTTCAAGTTCCACTGTTTTTGGAAGCATCTTAAGCATGGCCGCCTCTCTTTCCCGACTACAATGTAAACCACAAACCAATGTTGATTTTGGTAGGAATATAGTTTTTTTCCTCATCCCTTGTGTTGTACGTAAAGACTGAATCAATCTTGCATCATGGCCTCATTGGAACAAGAAGTAAAAGAAACGGAAGGGACAGCCTTCAACTACGTCAAAACACCTACCAATTACTGAATTGAAGAATCACAAGAGACGACTTGAAATCAAAATTTGAAATGAACAGAGAAGAGAAGCTAGAACAAATCAATAGGAAAACCTTCGCCAAAACCCTCGAAGAAAGAGCCTTGAAGGTTCAATAGTTTGACAAATTCTAAGATGGGTTTGACAGGTTCAGGTTTGGTGGAAAGGGCAGGTAAGCTGGACCTATTCTACCTTCTTCATACATGGAAATTCCTCACTCATTGCACATGCAATGTCATAAGGTTCCCCGTAATGTTAACAGCCTTCGTGTACTATGTCGTATTCATCAAAGCAAAGCTAGCGACTCAGGAAACGTCCAGGGAACTCACATCCCTATTGAAGCTTCATTTTCATTCTAATGTTGGGGTTTCGCCATTTTGTCAATGAGATGGGGAAACTAAAACCTATCTTTAGGAACCGATTCCTATGTCCTACCAAGGTTCCCTCAACCAATTCTAGCCTAGAGATGTCTTTTCCATGTGGGGTTTTGAGCTTGATACGTCCATCACTCATAATTGACCGATTTGCCATGATTAGTTGGGTTCTATCTTATTTACAACTCATGGTTGGGCCATTCTAGCTATAATATTCTAAAAATAGACCAAATAAAATATTGGAATATGACACTCCTATTTTAGTTCTACACTCTTTTGGGAGC
This sequence comes from Straminergon stramineum, assembly GCA_963920665.1. Lineage (NCBI taxonomy): Eukaryota > Viridiplantae > Streptophyta > Bryopsida > Hypnales > Calliergonaceae > Straminergon > Straminergon stramineum. The sequence continues at coordinate 24,009,852 of OY987266.1, forward strand.
TTTTTGTATATAAATTTGCATTTAAAATCACAAAGTACGAAAAAAAAAATGAACCCTTGGTGATGAATTAGGGGCTCACATGGAGCAACTTCAAGTCATGGACAATTGTAGGTGGAAGAAATGGCTAGCTCTACTCTAGTGCACCAAATTCTTGGAGAATTGTAAGCCCTTAATTTGTTACCAAGAGCTCACTTTTTTTTTTTTTTTCGTACTTTGTGATTTTCAATGCAAATTTATATACAAAAAGCTCCCAAAAGAGTGTAGAACTATAATAGGAGTGTCACATTCCAATATAGTATTTGGTCTATTTTTAGAATATTATAGCTAGAATGGCCCAACCATGAGTTGTAAATAAGATAGAACCTAACTAATCGTGGCAAATCGGTCAATTATGAGTGATGGACGTATCAAGCTCAAAACCCCACATGGAAAAGACATCTCTAGGCTAGAATTGATTGAGGGAACCTTGATAGGGCATAGGAATCGGTTCCCAAAGATAGGTTTTAGTTTCCCCATCTCATCAATGAAATGGTGGAATCCCAATTGTTGGCTTGCAGATGTCGAAAATATTAAGACAAGATTGTGGAGAAATCTGAGGTCCAAGGAGGGTGATTTGGGGTTAAAACCATGCCCAGGAACCAATAGTGAAGTCGGTTCGCCGAGATTCCCTCGGTGTGAAAGATTCCCCAGTTGCTGAAAATCAGGGTTGATAGGGCGTCCTGACGCAGCCACCGGCATTCGGACGTCCTGTGACATTCGCAAAATTGGGTTTTTACCTTGGGGTAATTTCCCGTCTGCGACCCCGTCCGCACCGCTGTCTGCGGTTTTTGCGCCCCGTCTACTCGTCCCCAACCCCATCCCCGACCCCGTCTGCGGTTTTTGCGGCCCATCCGCCATCTCGTCCGCTCGTCCCCGACCCCGTCCGCGACCCCGTCCGCGGTTTCTGCGGCCCGTCTGCCATCTCGTCCGCCCGTCCCCGTCTGACCACTTAAGACTCCCTGAATTTAGTCTCTATCTTTATTTTTCTATTCTAAGAGAATTTCTAATGCGATTTTATTTTTGAAATTTGGTACAATTCATGCTCATTTCTAATAGTCCTTAGCAATGAACAAAAAGAACATTTCACTTTACAAATTTGTAAAGAGAAAAGTCATTTATTTTCGTAATTCATTTTTGAGTGCTGCAATAGAATTTCAAAGGATTTTTTTTAATAAATATACAAAGAACCGGTACTCAAAATAACAAATTAATTACGGTTTCAGGTTTAGGAAAATATTGGACACACATACATTTTGTAACCCATTCATTTAGAGCTTAATTTCCTATTTTCCTTTCTTCATTTTATGAAAACAATGCAATGAAAAAAAATTTGAGGGTCTAAATTGGAAACCCAAAGGCTTCTAAAAATCCAAGTGCCGTAAAGTCCTAAACCTTTTTGAAAAAACACTAAAATTGAATCACTCTCATTTGTGATGAATTTACTAATTATGTCTCTTCATAGTTGATTCATTATAAGTATACACACTAAAACAATAAAACCACAATTGCTTTAACCCCTAAAGGACCATTGTTCCCTTGGGGGACAAAATGGATTTTGGGTAGGTTCCTATGACTTCAATTTTTAGTCAAACTTTTTGAAACTTTCTCATAAGATAGAAAAACTAATAAGCTTCGTGGGAATATAATTTTTATTTCAATCAATGCCCGGGAGCAAAAGTTATGCCATCTTAAACATAATTTTCATGTCATCGGGCAGAAAAATAAATCCACAAAGAATTGAAATCTAATTTAAAATTTTTTTTTCTTATAGATTATATTTTTGTCTACATGTGAAACTTTGATTCATTCCATTTGCATTAGTAATGTGAAAGTTATGAACAATATTGTTTTTTGGGCAATATGAGCATCTTCTTGAAAAAATAACTTATAGGATTCATTTCTTAATGTAATTTTCACAATTTTTCAAAAAAAATTGTTTGACAAAGTTAAATTTTTTTGCTAAAACAATCTCACCATTGGGATTATTGAGTTTCAATCCCATCTTAGAGCTATTAATGATTTAGTTTTTCATGTAATCTTGGACCTACTTCTACTTAACAATTTTTTAGAGAATGAAAATCAAGAGTTTTTCTTTAGATATTTTTTTCCTAGAACATCAACTCAATTCTTCAACACAGAAAATTTTAAATTCACAGTCCATAGTGCAAAAAATTTCAACAAAAGGTGGTCAAAGTCATCTGAAATTGCAAGCCAATGTTCAAAAAAACTTCTTTTTCCAACTTTGAATGCTATATCTCTCAATCTGTGTAGTCAAAATTCATGAAATTTTTACCACATGTTATGAGACAAATAAAGTACAAGATCCAACGGTTAGATTTTTTTTAACTATTTTTTTGGGATTTTATAGGTGAACACAGCAGAAATGGCAGTTTTGAGTGGTTTTTGACAGAAAAATGGCCTTGGTCCTTTACGGGTTAACGGGTCGTCATCATAATTCAAATATCAATGGAATTGTTGGAACACAACTTCTAAGAAGGTCCAAGTAATTCCATATCATAAATGAAATGGTCTTCTTCCAAGACTTATTCCGAATGAAATAGAACGGGCTCAAAAACTTTTGCACCCACACATCATACATCATGCAATTTGTCATACAAGCTTGTCAACTAAATAACCATCTACATTCAAGAAGAAATATTGCACTTTGCACTCAAACAAGAGATATTTTTGATTTGTCAAAAATTGATACTCATTCAAAAACAATTCAAATACATGGAAAAATTCAAAATGTATTTCCAATTTCACATATATTGACATACTCTAGGGGTGCATATATACTAAGCAATCTACATGCATAAATCCAAAGTTCTACATTTATTAAATATTTATAAAACTCTATATAGTGCACTCTTGCACTATATTACTAATATGAATGTCGGAAGTGTTCATCTGGCATAGGCCAATTGAATTGGCTAGTGAACCGATTGATGATGTGGGCCAAACCACCCCGATAACCATCACCTCTTTGACAAAGCCGGTCCAAGTATTGGTGAAACACAATTCCCAATTGGTGGTGGCTAAACATGGCCATTGCATTTGTTTCCCGTTGCAATTTGCTATAGTTCTCTGACATGCATTGTTTATTGATCCTTTGAGCTATTTTACCAATCGCATATTCCTCCGATGCACGTGATAAATGTGGAATGATTTCTACATTTGCATCTCTTCTATGCAAATATACAATGCTTGGATCCACCCACCACCTCCTTGTTAAAGCTTCACTTCACTTGCAAATGTGAATGTATACAAGGATTTCATTGGTTCGGTAGCTACAGTAGTCATGCCGCAATCGCAAATTCCAATGTAGACACGTGATTCATCATCAGGAAAATGAAACATGATGTTGTCTGGAGAAATATCATTGTGTAGATGTCTAGATACATGTACCGCATTCATGATATGCACCAATGCCCAAGCAAGCTCGATGCGCTTCTTCCGAAATCGAGGGAGATGAAAAGCTTTAGTCACATCGGACTCTGTTGGGTTCGAATATTGTAACCGAACATATATGTTGTCTGGATAATCGTTATCCAGGTTCAACATTTGCCGAAGTGTTCCGCAATTCCACTAATACGAGTACCCTTCATTTGTTCTTGCATGAACTGCAACAAACCGTATGACTCCTGAATGTGGAATCCTCACTGCCATTGATTCATTCTGATGTTCCAACTTTGCAAGCTAAGGTTGCGTACCATGGTGGTTGGATATCTTTGCTGTGAACTCCCAAGATGGAGCTATCCCTAGACATCCTTCAATTCTCACCCTCCAAATTGTTGCATATCCTCCCTTCATGATTAAGTCATCTTGGGGAATCACCCGTGCGGTGTCCGGAAGCGCTATAAGATGACGTCTACCCATATCCAATTGAGCAAGACCCTCATCGCTAGTCCACCAACCCAAAGACCCTCGTCTATTACACCTCTTCACAAATGGGGCGCAACGCCCAATAAACAATTGAGCTTTGAGAATGACTTGCTCAAAGGCTTCATCATTTGCACGATGTTGTTTCTCGTATTTTCCGAGAACCACATCAGCGTTCCACAATGCATCATGCACCTTGTTCTCCAAACATTTGTTGAAACCCCTCTTCTCCGTCTCATGTTGCCATTGCGGAACGTATAAGGCATCCAACATTCTTTGCATCATCTCTGCCTTGAATTTGGATGGACACTCCTCTCCATATCTTACATATTTTGTGTCAAGAGATACAGTGGTTTCTAATTTATAGAATTTTGCAATGCATTCGGTCATGAATGCTTTGCATCCATCGGATGGAATTTCCTTACTTTCCACCTCTTGTACCACTTGTTTTCCCTTCGCCGCCTTCTTCAATCTTGGCATCGTGATAAATTTTTAATACCCAAAATTTGTAACTAAAACTTCGAAGTTCGCTACAAAAAATGGCAATAGTGGGGCCCCCAAATAAGACTTCCGCCTTCCCGAGGAGAGGAACCAATGGAGAACGAACCACCAAGCTCTCCACTCCACACTTGCAAAACGCAAGGGGCAAGGCAAAAGTGATTGCGGATGGGCCGTCCGCCCCTCTTATACGGGGCGGACGGCTCATCCCCGTCCGCCTCGTCATAGCCGTCCGATTGTTCGGCCGCACTCTGACCGCCTTGAGATGGCTGTCTGCCTTGTCATGGCCGTCCGATTCCGGGGACGGTCTTCCGTCTGCCCCGAGCCAGCCGTCCAACTGTGCGGACGGTCATCCGTCCGCCTCGAGTTGGCCGTCCGATCAGCAGGACGATCGGCGTCCGCCAGATCCGACGGCTGGCTTGTCGTGGACGCCACGACCTCCTCCGATTGGACGGACGGCAGTCTGTCCGCACGATCGGTCGGTGTGGATGGCGTGGATGCAGCAGCCCATCCGGCGACGGCAGACGGATGAAATGAGGCGGACGGAAGAGATGAATTGCACAATCGGAGATTTTAATTTCTCTTGAACATCTCTAAGTCAAACATAGGTATCATATTCAACATTTCAGTTTCAAACTGAAGTAAGAATCAAGTAAATCATCTATCATGGAAATGAAAAAAAATTATAGAAGAATAGCCGGTGACGTTTGCTTGTTTGAAATACTCTCACGGTTGAGATTCTCATGTTTACATAATTCTATCTTAAAATTATTAATGTTCTAGTATCTATCTTGAATATACTCAACTTATCAATTCTCTTATGAATAAAAACTAAACATCTTTTGGGGGAATTTTTCTTCCAACATTCTCATGCTCTCATATAAATTCTTCAAGTCTTCAACATACAAAATTATAAAATCGTACTCACAAGTGGAAATATTTATTGTTTCAATAATTAGAAGCCAAAAATCTAGTCAAGCAAATAGCAAAATCATTTGTTTCAGTCACCTTGAATGCAAATAGCCAAATATCTTACAATCTATGTGGGTTAAGTTTTTGAAATTACTTCTACACATTCATAAATTGCTATAGTACAAAATCGTACAATCCGACATGCCAAAAACATTGTTCCTACATTTTCTAGTTCTTTGTAATTGAAATGGCAATTCTAAATCACTAAATTGTCTTCGATGGAAAAAAGCCTTCGGACTTCTAGGGTTTAGGGTTCAATTTCTAATAGCAAATGAAACTAAAATGGTGGTTCTCACTATTCTACAAACCTCTATTGTATATTTGGGACATCCTTTGCATTTGCAATTCACCTATTCACATTGAATGATTGAAATGAAAAAATTATAGAAAGTGGTCCAATACATTTTCCATTTTCACAAATACCCATTAACCCATAGTCATACATCAATGGTATTAAATCCTACAAATTACGTGACAGAAATATCGCTTTATTAAAATAAAAAAATACAATGTATTTGTATCAAAATCACAAAAATGTGATTACAACTCATCAAGAGCATTGTGCTATATTTGCCGCACTCTACCGTCTATGTACATTACAATGAGTGAACCATACAGTAAAACAAACATAAGATGATTAGAATACCATACTCTACTTAACTACTTTACTCGGAATCCGAATCCGAATCCTTCTTGTCATTTGGGCCTGAAGGATGTACCCCAATATATGGTCCACCCCCATAGTTGTAACCATATCCACTTGATGCACCTCCTTGTTCATATTCATTTCCATAAGAAGGACCTCCAAAGGTTGGAGGAGGAATTGGAGCACTCTCCCAGGACCCTCTTTCACTTGATCCGCCATAATACACTAGAAGAAAACACGCAGTCGCCTAACTGCGAAATTTAGACACTCAGACGTTGGATCTGACATCAGGCATGTCGACGTAGGTGTCTAATCACATCGCGTCTGCAAAAACAAGGTTTCGACATCCAAGAATTAGCATGGACAGCGGCATGCTAAGCACCGGACATCCAAAAAAACACTGGTCAAAGGGTGCCAGAACTCTGCCATGTGGCTACAAATTTGGTGCCACGTGAGCACGGGCAGCCAGGTTGGCAATTTTCTCATCCATCCAATTTTGGTGATGTGGCATCTGATGTGTACATTGACCGGGGAGTCAACAGTAGGTGATGTGGCATCTTCGAATGCTGATGTGGACAATTTTGGCGCGTGGAGAAGCCTCTTCTGGAGCTTTCTACATACATCTGGAAGATGTCTTTCCAGACATCAAAATGTCTAACACGATGTTGTCCTAGACATACCTATGTTAACGACAATGTTTATGCGGAACATGCACTGCTGGTAAGCACGTCGATTCTAACGCCATTTGTGTCGTCTGAGGCTTTCACAGTGGGGAATTTGACATGGTTAAGGACATGTTCATGCTATTTTCTACGAGACGTGTGGCGCGTTGGATGTCAACATTCACATGTACAACATTTTTACAAGTAACAAATCATTGTAGACAACGTGTGCATGCTTCGTACCAACGTCCTTGAAGATTGGGTTTGAGCATGGGATGTCTGAAATGACACTAACTAGTTAGGCAATTGACAAGCACAAGTCTGTGTAGACAATGTTCAGGACGTGTATAGGGCTAGGTTTAATGACATGCATGCATAGCTTTTGATGCTTCCACATTTAGGGCAAGCTTAGATGTGATAGCAATGTGCACTGTGAGACGTGAATGAAGACATGTTGTAGACTTCACAGACATTGACACTGAATTGAAGGGGTCTAGGATTATGTCCTACCTAACAACATGGTGCATTCCTATGTGCGCTTGTAGACACACGTTTAGACATCAAAACAATGCGGTGCAACATTGCAATGATCGTGAGGACGTTGAACATTAGACATTGTGCCTACATTTGAAGAGACCTAAACAACGCTCTGGCATGGCACGTATTTACCAAAATTGGTTTTACACTATATCAATGAATGACATTGCATAGCAAGAGAGCTTAGCACAATCACAATACTTGAAATACATGCACCACTCAATGGTCCTTTAGGCAAACAAAAAATACATGCACCACCTTTAGGCAAATAAAAAATATCATATTCATATACCGGTAAAGTGTTGCAAGGAAAAAAAATCTCCATGAGGAGAACAAAGTTTTTGTAAAAGGGAATATAGCACAACATGCCCCACAAAAAATATGATAGACACTAAACCCGTTAAGATAATCATGAAATAGTGCCACCAAGAAGTTCTCACAATGTTGCGTGAAGCGTCCTCTATGTCTAAGCAAACATCTGAGCGTTGAAGGCGAGGTCTCCATGGACAGAAGGAGTCCTGCAAACAAACGCTCGACGTTAGTGACAATGGACAAACAGACAACTGAAGGCCTACCAGCCACATATCCATGCTTTTGAGAGAATCAAAACACACCTCAATGGTCATTTCTTCCGTGATGCTTCTCCTTTTCGGGGCTGCCCCCCTCCTGTAGGGGGATTCGGTTTGGGCACTTGCTGCATGGTTCCCTTCGTAGCCTTCACAGTGGTGACCACTTCTGTTGGCTTTGGTGTTGGCTTCAAGGTCCTTGTCACTCAATTGATGCGAGACGAAGATCCCTTAGATGGAAGATTTTCAACCTGATTGCACATAATACCACCGTACATACTATTAGAACTAAATGATAAAACACTATAATAAGAGAGATACAAAATGTCCAATACAATGTCTAAAACAACACACCAATGTCTACCTCCCATCTACGTTCTTGTCAAAACCAACATGAGAAATACCTCTCGAGGGTTGGATTGCTCTGCCAAGGCAATAGGAGTACCCTCTCCCTCGCCGGATGCAGGCTGAGCCACTATGGCATATGGATCCGCAAGGACGTCCACGGGAGCGCTCACCATGTTATCAACAAGCGTTGCAGGGGGGTTAAGGGCCACTCCGTCAAGGCCGGGAGTGGTATCTACAACAGCATCAACCTCACTCTGTTCGGGATCAATGTCTCCTACGTTGTCCGGGGGATGGTCCATCAAGTAGTCAACCTCAGGCTCCGCGTCCTCATCTGCATCCACGCCAACGTCTGCACCAACTTCACCAGCCTGCACAGCATTGGTTCTATTTCCATCAACGTCACCTGCAGTAGTGTTGTGACTGTCAAAAACTTGGGGAATATCGGTGCAGATGTTGCCCTACAAGAGTGCCAGGCCTGTGAGCGTTGATGCAAGCATCTAATGCTATACACTGTCAGGGCCAAAGGATTGCACAAGCAAACGGATCAAGTTAGTCATCTCAGCAAGACGATCTCCAATCTCTGACCTTCATATATTTCAAGATTTCAAAAAGGGCGTCTAAGTACAGGGATTTCCAAAAGGATGTGACTAAAGCAACATAGCTATTGTTGTAGGTAGAAACTGAGATTCAACACGCACAAGGCCTTGATCACTGATCATGACAACACAAGTCTCATAATTACCGACTTGAACACCATATGACTACAACAGCACGGTCCCATGGTCCTGGAATTTCACCATGACATTTAGACATCTTAGACGTCCACAACAACGGATTTACATCAACAGCGACATGCAATCTCACCAAAATAATCAATAAAAATATAAGCCCAAGCCCAAGCACCAACACCTTGGGGGGCACAGCCAATCCATGTCAACACAAAGAATTTAAAACATCAGGGCGACTTCCAATGGGGGCCTCAATGTTCATGAACATAAACTATGTTTCCTGACCTATTAAAACCCTAAACCCACAGAGAGGCGAGAATCTGTAGTTAACAACTAGAATCAGATTGTTTGCTTCAATGTCCAAAACAGTATCTGCATCCACATTGACATGTCCGCACCAAGACTAAGACCTTGTATCAAGCATCAAATGACCGGATTTGTGGCATCACATAAACATTCTCACCCTAAAACTAACAACAACCCTAATTAAAGCTCGACAAAGGCTCCTTGAGGACAAGGGTTGAGGATGAAGGCAACATGATCAAGGCAACAAGTTCACTGAGATTATCCCCCCCCTAAGCCCCAACATAGAAATAAGAAGACGTTGTAATGGAATCGGACTGCCTTGATTCAATGTCGAAAACAGGGTCCAAGACAGCATTGAGACGTCCGCACTAAGACTGAGACCTCGTACCAAGCATCAAACAACTGGATTTGTGGCATCACACAAGCGTTGTCACCCTAAAACTCACTTGGATTGTGTAGGCGGCTACTTCTACAGAGGTTTTGGGTGGATATAGTCAGCGCCTCGGTTGCCTCCATTGTTGAAGTGAGTGATGCAGCCATAACCCCCTCCAAAAAGTTCTTGAAAATGCTGAGACCTGCACTATCCCTATCAAGATCATAATCTCCTTCTGTTAAAGCTCCTTCTCCACTTGGAAAAGGAAGACAACTCTGCGCACCTAAGTGAAGTGTCATATTGCACACAAAAGATTGCTCTCAATTCCAAAGCTAAATTTTTGAATAGTCTGCAAGAAGATGCCTTAGGGTTCCACGCGACAGGCAAAAGCAGCCGCCGACTTTTTTAGGGTTCCGTAGTCACGATTGTTGACTGTCACTAGAACGTCCATTCCAATGTCTTCTAAGACATCTAAGAGTCCCAGGTGGCACGCCTTTTTAAACCATTTTTGTCAAAATAGATGACAACAACAGTAGTATAATATAATTTCAAAATCTTGGAGGCCTACGCATGTTTCCATATTTTTTTTTATGAAGATGCTTGGAGGCCTACACATGTTTCCATATTTCTTTTGATTTTATGAGGATGCTTGGAGGCCTACCCATGTTTCCATATTTTAGTTTTAAATAGGATGCTTGGAGGCCTACCCATGTTTCCATATTTTAGTTTTAAATAGGATGCTTGGAGGCCTACACATGTTTGTATATTTTAATTTCAAATAGGATGCTTGGAGGCCTACACATGTTTGCACATTTATTTTTATTTTATGAGGATGCTTGGAGGCCTACACATGTTTGCACATTTTATTTTATTTTATGAGGATGCTTGGAGGCCTATCCATCTTTACATATTTTATTTTTTAATAGGAGGCTTGGACGCTTGCAAAGTTCTTTCATGAGATTACTTGAAAACAGTAGAGACATTTCAGATGCTACGTGTAATTAGGATAATTTCATTTTCTAAATAAATTTTGTTTTTTTAAGTGTGAAATGGATTAGGTATTTAAAGTTTTGTGAGATTAAGTGTGAATGTGATGATATTTGAAGTTAAAGTGTGAAATGACTTTTTGGCTTGAGCGGTTGTGGATTTTGACAGGTTTTTATCAAGAGATTGGAAAGGATATTTGAGGGAGGATGGGGATATATAGTTTTCTCTTCTCTCATTTTTTCTCTCTCCTTTATTTGTTATTGCATTCGGGACGTGGGGTTGTGTTTTTATGCTTTTTGTTGTTGGATTATTTTTTTAAGAAAATTTATAAGTGGCATTCTTAGTTATTTTATTCACTTAAGTGATAGTGATTATTGCTTAAGCATGAAGTTGAATTTTGATGATATTTTACCTTGAGTATTTTATGAATGTTAAATCAAGTAAATTGAATAATTTAATAATCACTTAAGTGATGAGTAAGTATTCTTTGCCTAAAGCATTATATAAAGGAGAATCTCTTTAAGAGAGAATTTGATGTCATTTTGAGTAGATTATATTTATACTTTATACTTTATCTCTTAAGAGAATTTTTGTGTCAATGCTTATTTGAAGTATTAAGAGGAGCAAAATATTAAGTTAGTAATTGACTTAATAATTGATAATTTTAATGATTGGAAATTATTTGTAAACCAAGGATTGGTTTGGAATTGAGTGATCCAGTGATAGGATTTTATTTTGAAATTTAATGATAAACCAATGATTGGTATTTATTTTCATTTAAAGGATTGGAATATCTTTGTATCACAGATGGTCATGTATGTTCGAAATAAAATTAGTGATTGAGATTTATTTTGAGTTAGAATTTGAGTTTACATTTCTAGTGAATAGAAATCATTGAACAATTATAGACAATTGATGTACATTCTAATGATTGAATGATTATTGCATGTTCAATAAATGGTATTCCAAATAAAGACATGAGCACATGTTTGAATGTTTGAATGTGTATTTAAATTCTTCCATTAGAAATTGTATTTAGTTGTGCAAACTTAAAAAGCATAATTTATAATTTGCATTACAATTGGAGAAAAGAGGAGATCAAAGGTACCACAGTGATGCAAATGAAAAAAGCTTAAAGCTAAAGATAGGAGAATACAAAGTCAAATAAAGACTAGAGACTTGGAAAGGAAAGAATTTGAAATTCTTTAAAATAATTTAGCAAAGCATATTATACATCCTTGAAGGGAATTTATTTTTTAGAATTGCTTAAAGCATACGAGTGTTAACATGTTCGCTTAAAGCAATGTTCTTGGTTGTTTTCAATACCTAAAAAGGGTATGCTTACATTTACTTGAAGTAATTGAGTCATTAGCGCTTAAAGCGATTTAGACGTTGAAATTATAGTTGTGAAACACAATTAAAGAATTCTCGGTTGAACCGAATTTTCAAAGTTCAAATATATACTATGAGATGCAGGTTGCAAATGGATATATATGTAATAAGTTTTAGTGAATTCAAAGTATGAGATTTGTGGATGCAGGTTCCCTTAGTTTATACCTTTAGATTCGCGTTTTATTTTATGTTAAGACCTAGACGGGCTTAGTGGTTAGAAATTTATATTTATAATTGGAAGGAAAGTAGAAAGAGAATTTTTTTTCCATTTCTAAAATAGAGTATAAAATATACCAAATAACCTAATATATTTAGATTAACGACATAATTTACCTACAAAGTGACATTAGCTAATAAAAACACTAAGCTAATTTGAGTTTTCCCCCGAACGAACCTAATTGGGATTGCCTTGGGTTGTTGTAGAAAATTGTACTACACTACGCATGTTTCCATATTTTTAGTTCAAATGAACATTGTCAATTTGGACACTTTCAATCAATTAAGATGTGTTAGTTCAGACATTTTTGGTCCATTCTTTGTCATTTTAGACATTTGTTTTTGAAAATGGATATAATTAGTGTATGTGGACCTGTGAATTTGGACCCTTTTATCTTCTTTTGTTATTTCCTAAGATGGATTTGGAATACTACAGATGTGCTCACATTTGTTTTCTTTAGTGGGATGGATGTTCCTCCTTTTGGAGTTATTGAAGTTATGAGGCCTACACATGTTTTCATATTTTTTTTAATTGGGTGCAAAACATGTCTCCATTTTTTTTCTAAGTGGGCTTTAAGGGCCTACAAATTTTTTCCTAGAGGGTTGCCTAACACATAGCCGTCTATGCAGACATCATGACAATACTATAGACGATATGTATGTCTTAGTGCATGTTTCAGTGCTCCCAAAACATTCATATGACATTGCCAATTTGCATTGAAGGTGCCTCATGTGAACCCTCTACGCAATGCACGTCTTTGTAGTTTCCCACATCATCATGCTCCTCCATGCCACTTGTTCTTATAACTTTTGTATTAGACTATTAAGAGCACTCATGAACCTTTCCCTATGGAAATTTATAGTTGGAAATCATCTTCCATGGTGAACACCCTAAACATCATAGTAAAGTTTCATGCTTTACACACTGCATAAGCTAAATTCTTGTAAATTCAATGCACGTCATCTCAGACAAACATACCTTATGTTGAAGTGCACATGTGCAAGACAATGAAGACTGCCATGCCCCATTGAATGTCTTAGGGAATGTTCGTATTGCCTTATCCTAATTTCATCATCAACATCCTCTTGTCTCATGTGCCTCAATGTAATTACCCGAATATTAATAGGAAGATCACCCTCAATGCCAATAGGTCCTTTGAGACATCATTTACAACATTAAACGTCTATGTGGATGTCTTTTGGGACGTCTTGAAGTTGCTCATGGCATTCTAGAGAAGGCCATTAGAATGGTTGAACTAAGAAATTGCTGATGTGGCAATGTCTGCCAAGTCAGCATATTGTTTGCCACGTCAGCATATTATTTGCCACGTCAGCTTAGGACCACGTCATCTACCATGTCATCACTTTTTAACATACCCTGCCCAAAAAATGCTACCCAACTCTTTTTTTCAAGCGGGCAGCGTTGTTATTTAAAAATATAATAATGTAAATGAAAATGACCCACGGTCAAAGTGGGTCCCCACTGCTGACGTGTCAAATATTGTTTTTTCAGACAACCATTTGAACATGATGATGTCAGGCACCATCTCAACGTCAAAGTGGATGCAAATAGCAACACCACCATGTTTTTTCATGCGAATTTCCCTTTTTCATCTCCAACATCCACTTCAACTCCTAGTAGACGTAGAGATGTATAAGAAGACATGTAGACACCAAGTTGAACATAAAGTGTCCAGGCCTTAGACACGAGCATGTCAAGGCCCGACACCAAAAAAAACATAATTTCTTCTTGTGATAAGGGCCTCCCTGATGCCCATATGAACCATGTGTAGTCAATCCAGAGTAGTATTGAGAGCCTCCTTGGCTAGAACCACCATACTAACCATAGTGTGTCCGTCCATGGCTTCCTCCTATACTTTGAGAGCCAACTTGGGGGGCGTTACCATAATCTGAACCACTTGTCCCATCTCGTGATCCACGTGCATTATAGTCACGATAGTAGGACCCATCATGTTGCCGACCCCGGTCTTCCACGCTTTGATGCATGGCCTCTTGTATTTGTTGTTGGTACTCAATGTCTTCCCGATCTTCTCGACGTTCATGTCTCTCACCAAATGTCACGGGTGCTAGATCCTCATCATCTTCATCTGACCAATCATCTTCAGCATCCTTCAAGATGACCGAAGGAAGTCCTCCATAGCCTCGATTGGACCACTCTGGCATACAATCGCTTGGTCCAACCCAGTTACTAGGAATTATGGCTTCCTCGTGAGTCAAATTCCTGACATTGCGCCCTGCAACCGTGTGCCAATCTACTTTTTTATGGAGTACTATCTCCGCCCAAATCATAGCCATGTTCGAATAGTTCATGACGTTTGGTTTGGAGCTTGGTAAACCTGATGTAGATGTTATCTCCTCGTAGCGGCGAACAAAGTGTTCGCTCTTACATGTGGACATTTGTCCCTCCCAACGACGAACTTGCACCTCTACGCAATCATGTTGCAATATTTTGGAGAGGTGCGTCATTTTGACGTACTTCTTGCATGTTGTGCAATCCCATATTTTCTTGGGCTCCTTTTTCCATCCCTTCTCCGCAATGCAAGTTACATCTTCCAAATCTCTCCAATTGATCTCTTGTGATTTCCCCTTCTTACTTCCTCCACCACTTCCGCACGACATGATAACCTCCAAACCTCAATTAATAATGTACCGAAAGGATTACAAAGTTTAAATCCAATTTCCGCCTACTTTGGCCCAATGTACCAAATGAAAAGTAAGAATTTGGATTAAAACAAATTCCACCTACTATTATTGACAACCAAATCAACTGTAAACTTGAACACCTTGAATTTCTGACAACCCAATCAACTCAAACACGGTTCAAGTAATTAAGAACACTCAAATGAACTCTGTAAAATTCAAGACTTATAAGTTGGGGCAACCCCTAATCACTCAAACCAATCCGATTAAAAAAAAGTAATATGAAGACAATCGTTCACGCACCAAGCCGGAAGGGGCGCGCAGATTCGCGAAGGCACTGGATCACCCACTCCGGAAGGGAAATGATTGTGAAGAAATGAGCCGTCCGCGCCGCCATTTATGCGGTCGGCGCTTTAGGATATGCGGACGGCACGAAGGCGGACAGGTAGATCGGGCGGTCCGAAATCGCGGTCCGCTGGATTGCACAGTCACCGACAACAAGTGGACGGAGCAACGCAGACGCGGACGGGAAATGCGAACGGGGACTGTAGACGCACGGACAGGCGGAGAGGAAGGGCAGAGGGCAGAGGTGGGTGGGACAGCGAGAGGGAGGTGTTTTTCAATTTCGGAATCCTTAGTTGGGTGGATGGGCGGACAACTGGTCGGGCAAACGGGCAGTCGGCCGGCCGGAGAGAAGTGTGGGAGGGGAGGGGAGAGCTGGGTGGGAGGGAGGGAGAGAGGGAGGAGTTTTTCAATTTTTGAATTGGTGGACGGGCGGACGAGCGGGAGAGGTGTTTTGAACTATGTGGAGATGGGTGGACGGATGGTTTAGCGGGAGAGCTTGCATTATATGGTGAATTAAGAAAAGTAGAGAAATTATTTTTAATATGTTATATCATGAGGTTTTTAATTGATACAACTATCAAAAGTGACATCCCAAAGTCTCTTGTTTGAAAAATCATTTGACTTGTAAATAAAGAATTCAAATAAGTGTGTCAAGAAATTTTGTTTTACATTGGTGCTTTTGTACAAGTTTGTGATGTCAACAATACTTTTTGACTAATAGCAAAAGAAATTCGATGTTAAGATCGTAACAAAAGCCTTCGTGGTTCAATTTATAATATTTATTATTCTTTTTCATGCCTTTCAAGGAAAATAATGAATCCCTAAACTCCCAAAGGCCCTACATGGCTACACTCTTACACGAGACTCTTGTGATATGTGATCTCAATTAAATGATTTATTTCTAAATTTTTGGTTCAAGATTCTTCACTCAAGAGTTAAATTTTTCAACACGAGATATTCTAAAATGAAATTCATTAATGTAAAAAATCTAAAGTGAAGAAAATGAGAAGCCCAACAATCTAGTATAGCAAGATGGAAGAAAAGATTTCTTGGGCTTACTTTAAATGCAAATACCATGCGCAATGTATGTACTCAAAGTTTTCAAGATGACAAGATAACTCAATTAACTTTTATACTAGTCTAGTATAAATTCCTATGGTTAAATATGCCCAAAAAACAATTTTTAAAATTTTTGTCTCTTTGCATTCGAAAAGGCAGTTTTGAGTGATATTTGATGGGAAAGAAAGCATGAAGGCTTTAGGGATTCCAGATTTTAGAAAATCCTAGGCCTATATAACTACAAAATTAACATAAGCAATTCAATCAATATTATAAATTTATAATTTAAAAGATATGATATTATGAACCTTTCTATATAATCATTTGCAAAAAAGTTTTGAGATGAAACACACTTGTAATCATTGAAGTATGACCATTTCTAATTTCTTGTAATTGAAAACTCATCATATTTGAAGGTCAATCACATTGTACATTACCTAAGCTCTAATATTTTGGGGTTGTGATGAATTTATGATCGGTTTACAATTTAGGATGCACACAAGTATACATAGGTATAAGTGTCAAAGTGTATATGATATGAATTTTCAATTCATTTTGTTGTATAAATGCTTACTTTAATCTTGTCCACAACATTTCACATTACATTAAAATGCTTGAATCATTTTAGCACCATCCCATACATTCGATAAATGTTATAATAGAATAACGAGATAATATAATTTCTTTTAGTCTATTCATAATTTCATATTGGTGTTCTAAACTATGAATACATTTGACAACAAAAATTGAAGACACACTCCAAGTTATAATTGAATGTTCCACATTTATTTAATGGCTCATAATAAAGTGATAATTGAGGTGCTCAATCTTAAGAAAAATTGAAACCTACATGAGTAATGTACTCACATGAGTACATGACAAAGTAAGAAAGGTCTACATCTGCATTATATTGTCATGATTGCATTCCAAACTGCAAAGGAATCATAGTCTCATAGGTAAAACATATTTCACACATCACATCAATAATTTTGAAAATTTGTGCAATGTTATAAATTCAATATGTACAATTGAGGGTTGTATAATTCTGATTTTTTTGGAGGGTCAAGGTTTAGGGTTTAGGGTATAGGGTTTGGACTTTGGAGAGCATGTTTAAATGTGGGAAGGAATATCTGGAATTATCTTTTCTTACATTAATATTACATTGGATACTTCTAGCATTCAAGAGTATTTTTTGTACATGAATCTATCCTTCTCAAAATTCAATGCTTTAGGACTACCGGCGGACTGCCGTCAGGTGGGCTCCATAGCGAGGTGAATAGAGCTGGATGTGGTTGGTCGGCAACGGGGGACGGCATGAGTGGACGGCGAGGTGTGGGGTTGGTCGACGATGGCAGACGGCCTAAGCGGACGGCCAAGTGTGAGGCCGGTCAGGGATGGCGGACGGCCTGAGCGGATGGGATGGTCCAAGAGCGGCCCGCGGTTCCGATTGGCGGATGGGAGGTCTGGTCGCGGTCCGGAACGGACGAACAGTTGGACGGCCTCCTCATTTGCTCTCACTTCTACTCTCCTTCGGCGCTAGGTTGGATGTGCTACAGCTACTTTATGTGTCAGTTGCTCCTACAGGGTGGAGAGTGGGGGTCCTTGAGCTTTTGTTACTATTGCTGATTTACGCTGTTACTTATTTACACACATCTCACAGTATTCACGTGCCATGGTACTATTTTTCGAAGGGCTCAAAAATTCAAATCATATATCATGGCAGATCAAGGTGTTCCTACCAACAACGGGAGGACTTCAAGAGGTGAAAAAAAGAGAGGGACTAAAGCGAAGGGGGCCCCTCATCGGCTTCACTATGAGATTTTAGATGACCCGAACATCAAAGCGGAGAGCGGTTGGGAGGAGGAGGAAGGGGAATATTGGACCTTCAAAACATGCAAGAAGTATGTTAAAATGTACCACATTGACAAGTTGTGGCCTCGGGATTGCCACGTGGTGCATACACATGGTTTTTGTTGTAAGCCACATAATTGCAACAATAAACATTTTGTGCATTGATCGGAGGAGGTGTGGCGGACGCTATTTGGGGACAAGCCAAGGAGTAAGGGATGCATAAATTATAGTGTGGCGTCCATGGTGTATGCAGAACTCATTTTAAACCGTAAGGTAGATTGGAGCACTTATCCATCCAAGGTGGATTCTCCACTTTTACTACAACCCAATCAAAAAGACATTCCCAATTTGTACGATTCTCAGGCAGAACCAAGTGAACCAATGAAGACCCCAAAAGTATTAAAAAATACTACAACGCGTACAACAAAGGTCTCCGAGGTTTTAGGTGATGCAGTACAATTAAGGCCTGCAGAAGTGGCACAACCTTGCACGGAAGTGAGCAATGTCTCCTCAGGAGGTGTCGACAAAGAGGTTTTTGTAACTCCTCCAACATGCTTCATATCCACACCGAATGTGATAACATTGGGTGAACAAAGCATGGCTCCAAGCAAGGAAACTACAACGAATGAAACAACCTTGGGCGGTGTAGACTTGGCTACAAACAAGGAAACACTGGTAGAAGAACGTGGGTCACCTTTTTCACCAGATGGAGAGGTCAATGAGGAACAACTTGCAAGGACCAATGCTAGAATTCAAGGTTATATAGATAGTAAAGCTCTTGAGAGCTTGGTGGAATATGCAACTCTGATTTCTCAGCTGCCAACGACGCCAAGGCAAAGCCAAACATTGAGCCCAATTCAAATGTTGAGTCCGCATCAAAACGTAAGCCCAAGTCGAAGGTTGAGCCCAAGACAAATATTAAGCGCAAGAACTGGAGGGCATCCACATTTGGCAACTTTACGCTCGGCTCAATTGGAGATTCTTTGTTCCAAACCCACCGCCAATCAATTGGAAAAGCTGTTAGAATGTTGTAGTCATTGGCGAGTACTAGCAGAACAACATCTTCATTCTAATCCCAAAAATTAGGCAGGCAGTTCTAGTCAGCCAGCAAGAAAAGGTGGCTGGGGTATTATTTCGCAAACCACATACAGATTGAGAACTTCAGCTCAAATGGTAGCTGAAATTACTCCTTGGGTTAGGGACATGGCAGAGGAATTTTCCAAAATGGCACCTGAATTGTTGACTAGTGCCTTGGCTTTTTGCAATTTCACTGAGAAAGTGGCACCAATTCTTGAAGGTGGCGTGATGAACTTAAAAAGTTTGATGGCCTTAGAGGAAGACATTCATCGGCTGAAGATGAAGTGTGAGGACTTGGAAATGAAATTGCAGCTATCGCAGAAAAACATGGAGCAAGAACGTTGTAACAAGGTGGTTCAAAGAAAGCGCATCGAAGAATTCGAGCTCGAAGTACAAGAGTTGAAGAGGGGTAGGCCTACCATGGACTCCATGATCATTCCATTTGTGCAAGAAAGTCAAGAGAGCGATCAACTCTCTCTTCCTTTTGAGGAGGCAAAAGCAGTGGAGACGTCCATCATCTTGAATTTGGATGAGGTTGGGAATAACAAGAAATGTGAACAAGCAGTACAGACCATCATTCCTAATGTTTCCCGTACATTGCAGGATGCTTCAACACAAACGAAAGGCAGTGAGGTGGAGAAGCTATAGTTGAAATTAGATGAAGCAATTCAAGAGAAAATCCTTGTTGAGGTGGAGTTGGACCGATTTCAAAAAATCATGGGCATGGAGGAATGCATGCCGAAGAGCGGATTAGAGTCTCGATGGTTGGCATGGGTACAGAAACTCCAAGACAAACCCTCTGTAGTATCTCGAGCAATGAAAGGGCTTATGAAATTGGCAATGAAGTCGGATGAAGAATGCAATGCCGTGGAGACCTCTTTGCTTCGGTTCAAGAAAGTGTTTGATGAACATCCAAGGGGTTCCACAGAAATTACATGTTGGAGGGACATGGATGATATGTTTGAGCAGTTGAACCACGCAAAGAAGGACAATGTTGCACACATCGATTGGGCCTTGGAAGTAGAGGAAGGGTGGGTCCCTTACAACACGCTTTCAGTGCACATCAAGGAGAAAGAGAAGACAGTAGTGCATGCTTGCAATCCAGCCCCAGGAATCTTGAAGAGTCATTGTAGCCTTTGCCAAGGTCCTTTTGGCCCTGAAGGAGCCCTAACCATGGGCCAATGTCGCCATACTTTTCACGTGACATGCATCGTGAAAACATCACTCATTCGTTCGGTTTGTGCCGAGTGTCGTTCTCCTCTGAGCCCTTGGTTCTACGAAATGCTTGGGATCTTGGAAGATATGCCCCCCGGCCACGAATACAACCGATGGACCCTTCCTCTTGATCAAGGGCCATACCAGTTCCAGAATTTCTTGCATTGGGGGCGACCTCTCACGTGGGATTCAATTGAATGCCGACATGGATTGTATGAGGAGTCTGGAGAGCTAGTGGATCCTTTCATGTGGATGACCGTTAACAAAGAGGTGGAGTTGCGGGCCCGGGGTATTGAAGATGGCGAGGCTCGTGAATTGTTTTATCGCAACATGGGGGGCCATTGGAGTGTGCAACACAAGAAGTTTTTTTGGTTTCCCAACAAAGAAGTGCGAAAAGGGCCCAAAAAAACTTGGGTAGAGGTGGAGCATGCTCAAGAGTTCAATGAGTAATACGGGGCTTATAATCACACTTTGATTGATAGGGCCCTTTTCTTGTCAAAGTTGGAAGAAGCTGCTAAAGCTCGTGCTCTTGTTGAAATAGATGGGGAAACAACTACAAGGCATTCATTTGTGGAGGTAGCTGGGGCATTTGACAAGAGGATAGGTGACATTATAGCTGAATGGAGGGGGTTTCTATTGGCCAATTTTCGACCAATAGGGTTACCCATCGAAGCTGATGACGAACAAGTCAATGTGTTCGTAGATTGAGTGGATGCTGCATTGAGGGCCTTGAAGGTTGAAGTAGATTTGTCTCCAAAGCGAAGCTCAAAATGGAAGAGAGAGGATGATGATGACAATGACCACTCTCTGAAAACCAAACGACAGTTTACAGCGGTGGACATGGAGGTTAGATCCGAAGGAGGTGTTGTCTACAGTCCTGGGTCAAATACTCGACGAATGAGTGCAAGACTTTTGGCTAAGGAGGGGCCATCTCACGATGTAGGAGAGGGTAGTGGTTCTTAAGTATAAGAGAGGCTTTCCTTATTTTATTATGTTTAAATGTTTAATAGTATAGAAGTATACCGGTGAGTGTGGCTTGAATGTTATAAGGGTTGAGTACTACTAGTAATTCATTGTACTCATGATGAATTTTGATTTGTTTTGAAGTTCTTTATATATCCAAATATGAAATATCAGTATATATATATATATATATCTTTGAATTAATCATTTGTTTTGCTTTCTTTTAAGTTCATGCTATGGTGGTTTATGAAGAACAACTTTTTGTGAAGTATGTTTTTTTCATGCTCATCTAGAAATTTTAAATTATAAGACCCTTTGACAAAACCATAATTTTCTAAAATCTCCTCATTGGCTCATTCCATCCATAAATCCCTATTTTGTCCTACATCTCTTGAAGCATTGAACATTTGAACAATTGAACACGACCTACCCCGCTCGTCCGCCTGACCACCCATCTGCCCGACCTCCCGTCCGCCCGTCCACCCGTCCGCGTGTCTTCGCGTCACTCCATCCGCTTGTCCACATTGTCCGTCCGCTCGACTAAATTGACCAACCGTCCGCTGCACAATCAGGCAACGACGGATAGTATGTTCTGTGGATTCAAAAATAGTCTGCAACGGTCAGGCCAGTTTGGGAGACTATAACTGTAGGAAAGAAGTCATTTGAGAGCACTCTTGAAAACTGAACGCTAAGATTTCCAAGGGCTAGGAGATGCAATTTTTGTGTCCCTTGCTTGGTAATGTATAGTTTAGTGGACGGGAGGGCCTTGATTTTCAAGGCTTTGTGCACTCATTTTTTATTATATTTGGACATTGTTCATTTGGTCTTCACATTTTGAATTTGATTCCAATATACAGAATTAAAATTTGTGCCTTGCCACTATGAGCAAGGATTGGTCTAGTTGGTATGGTACCCCATCAACCGGTAAGGTAAAGTACAAGGCTTGCAACTCGGTGTTTGCGAAGAACATAAGCCGTATGTTGAACCATTTAGGATATGAAGGCCCATCAGGTGTTCGTGATACAGGAGTGAGTCTTTGTTCGCAATTGACGCCGGATGTTCGAATCCTATTTCTTCGATCTAATGGGGCATTCCCGCAGAGACCGATCATTGACAATGTAGATGTTGGTAGCATGCGTATGGTCAGGAGCGATTTTTCAAATGAGAGGGATATGGCACGTTCTACTCAAGGGGACTCATGCGTAGCACCGTAAGAATTTGTTGGTGTAGGATCCAAAGTAAACTGAACTACAAAAACATCTAGTGATCGTGACACTCCAAGGGCATCAGGTAGTACACCTCAAAGACAAAGTAGTCTAGTCGATGGCTTTGATTCCGCAGCAAAACACAATTTGAATGCAATGTTGGCCAATTTCTTTTATGTGGCAAACATACCATTTGCTGTAGCTCGAAATCCGTCATTTAAATAAGCAGTGAAAAAAACAGCCAAGTACCATGGGCCCTATGCTCCACCATCGTATCATGATTTACGCCATAAATTGCTTGACCAAGCGAAGACTGACATCAAAACAAAGCTTCATAGTCGGACCGAAGATAGCATTCGGAAGTTTGGAGCAACATTGTCTATTGATGGATGGAGCTCGATTACCAATCGACCATTGATAAATGCCATGCTTGTATCTTCTGCGAGTGAACAATTTCTAGGATCGGTGGATACAAGTGGAATCGAAAAGAATGCTCCTTTTTTGGCCTCTGTCTTGGAAAATTCTATAGAAGAAGTAGGCCCCACAAATGTTGTGCAAGTGACAACAGACAACACTTCTATAAATCTGACAACATGGAATATGGTGTCGAGTAAATATCCGCACATTTTCTTTCAAGGTTGTGTGGTGCACGCCTTGAATTTGTTGCTTCAAGATTGGGGGAAGCAAGAATGGTTGAAGGAGCTAGTGGAAAAGGCCCAAACCGTTGTAAAGTTCTTCCGATTGCGGCATATGCTGCTAGCTATATTTCAAAAGCACGAAACGAAGAATAGCTTATTGATGTCGGTGAAAACAAGATTTGCCTCCAATTTCTTCATGATTTCTCGTTTGTTGAAGGTCAAGACTGGATTGCAACAAAGTGTGGTGGATCCACAATGGGTAGAATATGTGCTCAAGTTATGGGACACAAAGAACGCAAAATCTCGTACGGAGTCTCGAGAGGTGAAGAAGACAATTTTAGATGAGCATTTTTGGGCCCAGGCCACTAATTTCCAAGAATTGATGGCTCCTGTGGTGTTTGGTCTACGTGATTTGGATGCAAAGACACCATGCATGGGCAAGGTGTTGCACATCATGAGGAATTTAGAGAAGCATGTCTTCTCTTTACGACAAGAGCCCTTTGGTTTGTCCTTGGACTTAGCCATTCCTATCGAAAAGGCGTTTGGTAAGCAACGGGAAATGGTAGAGACCGATCTACATTATGCAGGAGCTCTTTTGAACCCTTATCTTCTTCACGATAAAGAACTAGTTGACGATCAAGATGCAACAGATGCATGCAAGCGCGTTATCAGGAAAATATGTCAACCAGGAACTTATCCTGACGTAGTGAAGGAATTTGTAGTATTTCGACACGGAGATCCTCCGTTCCAGGATATGTTGGATCCGGTTGAGCAGAAATTGTCGGCACATGCTTGGTGGGATTTTGAAGGTGCATGTGGCAAGCTCATTGCTCCAATTGCAAAGAGGATTTTGGCCCAACCGGTGTCATCATCTTCATGTGAACGAAATTGGAGTAGCTACTCTTTTGTTCACAACAAATCCCGAAACAAGTTGAGGCCATAGAGAGCAGCCGATTTGGTGTATGTATACACCAATTCCAAAATCATAGCCGCATCGAAGGAGAAGGATGAAAAGAAGTGGTACCATGACAATGTGGAGTTCGAAGATTTGGAAGGGCCTATCTCGGAAGACAAGGATGATGAATCTGTATCTGATGATAGAGATGTTCTGAATTATGATATCGACAATTCTGACGAAGAAATGTTTGAGACTCCTAATCAAAACAATGAAGACTTCGGAGTCGCGGATGGAGACATGTATGAGTTTCGATCAGATGAGGATGATTGCGGGCTTGATGATGATGTACCTTCAATAGCTAGATTTGTGGATGGAACCAGATTCATGAGTAGCAAAAATCTTCTACCAAACGTAGAGGATACGTATGTAGAGAGAAGGGCGACCAATAGGACAACGGTTGCGAATGATGGGAGTCTTGAAAAGGATGAAGTGATTCCCATTTCCGATGCTCCATCCCCGATAATGGCGGTAGAAAAAAATGACCAACATGAAGACAAAGGAGGATGTGAGGTGAACATTGAAATGAACATGTCCAATGTAATTGTTGCATCAATAGTGGTATCAGCAAGCAAGAAATGTGTTGAAGCAAATATTGGAAATGCCAAACCACACGAAGTACAAGACAATGTTGAAGCACGTTCGATGGAGTCAGGTAGCCCAATTTTTGTCAACAATGGTGTTGGTAAAATGCACCTCATGGAAGATTCTCCCAAACCACCACGTAGCACTCCTCCACGTGCACTATTTAAAAGCGATGCCACGACATTGGATGGTTCAAGGAAATCACGGCTTGGAAAAAGACATTTGTCTCCTACAAAAGAGATGAGTTCTGGAGGCAATCCAAGTCGAACCATTTTATCATGTACCAATGATGATGATAAGGATGAGACATTGGCTTCAATGTTTATTCAACATCGGGGCCATCCACCACGCCATTCCTTGAAATCATTAGGCCACACATTGCAGTCTTTGAATGCAATGCAGTTAATTATTCAAGGAGCGCCAAAAGCAGAGATATCACAAGGTGAAGACTCCATTAAAGCTCGTAAAAAAAGAATGATGCAACCCTTTGCTACCTCTCCAAGCAAGAGACTGAATGTGGGTAGAACCCCACTTGATACCTATCAAGTGGGGTCAAAGAAGAAAATGAAAACAATCCCTAGCCTTAAGGAAGGCATTGGTAAGGCTATATTAAGAGCCAAAATGGAGAAGAAGACCGGTAGATCAATGAGATCATTGACATCTACCCAAGTACAAAAAGGAGTGAAAATTGTACAATCTTCATCAAACGACATGGAAGAGACATCTAGCGATGAAGACGACCTATGGGGAACTAGATGTGAGAGTAGCGGGGTTGAGGTGAAAGGAGATAGTGATTACAAGCCTTAGAGATTCAAGGAATGTAGGCTTAGGTGTTTAGGTGCTTATGATACATTGAGCATGTAATGGCAATTGATTGTTTGAAGCTTCCATTGTAGTTGGAGTTTGCTTATTGATGTTGAAAATATGATTATTTTTTTTTGCATTGCAAAATCAAGAAGAAGTCCCCCCAAAATTGATTGTGTTCCTCTTTCTTTGTATGAAGCATGATACATTGCAAGATACATATAGAGTGCAACAATTTTGACTTCATGATTGTCATAGAATCATAGATTTGGTAATTTTTAAGGTGAAGAGAATTTTGAATTTTTTCTTTAATCCTTTCCCTTGATAATTCATAATTGCAATTATAGTGTACAATTTCTTTGGTTGATTACACTACAAAGGATAGTTCATAACTCCGTATGTTATTGTAAAAAGCATTCAAGGAATCAAAGTTTACTTGAAGGAGTTGAAGCTTTGTATTAAATAACTAGCCACTAGCCGTCCGTCCGCCCGTCCGCATTTACCCAGGGTAAATTTGCAGACGGTTTTTTTCACCCCCCGGAGATGCAGCGTCCGCAGGGTCCGGACGTCCGATTTTTGGACGCAATTTTGCTCGGGATGCTCACTTTCATCAACCTTGTTGAAAATTAAACAAGGGGGTGGATTTTGTCCCCCCTAGGCCGATGTGTAGAGTAAAAATATGAGCCTACACATGTGTCATGGGATCCCATGGGAGGTTCCGCGAAAAGTTTTGGAATTTTTTGATAGTCAGAAGATGTCTTTCCAGACAGTCAATGGCTCAAATCTACAATGGGAAATTCCTAGAAATTCCCTAGGTAGCAGTAAATTCCCGCTAAAAATTATTATAGTTTCTCTTATGTTAATAAGATGCCCCAACAAGTTTCACAACATTACGATAGTTAGAAGTACCCAAACCTATCAAATTCTCTAATAATTAATGAAATTTAAAGTCCATGACGGGTTTGACTGGCGGGGCGGGAGCATACGAAAGCAGAATGGGGCCCAAAATAGGTCTTTTCTCACTCCCCCATACCTACTTAGGAGCCTAGGCTAGTTACTTTTGCTAAAAACATCAACCTCAAAAAGTTGGGATTTTTCCCAAGTTTTAGTGTTAAGTTGGTGCTAGGTTTTGTTGCAATTTTGAAGATAAAAAAGGGGGAGGGGGATTCTCATGTATTGAAAATGGCCTTCTGAAGCCAATGGCACAATTCGTTTGCGATTTGGAGTCAATTTCCAAAAGTTAGCTTAGTGGGCCAGTATAGGATGAAAACCTTGAGTTTTAGATGAAAATCCAAGAAGATAAGGTTAACTTAGATGAACGAGGAGAGGTGGGTGGAGATTGAAGTAGAAACTCCCATTTTTATTTCCACAATTCTCCAAGACTCATTATGATTTATTTGCCACTCTACTTTTAAAAATTAAAATTAAAGGGTGAAAATGTAAGTAAGAACTTTTCTTTTTAGTTTTTTTAATTTTCATAGATTCCTCATCATGAATTATTTGTTACATTGAATTTAGAAGAAAAAAGTAAATGGTGGAAATTTAAATAAGAACTCCCCTATTTATTTTTTACAATTCTTCTAGAGTCCTTATAATCATAAAGTATTTCATTTTGATTGTATAAATAAAAAGTAAAGGGTGGAGATTTACGTACAGACTTTCCTACTTAAATTTGGCAATTCTTAAAGTGTTGCCCTAATTACAAATTATTTGTCATGTTGATTTTTAAAGTTCAAAATTTAGGATGGAGATTTAAGTAAGAACTTATCCATTTATGTTTTGTAATTTTCAAAGAACCATCCTATTCATGAATCATTTGTCAAGTTGATCTAAAAATCAAAATAAAATGGTGGAGAATTATGTAAGACCTTCTTTTAGTATTTGCAATTCTCAAAGAGTCTTCCTAATTATGAGTAAATTTCTTCATTGATTTAAAAATAATAAATAAATAGCAGTGATTTGAGAAAAAAATTCTCTTTGCCATTTTGAACTATTATTTAAGAGTTCTTACAATTGTAAATCATTTACTATGTTGATAATAAAAATGGAAAACAAAGGGTGGACATTTAAATAAGAACATTCCTATTTATATTTTGCAATTCTCCTTGAAGACTCTTAATCATGAATGATTTATGACTTTGATTTTATAATTAAAATTTTTTTTATAAATTTGAAATGAAATCTCTTCCATTTCTTTTCAAGAATCTTCAAAAAAACATTATATTCATGTATTATTTGTCATGTTGATCGAGAAATAAAAATGAAAGGTGGTGAATTAAGAAGAAGGCATTTTTGTTAATTTTTGTTCTTGAAATTTTCAAAGAGTCTTCTCGATTTTGAATAATTTGTCATATTGATTTTTAAAAAAATAAATAAATGGTGGAAATTTAAGTAAAGAACTTTCTATTCATTTTTTACAATTCTCAAAGAATAATTCTAAGTCTTAGTTATATATGATTTGTCATTTTAATTTTAAAATAAAATATAGGGTGGAGATTGAAGTAAGAACATGCTCAATTATGTTTTGCAATTCACAAAAAATCATCCCTCTCATGTGTTATTTGTTACATTGATTTAAAAATAAAAGGTAAAAGGTGAATATTTAAATAGGAACCATCCTATTTATTTCTTGAAATTTTCCTAGACTCCTTCTAATCATGAATAATTTGTCACTTTGATTATATAAATACAAAGTAAATGATGATGATTTAAGCAAGAACTTTTAATTTTAATTTTTCCCATTTTCAATTACTTGTCAAGTTGATTTCGAAAATAAAAAGAAGTTTAGGAATTGAAATAAGAATGTATTCATTTACTTTTTGTAATCTTCAAAGAATCATCCTACTCATGTATTATTTGTCACATTGATCTAATGATAAAAATAAAGGGTGGTGATTTCAATAAGTCTAGATCCAACAATGCTAGCACGTGAGCTATAGACAACTGAGTTGGAGTTAAATTTTCAACTTTGTTGTGTATATTTTTGTGGATTTGTTTTAGTTCTTGATAGTCTAATTGTTCATTTGTGTTCCAATTTGGTGATTTTGGATAGTGTCTTAATCAATTTGGAGTCAGTTTTATAATATTGTTGTAGAGTTTTGGACAAGTGTGTTGATTTTTCGAACTTGGAGAGTTTGGTTGCCGGGTAGTCTAACTAGTGTTCCAATTAGGAGGGGAATTTCCAATTAGGCAGTAAAGAATGAATGCAATTCCAAGTAGGAGAGTGTGAATTATGAAGGCTTGCTAGATGGTGAAGTGTCCGAGTTGGAATTCCAAATCATATCAATTTGAGAAGTTGATAGGTTATTCAGTTGAATTAGTTGGTGGGCAGTTGGGAAGCCATCTTCCCAATTTCCTATTAGGTTCATTTTTCCAAGTTGTTTTCTTACCCACTTGAAGAGAGAGCAATGTGTGTCCCAACTAGGTAGGCTATGTGTTTCGTTTTTGTGTGTGTGAGTGATGGTGATTGAAGTTGAGTGTGTGGAAGTGGGAGATGGTAGTGTTAGTTTGATGTTGAGAGATGTTGAAAGTGGGAGATATGTGTGTACGAGATTATGAAAGAATGATGGAACATTGTATATTTTGTAAATCTTGAAAAAGTGATCACCAATTTGGTTAATATAGACACAATTTTAATTTTGAAATACTTGTGACTTGTGTATGCTGGTGAATTAGCAATATTGAATAAATTTGCAATTGTTAATTGTTTATCAAATTAGATGGTGCAATGTCGTTTTAGTTTGAGTGATTGCTAATTTTTCAACTTGGGTCATGGTCTTCTATTTTGAGATTGTATTACCTATTTTAGGAATTGTTTCCAATAGTATAGATATCCTACTTGATTGTCTCCCTTGGAACAAACTTATTATACTAATAGGATAATTTTCAATTCGGTCATTATCCTTCTTCAACATGAACCTAGAAATGCAAGCCTAGGTGTAAGTAGATATTCTACAACTATAAAAGGTGTTTATAACATACATACATACATACTTATAATATGAGTACTCTATAACCATGTAAGGTGCTTGTAACATAGGTACCTATAATATAAATATACTATAATCATGGAAGGTACCTATAACATAAGTACTTTAAATATGGACATCTATAATATAATTAGGCACTTATTATATAAACATCCTATAACCATGGAAGTTGCCTATAACATAGGTACCTAAAGCATAGACACCTATAATTATAAACATCCTATAACTATGGAAGGTACCTATAATATAGATACCGATAACATAGGAGCTTAGGCTCTTAAAGTCATAGGCTCAAGATCCTAGGCTCACATGCTAGCAACCATGAGTCTATAACTTTTGATTTATTTTTCACAATTATCCAAAATTCTTCCTAATCAAGAATTATGTTTCACTTTGATTCTATAAATAATAAAGAATAAAAAATGGATGAAAATTTTAAGTGCAAGATCTCCATTTATTTTTTGAAATCTTGAAAGAATCATCATACTCATATATTAATTGATTTTAAAATAAAAATCAAGGGTGGAAAAATTAATGAAAAACTTTCCCGTGTAATTTTTGAAATTTTTAAAGAGTCGTTTTAATTTTGAATAAAATTTCCTTTTGATTTTAAAAACAAAGAATAAAAGGTAGAGATTTCAGTAAAACTTCCCTATTTGATTTTTGCAATTTTCAATGAAGAATCCTACTCACGTATTATTTCCCACTTTGATCTAAAAATAAAATGTACATGTGAGGGATTTAAATAAGAATGTATATCTAATTTATGTTTTGTCATTCACAAAGAATTGTCCTTTTCATGTATGATTTGTCGCATGATTTAAAAATAAGGAAATACAAGGTGGATATTTAAATAAGAATTTTCCTATTTATTTCTTGCAATTTTTCTAGACTCCTAATCATGAATTATTTTTCAATTTGATTTATAAATAAAAACTAAAAAGTAGATATTTAATTTAGAACTTCCTTATTTATTTTTTGCAATTTTCAGTGACTCATTCTATTCAAGTAATATTTGTCACATTGATTTAAAAATTCAAAATAAAGGATGGAGAATTAAGTAAAAACTCTAACTCTTAATTTTTGAAATTCTCGAAAAGTCCTCCTAATTATGGTTTATTTTCCATGTTGATTATATAAATATAAAATAAAAATTTCAATAAGGATTTCACCTTCTATATTTTGCAATTATCAAAACTTCTTTGTAATCATGCATTATTTTGTACTTTCATATTTAAAATAAAAAATAAAAGACAAAGATTTAATAGGTATTTCTCTTTAGATATTATTTGCAATTTGCAAAAATTCATTCAAAATGAATCAAGTTCATATCTAATTTTTGCAATTTTTGCCTTTTTGAAGGAGATTGAATTTAAAGAAGATCAAATATGAAACAATTGGATTTTTTTCTTCCTACAATTATCCCTTCATCCACTTGCGGTTGTCCACTTCCAAATCATCCCTTCACAAAGTTGTCATTTCCCTACTTGAAGATGTCCCTTTTTCACCTACAATTGTCCTTTCCTCACTAGCAATTGGCCTTTCCTCACCTACATGCACCCCCGCCCCAAAGTCGCCTTCTACTCACTTGCAATTGCCTTATTTCCACCTGCATGCATCCATGTTGATGTGGACTTGACTTTCCACATTACTCTTTAAAGCCAACCATGTAGGATGAATTTCTTTACTGACGGGTAAAAAGATTCAAAACCCTAAATCCTTATGCAACAAGATTGTCTCATATATGTGACACTCATCTTATATGACATGCAGTGTTAGACAAACAACTCGACACCCAAACTCCAAAATGTGTTCGACAGAACAACCCTACTCAAAATTCATAAGCAAGGTACTCTTGACTATAATACACCTTATCTAATTTTTTGAAATTAAAAAATATCTTACTATCCAAAAATAGCCCCCAATTGTATGTCACACTTGCCAATTTGTTTTTTTTTAACAAAGTAATATCCAAAGAAACAAATTTGGAGCTGAAATTTGGGGGGGATGGTCTTGTAGTATACTTTTAGCTATTGCTTAGAGGATTTCTAAAAATATTTAACTATATGTTATGTAGAAGTCCACAAAGTAACCTCTTTCTTCTTGCATTTTGAAACATGAAAAATTTATTTTGGTGGTTTTTTTGGTGAATGAAATTCTTCATAGAGTTGTTACAAATGACCAATTTTAATTTTCTTGATTTAATTTTTTTCCTATTTTTGACAAATTAAATCATCAAAGTAGATATTTTCTTGAGATTTGGCACTTTTCTAATTCTCCTACTTAGAGAATTTTTCCATGATTTTCCTTTGGTGGTTACCTTCATCTTATAGGTGTATACATTGGCCATTTAAAAAAGAAATTAAAAATCTTTTTTCTAATTTTAAAGTATTCTAGAAAAAAATCATGAGTAAGCATTGTAACACAAACATAATTGTTAGGTCTTTTATGCAATCACCCTATGATCCAACAAGAATGCAAGATGAAATTTTACAAATTCTTGGTATTAAAGTATAATGTTTTCCTTCTATTTGCCATCCAAATCCTATCCAATAGGAGACTATTCAAGTGTTACATATATGACTATAGATTTTCCTTCTAGAATGTCTCCAACTTTATACATTGTGTAATATAGTTGTAAAGTAATAGAGGTTTTAGTGAATGATTTTGGGTCTTTGTAAAGGTGCTTCAAAGACTCACCTACTTGTTACCTTAAGGTTCCATCCGGTCTTGATTTTGAAAATACACATAAATTTTGAAGGCTCTCCAAAAATATAATTATCTTTTGAAAACATAAGACTTTCATTTGACTACAAGGGAAAAGTGGTTCTATAATTATAATTTTGACCATATCTATGTTCAATCATTAGCAAAAATAATCAATTTGAAGTTGTTCTACATTCTATTCTTGGAGCATTTGCACTATTGCACTCAAAATGTTGGTCATACACTAAAAGTTGATGATAATTAAATGTCCTCAGACCTCCAAATCTTTTCTTTGCATTAGATTGTGACATGTTAAGATGTGACCCTTCAAATCCAAGATAAGTCAACTTTATCCTACATTCTACATGGTGATTGATGGATTCAAATTATTTACAAGACACATTTGATAAGCAAGGTGGGAGATAAGAAGTTTGTTGGCTTTTAAAAATCCGATAGATGTAAAATTTGATTGTGCCTGGTTTAGCAAACAATTGCATAGATATGATTTTTTGAATCCAATTATAGAATGAGTTCAAAATTTCCAAATTATCAACTAGTGCGGTAACTATTTTGTTGCTGCTAATCAATCCTAATTTCGTTCCTAAAATATAAATTTAGTGTAGAGCTCCAAATTCCCCCGATCCACCTGGCGTGGATGTGCTTGGAGCACTCACCTTCTACAACTGATCCCCATTTGCACTCAAACTGATCAGTACGCTGGAGAAATACAGTATCTCTGCATGAGATTCCCCGTTGGAATGCCGCAATACGTGAAATTAAAATATCTCTGCATCAGACACCCCAGACACCCCAGACACCCAGACACTCTAGCACCTTGACAAGGTAAGAGGACTCCGTGACGGAGCTTTGTTGTACGGTGTTCTTTAGGCAATGAAATTTTCTATTCATTTGCTCCAAAAAAGAAATGAAAAAGTGAAAGCAAGTAGTGTATTAAGTTCGGTCTCCGCAGAAGATGAGCCATGGAGATTTATATTCTATTGTGGGCTTTGGAATCATTGAACACTTGAGTTCTCGGCCAATGAGCAGAAATGGGAATCTGGATTATGGAATCATTCACTCACAATCGACCATCCGATTGTAGTAGCCAGGCCCGCCTCACTGACTCGACTGACGGAGTCGAACCTGCTGCCCGCGACCCCGCTCCAATACAGAATCCACATGCATGAACGCGCGTCCAGCTCAGTAAACGGGCACTCCTCTAAGTTAATAAACTTACTTAAGCTGAAAATCGTCCCTAGCCAAATTCCGTCTCTTCCGGGCTCCGGGCTCCGGGCTTCTGCCTTTCTGCCCATGCCTGGTCACGGAGCTCGCTAACTCATTATTCTCGGCCCGTCTCCGCCATCGCCCGCATGCTTTCTCTGATCTTTTTCGCCGTGTCGGATATTTTCCATCATGTGACTCGAGAACTCCTCATCGTCTACTCGCCATCTCGTTGTTTCATCACATCGTCGCAAAGTCAGTCAGTAGCCGTGTCACTTGCGGCGTGCTGGCTGGTCGCGGAAGCTCACTAACTTATTATACCTCTGTCCACCGGCCGCGCGTTTGCTTTTCCTGATCTTTTCCGCAGTGTCGGATGCTTTCCGGTCCATCATGTGACTCAAAGAACTCCTCATCGTCTGCTCGCCATCTCGTTGTTTCATCACATCGTCGCAAAGTCAGTTAGTAGCCGTATCACTTGTGGCGTACGCACTGGCTGCTGCTGTCCATGGTGGACGACAATGGCGCGCGTCGTGACTCGCTCCCGATTTGCTGGTTGGTGATTGATTGGGGTGGTTTCGCCTGGCTGGCTTTCAGTTTTCTGAGTGCAGGTTTTCCCTGGGCCGGTAATCCTCCGCTGCGGGAAAGGATTGGCGCTTGCGGTTGGAGGTTCGTCTCCGGCCGTCTTGGGGGGTTTCGAACACACACCACGACACTTGGGGAGCTAGGTTGCCAACGGTGAGATGATATGCTAGCTGCAGCCGTGAATGGAATGGAGTTCACATGGAGTGAGTGCTAGTTGCAAAGAGTTTCGCGCAGACATGTATCGAACGAGTAGAATGAGGGTGCCACCTTTCTTTGTCGGATGCCAGCCATCCTGCCATTTGTACGTACTGGCCCCTTTTGAAACAATGATTTGGAAGCAGAAATAGGTGCAGGCCGTCCAGGTGGATATTAACACCTGGAGTGAAACAGGAAATGTTCGGTCCCTCGGCACGCTCCGTTCTCGCTGGGGGTAAGGAGTGATGGTAGCAAGGGTGTTAGAAGTGATGGATTCGGTATACTTTCGTAATTAACACTCTTGATAGCATCATTCTGAACACCAAGTGCGAATAGACAGACACTTGGGATCTGGAAAACTTGGGGGTGATACGTTCCTGTTCTGCTTCTGTATATTTTGCAATTCGTCAGGACCCGCTGAAAATGTCATTCGATCTTGGTGTGGTTGAACTGGACATGCCGTTACTTGGGTTCCTCGCACTGTCGTGGGGCATCTATATAAATTCAATTTCTGTAAATCGCCCAGGATATGGAATGATTTCAGTGTGACCAGTATGTCGAGTTTGGTGTATCAAAAGAAGAAAATGCGGTGACTCTTTCAGCCATTCATAATTTCTACTCGTTAAGATGTCGAAGTGCACCGCCAGGGATGGTCTTTTCTGTGTCTGTTCTACTTTCAAGTGGCACTTCGAGGAGGTATGTGAGGTCCATTTTCAAGGAAACGGGCCGACTTGTTCTGAGAGCTTCTTATGTGCGTCACAGGTGCAGAGAGAGCAACCGCAGTCGATGCAAGGTGATTTCTGTGGACCCAAGTGGACCCAACTGGAGGAATTGAAGGTTTTAAGGATGGAGAGCAAAGGAGACCTCTGGATGGACATGTATGCGTCTGCCAGCAGTCTCCGTGGACTATCTGCTGCTTCTGTCTTGGAGGTTCAAGGGAGTGGAGATTTCTCATCTCATGATGGATCCCTTCCATCCTGTTCGTCCCCCTCCTCTGAACGTAACAGCCCAGCAGACCTTATCGATGGGGCTGCCGACGACATTGCTATTTTGGAGGATGGCGAAGTTCAAGCTATGCTGCAGGATGCCGAAGTACGTGCTATGCTGAGGAAGGTTACAATTAACGAAGGCGTGTTGAATAAGGCAATCCAGAGCTTGGGCGGTGGGGAGAAAGGACTCAAGAGTCTGATGGAATATATTATGGTGTGGGTGAAGCAACAAAGGGACATCCAATCATCGTCTCAGCAACTACCAGTGCCACCTCCCCCTTCCAATCCAGCTTGGAATTTCTCCACTGCACATCATGTGGTTCTTCATCCCAGCTCTGATGCATTTCAGATTCTCAGCGGCATTCTGCAGCCTCCTCCAACAACGCAGGTTCTTGACCAAGAGATGAGGTATACTCAGCGCTTGAAGTCCCGAAAGCTAATGACTGGTAAGCCAGAGTTGGGTGCTGGACTTGGAGGTTTAGACACTGGGTTTTGTCCGAGCAGTTTCATTAGTAGCCCGGAAGACTGTAAGCCTGAGGTGACGAGTTCCGATACAATGGCTCCATGCATCCCTCAGCTGAATTATGGAATGCAGCAGCAGCAGGCAGTGACTCCCTTTACGAGTGCACACCTTGCCATGCCTTCTATAGAGCCGACTCCTGCCATGACTACAAAAGCAGCACGAAGACACCGAATGACCCGGCAGAGGCAATCCTTTCATGCACGAGCTGCCAGTCCTGTTGCAGCAGCCCCTGTTTCTGTCGGCGGTGTATCGTTATGGAATACGAATGCTGCCACACCTCTAGCAGTGGCGAGTTCAGGGATTTCCGGGGTCCAGACTACTCCCCGAAGTGCTCCTGTCACTGCTGCATGGGAGGTACGGAATGACCTCCAGCCCAAATTTTTAGACGCCGACTCAAAAATGCTTCCATTGTAAAGGAGCTGTACAGTACGTATGGCTGAGAGTGCCTCTGATTTGCAGTCCTGGAGATTTTTGGGAAATACTCTGGGGATACAGTTAAGACTATCAAAGTTTTGTTGTGATATAAGTTGTGTGTTGGGGTAAGAAACATGTAACTAATAGACATGTCATTCTGGGAATTTACAAGTAACACCTTATCAAGTCCCAAGTGCCTGAGCTTAAAATAGAAAGTCCACTTTGGAAGCCTAATGCCGTAAGCCAAGGTCGGTTTCATCATTTGTGTGTCTAAATGGTTAAGACTGTACTAAATGTCGTTTTGTCGTTTTTAAATTAATGGAAAAATTTCTAATTCAGACGTTTCAGATTCACAAAGACTGAAAACCTTCAAATAGAATTTTCTTTGCTTCGGGGATATTGGTCTACATATTTGAAAAAGCTTTGGAGATGCTTTGAATTTTGCCTAATTATTTACGAACCTGATCCAGAAGTAGGGTATAGCCAACAATGGTAACTTCCAAAACTCATTTCTCTTGTTCAAAACTGTTACGATGTTACCTTCCTTGAAGATTCCAACTCCTTTACTATGGCAGTGGCCAATTTTGGGTAATTAGGCACTTACAGGTTAACGCCCAAGTCCCAAATGGTCACCTCCATAACAATATGTAATACTGCGTAGGGGAAAGAAGAAATCGTTCCCTCTTTTTTAGAATCACTGAAAATTCTTCCAGGGTTACTAAATCAAACTCTTTGCTTCTAAAGAAAAAAACGGTTGGGTGAGAAGCACATCAACCCTAGGAGGACGCCGCTGACATGTTTGACAGAGAATCCTTCTATGTAGGACAGAAGTGCACAGTCTTGCACAGTAGTTTGACACCCAATGAGTGCTCTTGGGTTTTTTGTAAGCAAATGATTCACACGGTACGGTACTAAAAAGGATGATTTCCACAGTGACCAGACCGTCCTTGAGGTTAAACACCGAATTCAACAACTGTACCGCTTACACCGAAACCCTTCGATTTACTTTGTAATGTTCGCCAGGAGGATGGTTCATATTCCCTCGTTATTTCTGAAGAATTCCTTAAACGTTTTTCAGGGACGCAGAATGGAATGTTTGACTGTGCTCCTTCAAAAGGAACTTCGGCCAAGTGATGTCAACCATCTCGGGCGTATTGTACTTCCCAAGGTTAGTTGCCTGCTTCTGATCCACTACATTAATTGCAGATACTGGTGCAGCCGTTCTAATTATCAAAGTACGTATTGTAAAATGAGGGTTTCCGGGACTTACCTTTCTATTCACCCCCTCAAAACGATTTGTGCAGAAAGCAGCAGAGCAGCGCATGCC
Source organism: Straminergon stramineum (assembly GCA_963920665.1). NCBI lineage: Eukaryota > Viridiplantae > Streptophyta > Bryopsida > Hypnales > Calliergonaceae > Straminergon > Straminergon stramineum. The sequence goes on from OY987266.1 coordinate 24,047,308, forward strand.
ATCTCTTGCATCACGAGAAGGTGTCTCCATACAGATGGAAGATTTTGACTCAGGTCATGCCTGGAATCTTAGATACAAGTATGGATCGGTTTGTGTTCGTTACTCATTTTCAATACTCTGTTTCTCTTACGGTAAAAAGCTCGGGCAGTGGTAGCCCAGAGCTCGTCACTAAGTCGTTTAGTACTTCTTCTACGTCATATGTGCTTTTGTCCATCCCCTGATTCGTTGTGAATTGGCACCAAGTGCTTTTTCCATAGCCCGGTGTCGCTGTCTTTTGGATTGGGTTCCCTATTGCGTTGGGATGTTTTGAGGTTTGGTGATGTAGACTGAAGGGTGGACTGTTGGATAATTTCGTCGACTCCGCGAGGGTTTTTTGTGTTTATTAAAGTATCTTGAGGTTACATGTAGAATAAGTTCTAGTTATCTCTTGAGGCGCAAGAGGATTTGTGGGATGCGATTTTCAAATAAATTTTCTATCCTTGAATTGTTGTTTGTGGTTGATTGTTGTTTCCTTCGAGTGTAATACCTCCGCCTAAAATGGGGTCTTCACCCTGATTTACTTCGCGCACTTCATCGTAAGTATGGATATTGAAAGTTCCTTCTCGGCTAGGATGTGCTTCAACAGCTAGATTCGTTTCTAGGAATGAGAAGGGGAACTAAAAATTATGGGGAATTTTGTTAAAATGGTGCCATTACGGAACTTTGGCACTTTTACGGTTTAGACCGTGCGGTCTGAATCTATACATATCTTAAATGGCACTTTTATTGTTTAGATCGTGCGGTCTGAAATCTATACATATCCTAGATGGATTTTTTATTGTTTAGACTGTGTGGTCGAAAAATGGCATATGAAATATGCCATTTTGATGAAATTCCCCATAATTTAGTCACTTCAACTAGTTACGGCTGAAGAAAATGTCCCTGACGTTCCGATAATACATGTATTATTCTGGGTTTTCTGGTTCCATCCAAGCCTGGAACTAGTAGGTCTCTTCCATCTGAGCAGTGTGTAAACTTTTATGGTCATGTTTTTGTGAGCAGGTTCTGGCCAAACAACAAAAGCCGGATGTACATATTGGAGAATACTGGTGAGCATCCTGAAATTGCAAGTCATTGGAATTTGAACCATTTGGTGTCTTCTTCCTATCTTAATCGCAATCACCATATCCATTAGTGACAGGTCATGCAAATCTAACCTGTTCACATCCAGTGGCTGATTTCGATCAAACTATCTTCGTGTTTCGCAGCGGCGTTTGTGATGTCACAAGGCCTGGTGGAAGGAGATCTAATCGTAATTTACAGTGTTCTGCAAGGGGGTTATGTAAGTATCACTTTTGGGGGTGGTGTGCTGAATAGTTGAGCATCTTCGAGAGCTGTCTTCGGAACAGGATATGGCTGATTTTATTGATCTCATCTTGGTAGATAGCTGTCTCAGTGAACCTGTGTGAGGTTGAATGTTGGAATTACTCAGGAAGCGTGGGTTTAGTTTGAACTCGCTCTGTTCATGGCAGATTTGATTCTGAAGCCTTAGCAGCGTATTTGCAGGTATTGCGAGGAATGAAGAAGAAAAATGGCAGACTAGCCATAGAACCGGTACAGGTGGAATTTGCACACAGCTTGGCTAAAGGTTCCCTTCAGGGACAACCTTCTCTGCATGAAACTGATGGCACACGCGTCCAACGACCACATGGATGTTTTCCTTCAGACAAATCCGTTAACGAGGACCCCGCGAATCTGGACGATGATCCTTTTTTGAACGACGCGATCCTAAGCATGGGTCCTTCGTTTGAGTCTGACAGCAGTTGCATTCAAACGTTGGAACGGTTTCCAAGTTTGACCTTGGACTTCCCCTTTGAGGAGATTATGGCGGTGACAAAGACAGAGCCCGATGGTACATGACTATAAACCCTCTGGATCCAAGTCATGCTTTTGTGGTGGTGCCCGAGAGTTTCCGAATGAGCCAGCTTTCCAACATACCAGGGTTTCCATGAGGAAAGAAGTTAGGAACCGCTTTGGCTCGACAAACCACCACTCGATGACGACACAATATGCACGAAGCTAAAGGTATCATCATTTCTCAGGTGCATTTGGTTGCTGGACTTCTGGAGGTGGGCAGAATTGGATGATGCCACAAACCCTAACTTTCTCCATTGCAGGATTCCAACCGAAATTCGACTCTGTATTATGGAATCCCTTGGATTCGTTATCTTCAAGATGCGTGGCGCGGCCTTTGTAGTTTGAGCTCTATCAGATACCTTCTATAGTCTGCGATCCTTCGGGTCTTTCATTCCAGGAGGTTGTGCTTGGTTGCCTCTTATGTCGTCTTTTTTCTGCTGCCGTATCATTTAGCTCTGAGAAGATCTGTATCCAAGTGCCACAGCCTATCTCGTTTGCTTGAGCAATGAGGTTTTCTGTGTAGGTGCTCCACAGTCTTGGAATAGAATGTTTAGGCGCTGTTTGAATGTGCTGACGACGTTATCAAGTGAAACCTTGCAATGTACTCCGGAGTAGCATTTTGAATGTTTGGCTTTGCAGCACAGGATGCTGGGATACCAGAGGGATTTTGTGAAGTACAACTTCAAACTTTGCATTTTTGTAATAAATTAGAAAATTGGGATCATTGTGCAAAATTTGGACGTGGATTGAAGTAGGAGTCTAGGCAGAAACCACCTTTTTAAGAGCATCTTGGCTTAGGATCTCTCCTATGCTAATGGATGCATTTTCTAACAAATTTTTAAGGAAGGCTAGAGGGTGACACATCCATCACAATTTTGATTTGTATTTTGTAGATTTAAACTAAAGTAGATATGATTTTTTAAAGCTCATAGTAGTAGGGTGCTATAGAATGCTATAGGTATTGCCAATCAAAGTCAAAGGATTGTCCATCAATGGTGCAAATGGAGCCCAAAAATGAAGGCATGCAAATCTTAAACCTAAACAACATGGTACACGTAGTTGCCTACGATGGCACAAAGTAATCCAACAATCATAACTCTAGATTATTTACTCTAAAATTCTTTCTACTTCCAAATCAAATTTAGTCACCAACTACACACAGTTCTTAGCATGTGAGCCTAGGATCTTAAGCCCATGAGCTTAGGAACCTACACTAAATAGTGAAATTAGGTTGCTTTAACAATTAAGTTGCCTTACCCTAAGAAAGTTATTGTACAAGCGATCAAAGTCAACAAATATTTCTAAAAATATCTTCATTTGTACACATGGAGGTTCATGAGTCCCAAATATAGCGGTATGAAATTCAAAAGTAGTTCATTCTTGCATAGTAACTATAAATATTTATTTAGTGTCAAATGTCGAGAAATTAATGAGGGGCAACCTAATTTCACTATTTAGTGTAGACTCCTATGTTATTGGTACCTATATTATACGTACCTTCCATAGTTTTAGGATGTTTATAATTATAGGTGTCTATATTGTAAGTACCTATGTTATATGCACCTTCTATGGTTATAGGATGTTTATATAATAAGTGCTGATACAATAGAATAATTTTAGGACTCAACACACTCATGTTCATAATCAAAGTAATAGTTCTTTTATTAATCAAATCCTTAGATCGAGATACATGCTTCTTCCTCACTCATTCCTTGCATTCTCTCTTTTTTCACCTTTTTTCCCATTGCCCTTTACCCCTAGCTTGTAACCGAAATTCCTTGAAAGAGACAACCTGACCACAATAGTAACTAACCAAACCCTTTGTGTATGATAACGAAAGGTGATCACCTCAATGGATGAATTATCAATTAGTGTCTATTTTGCATGGAAAGAATATGATAGGTCAAGCCAAAATTAGCTGATTTATTTCCTCCCCAAGCTTAAGAGTTGAAGCGATGAGTTGAGTTTGCTCATGGCGACACCTATATAGCTTCAATTTAGATCCATTGTACCACTTGCATAGGATGATCCCATTAGGAGTCGTCAATTTATAAGTTCCGTTGTCACAACTTTTATAAATCACAAAGGGACCTTGCCATTATGGGCAAAATTTCTGGCCATGTTGTTTAACAAGCCATTGATCAATTAATATCACCAAATCTCCTTGTTGAAACTTGATGAGCTTCTTTGCAACATCATATCTAGCCTTCCTTTGACGTTGTAAAATCTCATAATGTTGCAAAGCACTTCGTCGCGTTTCATCTAGTTTCTCTAACATGAGAATTTGATTACGAATTGACTCGGTTTCACCTAAGCCGTGATGCACCACAGTTCGCAAAGAAGGAAGTTCTTGCTCAATAGGCATCACTACTTCGAAGCCGAAAGCCAATTGAAAAGGGTGAATCTTGTGGCAATTTTATGAGCCATCTAATACACCCAGAGTGCTTTGCCAATATGTAAATCCCACTCTCCTCGCTTCTCTAGTATGATTTTCCCGAATATATTAGTTAGAACTCCATTGTTTTTTTCGACCAAACCATTAGCTTGTGGATAATAAGGACTAGATCTTCGATGTTTAACGGGCATCATTTTTAACAACTCAGCCACTAATTCATTAGCAAAATGAGTTCCTTGATCAATCACGATTTCTAAAAGACACCCATACCTACAGATAATTTCATTGTACATAAATTCTATAGTGGCTTTCTGATTATATTTCTTGACTGTTGCGGCTTTAGACCATTTAGTAAGATAATTAGTGGCAATGATGAGATATTCATTGCATTTCACTATAAGGGGAAGAGGACGAACGAAATCAATACTCCACTTCTCGAACATACCTATAGGAAAAATGGGATGTAACTCAATATAAGGTTTAGTTCTTTCCTGTAAGTTTGACATTGCATACAACTCTAGCAATGATGATTGCAATCGGCGAAGAGGGTAGGCCAAAAGTACACGACCTGAAGAACCTTTCTGGTAGTGATATCTAAGGCAAAATGTCCACTGCATGCTCCTTTGTGAGATTGTTGTAATATTTCACTTGTTTCTTCAAGCCTTACTGCCTTTCTCAAAATTCCATCCTTTTCGGCTCGATAAAGTTCCTCGCCAACTAAGGTATACAGGAGACTCCTTCATCAGATATTGTGGCGTTGTTGTGCATCAATCCCATCTGGCAATGTTAGATCTCTCGGGTAATTCACGATATCATTGTAACCGAAATCTTGCGAGCTTGGTGCTACTCTGATAGAGCAACACTCTGCATCATCTGATAAAACCCCGGTTTCTTCGTGGGAATGTTCACCAAGCTCCAATAATAGATTAGCGTGTTTGGCTCGCATACCTTTCATAGTCTTGATTTCAAGATCATAAGCCTCTAGCGCGACCATCAATCTCGCAACTCGACCTTCTAGATTTGTCTCTTGGACTAATTGTTTTGAGCAATCAATTTCACACTATATGAGTATTGAAAACGGCCTTGATAGCAAATAATGTTTAAATTTGTTGTAGGCATACAATAATGCTACAACTTGCTTCTCTAATGAAGAATATTTGAGTTCAAGGGTCGTAAGAAGTTGGCTTGTGTAGTATATTGGATGTGCCCTTCTAGAATCAGCATTTTGCATTAACACTACTACCATTGCATGTTCACTAGTTGATGGATTTTTGATAAAATGTCTCGCCCAGTCAAGTCCCTTCACTACATGATAGCTAGCAAGTTGCTCTTTTATATAATTGAATGATTGCACTTGCTCCTCCCCCCAAACGAAATGACTTGATTTGTTGATCAAAGAACTGATTGGTCTTCCTACTTTTGCCAAGTTAGGGATAAACTTGTGATAAATTGTTGTGCTTCAGAGACATGACACTTGTTTGCAAGTAATTGGTTGCTTCATTTTAATAATTCTCTTCACTTTGTCTAGGTCTACCTTAATTCCTACGCATGACACAACATGGCTTAATAAATGCCCTTCTTCAAAACCTAATTTTCATTTTTCAGGGCTCAATGAGCATCCATGTTCTCACAATCTTTGAAATGCAATGTGCACATTTTCAAGGTAATTATCCCGCTCTCTGTAGATGGCAAAATCATCTAAATAAACTCTTATGAATTTTCCAATGAATGGACCAAATATTTTAAGTTGGAGCCTCTGGAATGTGCCTCCATGTCGCGCCCCTTAGTGACACTTACCACCTTAAGCTCACTTTCCAAACACTTAGCACCTTAGTGCCACTAAGGTTCACGCTCTCCTAACACTGCACATGCCACGCACCCACAATGTTAGGTTCCCACCCAAGTCACGGGGTTCCCCATTCCTCCGTGACTCCCAATCCTTTCTTTCTAATCCTTAACTCCCACAAGACACCGGGCATGTCATTTGATGACATGGGGCGGAACTTCCATTGATGTCCAAGCAATCGGTGAGGCACTACTCCCACCGGTGCTAACCGCCCTTGAATGGGACCCAACTCCCCACTAGGCCCAACCCAACTCATTTCGGGACTCACTAATCGGGACTCATCCAACGGGACTCATACCATAGCCTAGTGTAGAGTGGGACACCACCCAACCGGTATCAAGGAGTGCCCAAGCACTCCATGGTAACACACAAGTGGTGGTGAGGCTCCAACACTAACCTCACCACCCGGGGCCACTTAGGCTCACCATGGCACCATCCGGGAGTGAGGAGGGAGACCACCCCTCCTCATAGTACTCTCTGCGGGATTCGGCAGCCCCCCCCATACTAGAGGTCACCGGGAACCCCCAAGATGCACCCCATCTTGGAAGACCACCCATTTCTCCCGATTCGCGCTACTTTGGGACTCCCGAACTTCCACCCGGCATAACTTTGCGGTCCGGGATCCAAATCGCACATGCGACCCCATTTTCGACATCTACGCGACGCGTAGATGCCGATGGACTACTCACTTGCTCCATTCGGACAAGTACTCGCAAAGATATCGCCCTCCAAAGATTCGGGACACTCCCGCCGCGGCCGGGACACTCCCGGCGCGACCGGGACACCCCCAACTTTGAACGCCCATAACTTTTGACTCGCAAGTCCAAATCACGCGTTCTTTGGACGGCTAGAAGCGTCTTCTCAAGACCTTTCCAAGCATGTATCACACGCCCTCAAATTCATCCGGATCAGAGCGCTACATCGCTCTGATCGCTCGGGACTCCTAGTCCCCCTCACCTCATCTCTTGCAAGGCTTGGGGAGTCACCCCCAATGTCCCCCTTGCTCACCAAGGTGGCACGGGCACGCCTTGTGATGAGGGTCGTGACACTCCAACATTACAAAATCCGAAAGGCATTAAGAGATATGCATACATTCCACATGGGGCTGTAAAAGTTATGTACAATACACTATCTAGGTGAACCTTCACTTGATGATAACTTGCGTAGCCATTGCAAAAAGAGTACATCTAGTGCCCTATAACCTCATCAAGCAATTCATCAATATATAGTGAAGGCTAGCGCCTTTTTTCGTAAATTGGTTGAGGACTTTGTAGTTAACACAAACCCTCCACTTTCCACCTTTTTTTTGGCACAATGACGATGGGCCGGACGGGGGGTACCCATTCAGTGTTCTTCACCTCAGTCACAAAACCACACTCCAGAAGCCTATCCAATTCTGCTCAAAGAACAACCATTCTATTCGGAGCCATCCTCTTTTGCTTTGCACATACAAGCTTTGCATTTGGGATTAATACTATTCGATGTTCATCAAGGGTAATGGCGGATAAATCTGAGTGTTTACTTACAAAAAGATTAGTGTACTCAATGACCAACATTTCCAATTGCATACATGGGCAATTTCATTAAAATGGCATATGCCATGCGCCATTTTTGACATACTCTGCGCCATTTTAACGGAATGCCGTGTAGTTTCTAACATATTCTGCGCCATTTTAATGGAATGTTGTGCCATTTCATCATCATACCGCCATTTTAATGAAATTGACCATATACATTCTCGTTCCAATAATGTTGGTCCGAATTTGACCATTCGTAGCAACTCCTCTCTCTTGGTCAAAATGATGTCTTGATCTTCTAGATGGGGCATAGATTCGCTAATTACTTGGGGCAGGATGTCTATTGCATAGAGTTCAGCTTCTCAGTCGCTGTCTTCACTGGAATCAGTGGGTGGATCGGTACTCCATGATATCTCATTTGTTCCATCACATTCTCCCTCGGAGGTTATATATGAAGAGCTCAGGGCCGATTCAGGAACCATCTGGATACTTACTCTATTGAAAGCTAAGCCTATCTTCATGTGTCCTTTTTCCCAATAATTGACCACGTATACTTGGCGTAACCATGATCTTCCGAGGATCCAAGGGTAGCTGCTTTTCTTAGTCAATATGTCTAGAACATGGAAATCAATTTCAATTGTGACGTTGTTTATTGTGATTGGCATTTGGCGAATCAAACCTAGTGATCAAACACACCTTTGGTTGGCCACCGTGAACTGTAAGGTGGACGATTTGTCGGGTTTGAGTTCAACCTCTGCATGAACCAGCTTGCATTACATTCACCACACTTCCTCCATCAATCAAACACCCAACTATTGGGTAACCATTCATGATTGCTTCTACTTGTAGAGACTAGTAGTCTCCCTTCATTTTATCAATGACATGTACTTCTGCTATTAATCGGTTGCATCAAGTATTGATCCCTGGATGTAACTCACATCGGAGTGATAGGAACTTCGCCACTAGTTGGCCTACAGTTATATTTGTCGTTTGTGTACCTAGATCTTACAAGATGGAATATTTTTGTTGGCCGTAACTTAAAAGTAGATCTTCAATCCCTCTTTTCCTCCTCGATCGTCTAGTTAAAACACGCTTCTCCAATTTTGATCTCTTGCTAATATCTTGCTTAGGGTCTTTTGACAAAAAGTCTCTCTTGGTCATCATGATTTTTGGCTCAAACTCAATCACATGACTGTTGTCTACCAATTCAAGTAGATTTACTTCAACCAACTTAACTGTGGATGAGGTAGCACGTTTATCTAAGTCCAAACAATCGTTGTGGTAGTGTCCTTTACAACCACACTAATGACAAGTTATGAACTACACTAATCTTGTCGAATTTGGCCGGTTGTCTCTACTTGGGCTTTTCAACCTGTTGTTGCTTAGACTCTGTAATAAGAAGAATTTTAAATCTCTCATATCCGAAATGAGTTGTGAGATTTATGGGTCTTTAATCTTGGTCTTGGTTGTTGCTAGGCTAGTTGTTGTCTAATCAAGGCCAGATGTTGTTTGAGTGATGACTGGGGTTGTTTGTATCAATAGTGTAATAACAGATGTTGTTGTTGCTTTGACCACTTGAGGTTGAATAATACTGTCAAGGTTCAATTCTTTCTTTTGCACTAGCATCAAGGCTGCTTCAAATGTTGTTGGTTCTTTCCACGATACAATTTCTTGAATTGACAGTTTCAACCCACTAATAAAACTCCTAAGAGCTAAAGCATTGTAGTATGGAAAAAGCCTAGAAAAAAAACCCCAAGGAATTCCCTAGTGGTGGTTCTTTAATTTGGGAAAGGTCAATTAGTCTATTGTTTTGTATCTAAGGTTACTTTTAACATAGGATACTCACTCACTTTAATAATTAAAGAAATAAAAGATTAATTTCATTAATTGGTCCAAAGAATGTGTAATCAAATTCTAGCCTATTCTAGTATTCAGTCCAATTCCATGGATGTAGACACACGACATGACATTCCAATCCTATACTAGAATTCTAATGTCAATTTGTCAAGGGTATGTCAAATAGCCATGGCTCCTATTCTATCGACTTAATCATCCCACATATAATATATATATTGCCACATACATACAATTGCAATTCTTTAATTACCTCTTCGATTTTAATCCATTGTCAATTGGTCTAGTAGCTAATTAATTAACCTAATTACTACCAATGCAATTATGCAAAATCACAAATCTATAAGGTCAATTTGTCACAGTTTTACAAAGTATGCAAAAGTTTAAAGTTCATTCCTGTGAATTATGCTCTAGTCAATTAGACACAATTTTTTTCTTTCTCCAGCTCCATTTGTAGCTAGCAACAAGTCAATTGGTCCATTTTACAATATGTTAAACTCTCACAATCTATATAAATTTGCTATTCCGTCAATTGGACTAGATACTCAAACAATAACTGATATTGTGGAAAAGTTATAAACTATTCCTAATTGATCATAATTAATGTCAAATTGTCAAGCACTTAGCTCCTATATAACTTAATTGTCAATTGGCCAGTCCTACTTTAATTCCAAATTGTTAAGCCTTAACATTGATTTGTTACTCACATCATATCAAACTAACTACTTGACATCTCAACTACCAACAACAACCCAAGCTACCACTTAAATATACTTAAGTCAATTTGCCAAATATTCCCAAAGTACTTGATTTCCTCATTTGCATGTCAATTTGTCCATTGTTCACATACACATAAACACCTTAATCCCAAATTATCTCTCACAAACAATTAGACTACAACGACAACCAATTTAACACACAATTGGACAACCGATTACAATCTTGAACCACTCCAAATAATTTAATTAACTCCCAATTCATATTGAATAATTACCATCATGCTAAATCATAAAATGAAACTAACCTATCCTAGATCAATAGACTCAATAACAAATGCCAAACCCTGGCTCACATAATCACATTCAAAATTTCAAACTATTTGACTTCTACAACTTCCTTTGTTAATCTCATGCTCATAGAAAGATACACTATCTATTTGACATCACAAACATGTGCCAAATTCATCTTAACACAATTTATGGACTCAATGGTCAAATTGACTTAAGCTCCAACTTAAGAAAATATAATTATACCAATCCTTGATAATTTGACTACTCTCTTTCAAAGACCAATAGACATTATATAAACTTAAGCACTAATAAGTTGCTCACCAACTTAACTTCTACAATGCTCTCATAGCTTGACTATTAGATTGAAATTATTATAGTGAATAACACCAATCCTTGATTAATTGTCCTTCACGTACTAACCCCGCCAATCCTTGGCAAAATTGACCATTGAACTCATACACACACACAAGAAGCTAACTGCTTCACCACATAGAACACGACTAATTGACAATCAAGAAATTATAATAGGATTAAGTCAATCGCTGGCTTAATTACAAAATTAATGCACTCCTTAAATATCTAAGTTGTTTGCAATGAAAAAAGACAATTTGACCAACCTTACAGCTTCTCAACTATTGGACAAACAACAAAATACTAACAACCGCCAATCCCTGGCTAAATTGAAGAATACTAAAAGAATGTCAATCACTGGCAATTAGACAAAAACTACAAAAGCCAATCACTAGCTACACACTTGAATAGATGAATAGACAGATTTGCATTAAAATTGAAGGAATGCACAAGTACATTAGACAAAGGCGAGCAATCACTGCAAATGCCAAGAGAGAGCAATGAAAATCACAGTTGATTAGTTTTATGCTTCTTGGCCATAACTAACTCACAGTTAACTATAATGTCTATTTGTCTAACTACCTTGATTCCAAGTTAACCCTAACTCCCTATCCGACTGTCCAATGGTCCTTTTCATATTAATATGTCTATTTGACCTAATTCGCGTTCTATTCAACTGTAAAGTTATCTTAACTGGTCCATTAGTCTTTTACTTTCAAAAATTGCAAAAGTAACCAAAAAAGTAGGTCTACAAGCATCGACATTGTGCATATTGTCAATGGTATTAACATGAGATTCAAAAACATTCTCAACTTGTATGTTTGACATTGCACTAAGACTATGTTGAATTTGAGCTTAAAGTTCACGAATTCTTTTGCTAAATTGACGCACTCTCTCTTCTGATTGTTGTCTAATCAGGCTCAAAGTACCCAAGAGATTTTGATAACTCTCATGCTCTTGAAACTCAAATACCAAAGCCATGGTTAAATTGTGCCATGATGATCTCGTGGAAGTGGACTGCCTATTGTACCAAAAAGATGCAGTATTGTCTAAATGAATTGGTAGTAGCTCAAGCCAACTCTCCTTGTTTCTATCACCATTGGCCATGCATGCTCATTCAGGGTTGTTCTGTCAAACATGTTTTGGGGTTTGGGTGTCGAGTTGTTCGTCTGATGTCGCATGTCGTATAAGACGAGTGTCGCATATATGAGACAAATTTGATGAGCGCAAAATTAGGGTTTAGGATTTTCGGGCAGGGCAACCAAGATTTTTATCTTACGTGGCGGGTTGTCAACAGTGACGTGGAAAGCTTTGACCACGTCACCATAGGCGACTGCAGGTGGGGTGACTACGGGTCCTAGAATGAGGGCGACTACGGGTTCAATCTAGGGCAACTACAGGTCGGGGGGGGGAGGGGGGGCGAGTGCAGGTGGGGTGCGTGCGGGGAAGATGGGGCGACCGCAGGTCCTAGAATGAGGGTGACTGCGGATTCAATCCGAGGCGACTACAGGTCCAATCCAGGGCGACTATAGGTCGAGGGGGGGTAAGTGCGGGTAGAAGGGGGCGACTACGGGTCTAGGGGGGTGAGTGCGAGTCTAGGGGGGGCAAATGTGGGTAGAAGGGGGCTTAGGGGGGCGACCACAGGTCATTTCTTGGGCGACCACAGCTGATGGGGCAACTGCAGGTCTCAGACTCAAGAGGTCTTCTAGTTCATGACGATGGAGGCGGCTGCGTATGGGGCGACCGCGGGTCAGGGGCGCCAAAAAACATGAGTTTGAGTTTCCCCCCTTACAAAGTGGAGGGAAGGCATTCAAACTTTTCAAGTACCGCTCCCCCCTTTTCTGAGGAATAACTCCAGAAAATCCTAAAACTGAGGCATTCAATACTAAGTGATCAAAAGTTAATTAAGTAATAAAGAAAGCAAATTGGTTTAGGAAGTGGAGATTTGGAAAAGCCCTTTTTCCTAACATTTCATTTCTCCTTCATCCATCCTTGTGGTCATGTCAAATTCAACATAACCATTTCCTATTTTAATTTTTGGAGGGCGTGCATTGAGAGGAGACCTTCCCTTTTGGGGGAAATCATGTACAAAAAAAATACTAACACCGTGGGATGCACGAAGAAGAAATCTTCTTATCTACATAAGAAGTGGTTTAAGAAATGGAGACTTGGGGAAGCTCTTCTCCTTGACATTTTATTTTTCCTTTGTGGTCATGTCAAATTCAATGTGACCATTTCCTATTTTAATTTTTCGAGGGAGTACATTGAGAGGAGACCTTTCCTTTTGGGGGAAACCATGTACAAAAAAATACTAACAGTGTGGGATGCATGAAGAAGAAATCTTTTTATCTACATAAGAAATGGTTTACGAAATGGAGACTTGGGGAAGCCCTTCTCCTCATCATTTCATTTTCCATCCTCCAACATAGGAATTTCAATATAGTCCTCCCCTTGATACATCAAGGGGATTTAAAACATATTTGAAGGGGTGAATGAATATTCAATTTATTGAAGATTAAAAAGTTAGGAAATGACACTTTGAATGGTTTTTATCTTACAAGTACAAGGTTTAGGAGTTCAAACTTTTTTACGACATATAATGAAAAGCAACTCACATGTGTGTGTCATTTTATCCATCCTAAAAAATAGAAGTACATTACTTTTGGACTCGCATACATGGAGAAGGTCCATGGTTTTTCTATAGGGTTTAGGGTATAGGGTTAGGGTTTAGGGTTTGGAAAACCCTCTTCAATTTTTCTAATTAGTCATACTAAAATTTATGTATTTATAGACTAATTTTGTAGTATTAACTAACTATGAGCATTGAAGGACATGTCAATTATAGTGTATGGAAGATGCAATTAAGCTTGACTTCATTAGAGTTGGAGATGGCTCACATCTCGTGGTATGTTGGTCCCTGCACTAACGTGACTTTAAGATAGAGGTGACTATAGGTCATGGGCGAGTTCAGGTCTTGGGCGACCGTGGGTGGAGGCGAATTCGAGTCTTGTTGCTATTGAGCCCAATTTGGTGGATTGGGGGGCGACCTCGGGTCTTGGGCGACCGCGGGTGAGGGCGAGTTCAAGTCTTGTTGTTGTTGAGCCCAATTTGGTGGAATGGGGGGCGACTTCAGGTGGAGGCGACCTCGGGTCTCAGGCAAGTTCAGGTCTTGGGCAACCGCAGGTGAGGGCGCATTCAAGTCTTGTTGTTGTTGAGCCCAATTTGGTGGATTGGGAGGCGACTTCAGGTGGAGGCGACCTCAGGTCTTGGGCAACCGCAGGTGAGGGCGCATTCAAGTCTTGTTGTTGTTGAGCCCAATTTGGTGGATTGGGAGGCGACTTCAGGTGGAGGCGACCGCAGGTGAAGGTGCGTTCAAGTCTTGTTGTTGTTGAGCCAATTTGGTGGAATGGGGGGCGACTTCGGGTGCGGGGCGACCTCGAGTCTTGGGCGAGTTCAGGTCTTGGGCGACCGCAGGTGAGGGCGCGTTCAAGTCTTGTTGATGTTGAGCCCAATTTGGTGGATTGGGGGGCAACCTCGGGTCTTGGGCGACCGCGAGTGAGGGCGAGTTCAAGTCTTGTTGTTGTTGAGCCCAGTTTGGTGGATTGGGGGGCGACTTCGGGTAGGGGGCAACCTCGGGTCTTGGGTGACCTCGGGTCTTGGGCGACCGCGGGTGAAGGCGCGTTCAAGTCTTGTTGTTGTTGAGCCCAATTTGGTGGAATGGGGGGCGACTTCGGGTGCGGGGCGACCTCGGGTCTTGGGCGAGTTCAGGTCTTGGGCGACCGCGGGTGAGGGCACGTTCAAGTCTTGTTGTTGTTGAGCCCAATTTGGTGGATTGGGGGGCAACTTCAGGTGGGGGCGACCGCGGGTGAGGGCGAGTTCAAGTCTTGTTGTTGTTGAGCCCAGTTTGGTGGATTGGGGGGCGACTTCGGGTAGGGGGCAACCTCGGGTCTTGGGCGAGTTCAGGTCTTGGGCGAGTTCAGGTCTTGGGCGACCGCGGGTGAAGGCGCGTTCAAGTCTTGTTGATGTTGAGCCCAATTTGGTGGAATAGGGAGCGACCTCAGGTCTTGGGCGAGTTCAGGTCTCGGGCGACCGCGGGTGAGGGCGCGTTCAAGTCTTGTTGTTGTTGAGCCCAATTTGGTGGATTGGGGGGCAACCTCGGGTCTTGGGCGACCGCGGGTGAGGGTGCGTTCAAGTCTTGTTGTTGTTGAGCCAATTTGGTGGAATGGGGGGCGACTTCGGGTGCGGGGCGACCTCGGATCTTGGGCGAGTTTAGGTCTTGGGCGACCGCGGGTGAGGGCGCGTTCAAGTCTTGTTGATGTTGAGCCCAATTTGGTGGAATGGGGGGCGACCTCGGGTCTTGGGCGAGTTCAGGTCTCGGGCGACCGCGGGTGAGGGCGTGTTCAAGTCTTGTTGTTGTTGAGCCCAATTTGGTGGATTGGGGGGCAACCTCGGGTCTTGGGCGACCGCGGGTGAGGGCGCGTTCAAGTCTTGTTGTTGTTGAGCCAATTTGGTGGAATGGGGGGCGACTTCGGGTGCGGGGCGACCTCGGGTCTTGGGCGAGTTCAGGTCTTGGGCGACCGCGGGTGAAGGCGCTTTCAAGTCTTGTTGATGTTGAGCCCAATTTGGTGGAATGGGGGGCGACTTCGGGTGCGGGGCGACCTCGGGTCTTGGGCTAGTTCAGGTCTTGGGCGACCGCGGGTGAGGGCGCGTTCAAGTCTTGTTGTTGTTGAGCCCAATTTGGTGGAATGGGGGGCGACTTCGGGTGCGGGGCGACCTCGGGTCTTGGGCTAGTTCAGGTCTTGGGCAACCGCGGGTGAGGGTGCGTTCAAGTCTTGTTGTTGTTGAGCCCAATTTGGTGGAATGGGGGGCGACTTCAGGTGGGGGCGACCGCGGATGAGGGCATGTTCAAGTCTTGTTGTTGTTGAGCCCAATTTGGTGGATTGGGGGGCAACCTCGGGTCTTGGGCGACCGCGGGTGAGGGCGCGTTCAAGTCTTGTTGTTGTTGAGCCCAATTTGGTGGAATGGGGGGCGACTTCGGGTGCGGGGCGACCTCGGGTCTTGGGTGAGTTCAGGTCTTGGGCAACCGCGGGTGAAGGCGCTTTCAAGTCTTGTTGTTGTTGAGCCCAATTTGGTGGAATGGGGGGCGACTTCAAGTGGGGGCGACCGCGGGTGAGGGCATGTTCAAGTCTTGTTGTTGTTGAGCCCAATTTGGTGGAATGGGGGGCGACTTCGGGTAGGGGGCGAACTCGGGTCTCGGTCGAGTTCAGGTCTTGGGCGACCGCGGGTGAGGGCGCGTTCAAGTCTTGTTGTTGTTGAGCCCAATTTGGTGGATTGGGGGGCGACTTCGGGTGGGGGCGACCTCGGGTTTTGGGCGACCACGGGTGAAGGCGCGTTCAAGTCTTGTTGTTGTTGAGCCCAATTTGGTGGAATGGGGGGCGACTTCGGGTGCGGGGCGACCTTGGGTCTTGGGCGAGTTTAGGTCTTGGGCGACCGCGGGTGAGGGCGCGTTCAAGTCTTGTTGTTATTGAGCCCAATTTGGTGGATTGGAGGGCGACTTCGGGTCTTGGGCGACCGCTAGTGAGGGCGAGTTCAAGTCTTGTTGTTGTTGAGCCCAATTTCGTGGATTGGGGGGCAAACTCGGGTCTTGGGCGACCGCGGGTGAGGGCGAGTTCAAGTCTTATTGTTGTTGAGCCCAGTTTGGTGGATTGGGGGGCGACTTCGGGTAGGGGGCAACCTCAGGTCTTGGGCGACCACGGGTGAGGGCGCGTTCAAGTCTTGTTGTTGTTGAGCCCAATTTGGTGGATTGGGGGGCGACTTCGGGTGGGGGGCAACCTCAGGTCTTGGGCGAGTTCAGGTCTTAGGCGACTGCAGGTGAGGGCGAGTTCAAGTCTTATTGTTCTTGAACCCAATTTGGTGGAATGGAGGGCGACTTCGGGTGCGGGGCAACCTCGGGTCTTGGGCGAGTTCAGGTCTTGGGCGACCGCAGGTGAGGGCGAGTTCAAGTCTTATTGTTGTTGAGCCCAATTTGGTTGAACCCGCGGTTTGCAAGGGGCGCATGCAGATATCAGGGAGTGACCATGGGTCTGGTAGGGCGCATTTGGGTCCAAGGCGACTACGGGTCCACGGGCTATTACTTGTCTTGGACAAGGCGACTGCAGGTCTAGGGGCGACTGCGGGTCCTTTGGAGGGCGACTGCAGGTCTTGGAGAGGGCAACTGCGGGTTCTGGGCAGGGCAACTGCGGGTCCAAGGGCGCCTGTGGGTCCTCTAGTGGGCGACTGCAGGTCTTTTGAGGCGCGTGCGGGTCCCCTGGGAGGCGACTACGAGTCTTTTGGGGCACCTGCGGGTATTTGTGAGGCGTTACTCTCTTTAGGCTCCGACTTCATGTCTTTGCCTCGCAAGTCGCCAAGTACTTCCCACCCGCGGTCGCCTACCAGCTTGAACCCGAAGTCGCCCTATCGATAATTGCCTACACCCGTGGTCGCCCACACCCAAGGTCGCCCACACCCGCATGCACCCCTTTAGAATGCCACGTAGAAGACACGTGTTTGCCACATGGCATCCAGGTGGCCTCACGGGTAGGGTGAATTTTAAAAAAAAAGTCAAAGCTAAGTTTGACTCTATTAGACAGACAAGAGGGTCTACTTGACGTGTTGGACGTCATGTTCGTTGTGTTGTCGAACTGTCCGCCGAAACAACCATGTGCTCATTTGTATTACTTCAAAAATCATTCAAGGTCCTCTCTTTCTTTCCTATCAAAAACAAGTATAGATATCATTGTGACTACAATTGGTAACTTATTATTTAAATTGATAAAGTTAGGTTTAATATTTCATCCCATGTCTTGTTCTTGTTGTTTCAAAAAATGTGACTACAATGTTTATTTGTAATAGAATGTCAACGATTCTTCTCTTTCTGAATTACAATTTCTGCACATCTATCTCGCATTTTGTAAAGGTTAAATTATCGATAAGTAGACTTTGCTCACTACGGGTGTATATTCATTCATTTTGGGCCACTTCATCAGCTTCTTGATTCATGTCCCTTAGAATATGGCATATCTCCAATGATTCAAAGTCTTATTTTAATCTTATAATAGCCGTGTGATATGGTCGCAAGTTTTCTGCACGCACCTCCCAATTTCTGGGGACCTGATTACAAACTAGCTTTGAGTCACTGTGCACTTGTAATTTTTGAATTTTTTTACTCTTGGCTATCTCCAAACCAAGTAATTAATCAACGCCGCATATTCTGATTCATTACATATTAGTTTCTTGTCTAAATCTTGGTGGAAAACTTCCTTCACTTTGGAAGGGCTTTCTAAAACTACTTCGGCATCAGACCCCGCAGCTTTTGAACTGGAACTATCAAAATTTAATTTCCAAGTATACATTGACAATCAAGATTTTCTCCTTTTAAAATTTCTCTCTTACCCAATCACATGCACATATTAGGGTTCCTGGAAAAGAAAAGACAACTTAGCAAATGAATCCTCTTCTGCAAAAAACTAGGGATTGACTTAAAGGCCATATTCATTATATTGAAACCTTTTGTAGTCTCAATTTTATCCTCGACTTGAGGATAAACCGTTTTATCTCTTTACTGGTATTTTTTTATAAATAGGTAACAACACCAACTTTTAGAGTTTTATTATAGGGTCACTATTTGAGCATTATTTATTTTTGGTTTCAATTACTATTTTTTTAAATGAATTTTCCAATAACTAGCATTCTATCTCAAAATCTGCGAAAAGTCTCAATACAACAAATATGGCCTTACTTCGTCGTAATCAGCTAACTCCATGAAGTAGCTTGTAGGTGCGTTAAAAACTCCGTATGCGTGCATTACAAAATTGGTAGACTATTCAACTTCTTTAGATACTTGCGGCAATACTGATGCTTCAATTGGATCTAAATTTAAATTAACAAATCTATTTATTAAAAGTAAATGATTCTCGCCCACACTTCTATCTTCATCCACCGTAATCAAGTCAACCACCTCTTCGCCATAATCCCCTGCTTGGGGTGCGGTGACGAAACACATTTGTGCAGATTTAACTCATACTAAATTTTATCCACATGCTCATTCTCTCATGTCGCCTTATCAACCTCCTAGTATCAACATTGGGTCTTTCACACAAAATTAAGCCAACCTTCCTTCCACCAAGTTGCTTCCCCAAATGTGCAAATTTCTTCTCGGCTCTCAACTTTTGACAAATTCTTAAGAAGTCCCGGCTATGCAACCAAAATGATATGATAGAATAATTTTAGGATTCAACACACTCATGTTCAAAATCAAAGTAACAGTTCTTTTATTAATCAGATCCTTAGATACAGATACATGTTTCTTCCTCACTCATTCCTTGCATTCTCTCCTTTTTCACCTTTTTTTCCCATCGCTCTTGACCCCTAGTTTGTAACCGAAATTCCTCCAAAGACACAATATGACCACAATAGTAACTAACCAAACCCTTCATATGATAACAGACGGTGATCACCTCAATGGATGAATTATCAATTAGTGTCTATTTTGCATGGAAAGAATATGACAGGTCAAGCCCAAATTAGCTAACTGAGTGCCCAATTATATTATGGGTGTCTATGTTTTAGGTACCTTCTATGGTTATAGTATATTTATATTATAGGTTCCTATGTTACAAGCATCTTACATGGATATAGGGTACTCATATTATAAGTATGTATGTTATAAACACCTTCAATATTGTAGAATATCTACTTTCACCTAGGCTCAAGGCTCATAGGCTCTCATTTCTAGGCTCACATGCTAGTGTCGTTGACCAACTACATACTCAAACAATTGTACAATAAAAATTTCCAATTGGCACCAATTCATTACTAGATAATTTTTCATTCCTAAAATAACAATTCATAGGCTAGTAGTGGGGGCAATTCTTAAAGCATAGAATGAATACGGATAGTGCACCTAGGTATGCAAGATACACTTTACAAGTAGCTTAGCTTTGATCCAAATACTAAATAACTCATCACCTTTTATATTTTTAAAATTTTTCAATTTTCAATAAAAGATTGTTATACTTTTTACCTACAAAGAATGCTCAAATCATTGAGTAAAGAGAATGAAAATCATGTCTAAAAAGTATGAATCTTGGACTTTTATTGATAGAAATGTAAATTTTTTAAGTTTGATTTTCAAAATTGTACAAAATTCAATTGAATTTTAGAATTTTATCAAATTCCTAATGAATTTTTCAAATTTGCAGCCTCATTGTATGGTGTGCATTTAGAACCAATTCATTACATACAAAATGGTGTGGATGTTTGATTGGCAAATTTTAGACTTTTAAAATACTTTGTGTGTCTATTGGAAATCTTCATACACAATCCATGTGGCTTCTAAAAGCATCCTAGTAATCCTCACAATTTTTTAGTGTATCATGGAAGGTTTAAGATTTCTTTCAAGAAACTTCAAGACGAACATAGTAATATTATATATTGAAAGGACAAAGATAAAAAGCTCAATCTTGCCAATGTAAGTCTTAGTGTTTGAAAGTTTAGCTTGTTGACTTGATTCTATGCCGGTATGCCCAATTCAAATATTTTGTGAAGTTATCAAATCCATGAGTTTATCCAAGGTATGATACTTTTGTAACCTTTTAGAGTTTCAAGCTTGCTACATGCCATTTTGGCTAGTTGATTTTTCTTTGTTGCACAAAATTAACATCATTTCTTTATGTGTGATACACAACTTCATGAAACATATGCAAATCCCTTTTTTTACTCTTGAAATTTGTCAAGTATGTATCTAACATGATATAGTATGCAATTGTTAAATATAAATATTTAAAAATCTATACAAAGCAAAAAAAATACTCTAGAAAAAGTTTAAGTTTGTTGACCATGTATATGTTGGGTGTGGCCATTTTTTCCCCCTTCTAACTTTAGGAACATAATAGTCTTATAATCTATGTGGTAAAAGTTTCTAAGTATTTATCTCTATATTTCCACAGTTGTCTAGTAAATTTTTATTTGGTTGAAATTCATCTATGACAAAATAGGGCATATACTTTCTTTGATCCAACAAGAATACTAGATGAAATGCTAAAGATTCTTGATAAAGTATAATCTTTTTCTTTTGTTTGCCATCAAGTTGTGTCAGATAGGGGATTATGGAAATGTTTCACATATATGACTATAAATTTTCATTGGGGAATATCTCCAACTTTACACATGGTGCAACATTATTGTAAAGTAATAAAGGTTTTAGTGAATGATTTGGGGTCTTTGTAAACGTACTTTAAATGATCACATACTTGATACCTTAAGGTTCCATCCAATCTTGATTTTGAAATTTAAAAATTCATATAAATTTTGAAAACTCTCCAAGAATATAATTGTCTTTTGAAAATATATGACAAGTGAAAAAATATTATGTAATTGTAATTTTGATGATATCTATACTCCTTAGCAAAAATGATCAATTTCAGGTTGTTCTACATTCCCTAAGCATTTGCACTATTGCACTCCAAATGTTGAACATTCACCAAAAGTTGATGATAAGTACTCCTAGACCTCTAAATCTTTTCTTTGAACTAGATCTTGGCATACTAAGGAGTGGCCCTTCAAAATCCAAGATAAGTCAGCTTTATCCTCCATTCTACATGGTGATTGGTGGATTCAAATAATTTAGAGGACACATTTAATAAGCAAGGTGGGAGATAAGAAGTTCGGGACGGCTCTTCAAAAATAGATGCACAATGATTGAGCCCAGTTTGGCAAACAGTGGCGCAGATACCGTTGTTTTGATTCCAAAGAGTGACTGAATTCAAAATTTCCAAGTGATCATTGTCGGTAAATATTTGGTTGCTGCGATTATTTTTCGCTCCTAATAATTTAGAGCCGGTGAGTGGAGCTCCAAATTCCCCCGACCCACCTGGAAGTGCTTGCAGCACTCACTTCTCTACAACTTACTGCTGATCCCCATTCTGTGCACTCCCAAACACTGTACGTTGGAGTGGAGAAATACAGTAGTATCTCTGCATGAGATTCTCCGTTGCCGTAACTTCATACGTTCAGGAAACTGATAAATATCTCTGCATGAGATATCTCAGCCAGCCAGCCAGCCTAGCGCCTTGGAAAGGTCAAAAGAACTACACTCAGCTTAAGTTAAGTTAAGTACGTTAACTGCTGCCGTGGGCTTTCATTGTTGTACCGGTATAAGGTAAACCTGCCTATGACAGGCAGAATGAGTGGTCTGTACTGTTGCCATTAGCAAAATGATTCAGATTTTGTTTCCATACATAGACATATGTGAGAATTGAAGGAAGCAATTGAAATTTTATTTTTTGGACAAAGTAAGAATTTTTTATGAATTTTTGAAGTGTACAACCCAATTAGCCCAATAGAATCTATAGACTACCCCAAATCAACAAAAAGGATTCCCATAATGGTCATTTTATCACCTAAAGCAATCACAACATTTTCTAAAATGGCTACAATATTTCCTAACATGGCCATGACATGAAGGAATAAAAAAATAAATTTTTATGACCAATTTACACTTGAATGGTGTAAGTGTCCTATGACAGTTACTAATAACTCCATGACCATCTCCCAAGACAAGATTATGGCCATAAATCAACCTAATGTAGTCCTAATCTCATTTATCACAAAAAACCTGCCGTGGGTTGATGTAAGACTCTAATAGGTGGTTTCCTAGATGACTGCATTAGGCAGTTTGCCTGTCATGGGCTGGTTTACCTTATAAGGCCGGCACTCTCTTTTGCAATTGGCAATGAAATTTTCTATTCATTTGCTCCTAAAATTAAAGAAAATTAAAGAAAAGTTACAACAAATAACTTAGTATCCAGTCTCTGCACTGACCGGCCAATCAATAAGACAAGCCATGCCACTAGTTTTTATTCCGTCTACTGAAGGATTGGAATCATTGGACACTTCCACGCAGAAATAGAAATCTGGATGATGGAATTGATCATTCACGTACTCACAGTCGAGTCGACCATCTATCCAATTGTAAGCTTAAATGCCAATCCTGCTTCATCACTGACTTGACTGAGCCTGCTTGCTGCTTGCAACCTCGCTCTAATACTGACTCGGCACGTCAAAAATAGTGAATCCACACGAACGTCCAGCTCAGTTAAGAGGCACCCTTGCCTGCCTAATTGACCATAAGGTAAACCAACCCATGACAGGCAAACTGCCATATGCAATCATCTAGAAAACCACTCATTAGAGTCTTACACCAACCCATGGCAGATTTTTCTGATAAATGAGATTAGGACTACATTAGGCTAATTTGTGGCCATAATCTTGTCTTGGGAGATGGTCATGGAGTTATTAGTGACTGTCATAGGGCACTTACACCATTCAAGTGTAAATTGGTCATAAAAAGTTATTTTTTTATTCCTTCATGTCATGGCCATGTTAGGAAATGTTGTGGCCATGTTAGAAAATGTTGTGACTGCTGTAGGTGGTAAGATGACCATTATGGAAACCCTTTTTGTACACTTCAAAAATTCATAAAAAATTCTTACTTTGTTGAAAAAATAAATTTTCAATTGCTTCCTTCAATTCTCACATCTGTCTATGTATGGAAAAAAATCTGAATCATTTTGCTAATGGCAACAGTACAGACCACTCATTCTGCCTATCATAGGCAAGTTTACCTTAATTATATGGTTGATCTAAAACTTTAGGCTCGATTGAGTGTGGGCAGGTAAATTTCTTTGACTGTTTAAAAAAAATTTATGGATAGTACCGAAGGTTAACTATTATGTATCAACGAGTAATGGAAGAGTAAAACTCGCAAATTTTACTTGATTTCCCTACTTTGAACAAAGTTGGTCAATTTCACTTGATTTGAGGTCTACAAAATTGTAATTATCCATTTACTTTGAAAATGGTCTTGATGAAAAGACTAAAGTATTTTTTTCATGATTTTCATCATTGAAAACTTAAAATATGAAAGTGTTGATTTGAAGTTATTTGTGATTCTCTACTTATCAAAAAAAATTGCATTTCAAC
This sequence comes from Straminergon stramineum, assembly GCA_963920665.1. NCBI lineage: Eukaryota > Viridiplantae > Streptophyta > Bryopsida > Hypnales > Calliergonaceae > Straminergon > Straminergon stramineum. The sequence continues at coordinate 24,071,197 of OY987266.1, forward strand.
AAGTGCAAAGTGGATTACGTTATGAGTTTGATAGCTATTCATTTAAACTTAAGATTTTTGGAATTGCATTTTAGTGTGCTAACACAAGTTCTAGTTGTTCATGTCATCTCCAATCCCAAAACAATCTTATATACAAATTTCTCAAACATTGTGGGGAGGGGCATCACACTAAAAATAGGATGCATATATTTCTCTTGTTATGAGCTCACAACTCTTTTGTAATTTTACACTCAAAATTGATAAGTACACTAACAAAAAAATTATTCAAACATCCATACAATTGAATTCAATTCAATTAGATTCAGAAAGGAAAAAAAATTTGCTTCATTGGGGATAACTATAAGCCCATGCTCTTTTTTCACACGAAAAACGCACTCGGAAGAGCCTCACAAGCCAAATTCCGTCTCTGCCGGGCTCCAGGCCTCTCCCGGCCCTGCCTGCCTGCGCCTTTTGGTCTCGGAGCTCGATCGCTAACTTATTATCCCCGTCTCCACCATCACCCGCCTACTTTCCCTGATCTTTTCGCCGTGTCGGATAGTTTCCATCATGCAACTCTAGAACTCCTGATCTTCTGCTCGCCATCTGGTTGTTTCATCACATCGTGACAAAGTCAGTTACGTTAATAGCCGTGTCACTTGCGGTGTTCTGGCTGCTGTTCATGGCGGACAATGTCGTCTTGGCTCGCTCCCGAATTTCTCGTTGGTGATTGATTGGGGTGGCTTGGCCTGGCTCACTTTCAGTTTTCTGACTGCAGGTTTTTCCCTGGGCCGGAAATTTCCCCCTGGGGGAAGGGATTGGCGCTTGTAGTTGGAGGTTCGTCTCCGAGCCGTCTTGGGGGGATTGAACACACACCACGGTTTTTGGGGAGCTAGCTTGGCTGCCAACGACGTTGGAATTTCTGCTCATTGGTGGTGAGATGCTTTGCGAGCTGCAGCCGGGAATGGAATGGAGCTGACCGGGGTAAGTGCTAATTGCAAAGAGTTTCGCGTAGTCATGTATCGAACGAGTAGAATGAGGGTGCCACCTAGCTTTCTCTGTCGAGTGGCAGTCATCCTGCCATTTGTAAGTCCTGGTCTCTCTTGAAACACTGATTTCGAAGCCGAATTAAGAGCAGGCCAGGTGGATGTTAACACCTGGAGTGCAACAGAAAGTGTTCGGTCTCTTGGCACGGTCCGCTCGCACTCGGTGTAAGGAGAGATGGTAGCAAGGGTGTGACTGTAGAAGTGAATGAATGTCGGTACACTTTCGTACTTAACACTCTTGATAGCACCATTCTGAACACCAAGAGCGAATAGACATACATTTGGGATCTGAAAAAATGGTGGTGATACGTTCCTGTTCTGCTTTTGTATATTTTGCAATTCAATAGGACCCGCTGAAAAATGTCCTTCGATCTTAATGTGGTTGAACTAGCTGGATCGGACATGTCGTTACTTGGGTTCCTCGCACTGTCGTGTAGCTTCTATCTTCAATTTTCTGCAAAGAACCCAGGATATGGAATGATTTCAGTGTGACCAGTATGCCGAGTTTGGTGTGTCACAAGGAGAAAATGCGGTGATTCTTTCAGCCATTTATAATTTCTCCTCATGAGGATGTCAAAGTGCACTGCCAAGAATGCCCTGTTTCTGTGTTTGCTCTTCTATCAAGTGGCACTTCGTGGAGGTATGCAGCGTTGGTTCTTTAGCCCCCCGGACTAAAAAGTCTGTGGGTACTAAACAACCGCAGTTTAGCTCCGGCTAAAGCACAGTGGCCTTGATTCGACGAGGGTAGTGGTACAAAAATGGAGCTAATTTTTGGCCGACTTGTTCTGAGAGCTTATTCTGTTCGTTACAGGTGCAGAGAGAGCAACCGCAGTCGATGCAAGGTGATTTCTGTGGACCCAAGTGGACCCAACTGGAGGAATTGAAGGTTTTAAGGATGGAGAGCAAAGGAGACCTCTGGATGGACATGTATGAGTCTGCCAGTATTCGCCGTGGACTATCTGCTGCTTCTGTTCTGGAGATTCAAGAAAGTGAAGATTTCTCATCACATGATGGATCCCTTCCATCGTGTTCGTCCTCCTCTGAACGTAACAGCTCAACAGACCTTACCGACGGGGCTGCCGAGGTCATCGCTATATTAGAGGATGGTGAAGTTCGCGCTATGCTGCAGGATGCCGAAGTACGTGCTGTGCTGAGGAAGGTAATAGTTAACGAAGGCGTGTTGAATAAGGCAATTCAGAGCTTGGGCGGTGGGGAGAAAGGACTCAATAGCCTGATGGAATATATTATGGTGTGGGTGAAGCAACAAAGAGACATCCAATCGTCGTCTCAGCAACCACCACCACCTCCCCCTTCCAATCTAGCTTGGAATTTCTCCACTACACAGAATGTGGTTCTTCAGCCCAGTTCTGATGCATTTCAGATTCTCAGCGGTATTCTGCAGCCTCCTCCAACAACGCAGGTTCTTGACCAAGAGATGAGGTATACTCAGCGCTTGAAGTCCCGAAAGCTAATGACTGGGAAGCCAGAGTTGGGTGCTGGACTTGGAGGTTTAGACGACAGTGCGTTTTGTCCGAGCAGTTTCATCAGTAGCCCGGAAGACTGTAAGCCTGAGATGTCGAGTCCTGATATAATGGCTCCCAGCAACCCTCAGCAGCAGCAGTCTGTGACTCCCTTTACGAGTGCACACGTTGCCATGCGTTCTGTAGTGCCGACTCCTGCCATGACCACAAAAGCAGCACGAAGACACCGAATGACCCGGCAGAGGCAATCCTTTCATGCACGAGCAGCCAGTCCTGTTGCAACAGCCCCTGCATCTATCGGCGGTGTATCGTTATGGAATACGAATGCTGCCACACCTCCAGCAGCGACGAGCTCAGGGATGTCCGTGGCCCAAACTACTCCCCGAAGTGCTCCTGTCACTGCTGCACGGGAGGTACCGAAGGACCTCCAGCCCAAATTTTAGACGCCGTCTCAAAACTGCAAACGTACTTTTTCAAGGAGCCGTATGGTTAAGAGTCCCTCTGATCTGCAGTCCTGGAGATTTTTGGTAAGACTCTGGGGATACAGTCGAGACTGTTTCGAAGTTCTGTTGTGTGAAAAGTTGTGTGTTAGGGTAAGAAGCATGTAACCTGTAGACATGTGATTTTGGGACATTACAAGTGACACCTTACTTATTCCCCAAGTGCCTGAGCTTAAAATAGAAAGCCCACTTTGGAAGCTTAATGCCTTAAGCCTAGGTCAGTTTCAACATTTGTGTGTGTAAATGCTTAAATTTGGAATTTAGACTGTTGGAACTTTCATTTTGTCATTTTCAAATTTTGGGGAAATTTCTAATTAAAGCGTTTCAGATTTCACAAAGATCTAAAAACCTTCAAATAGAATTGTCTTTCCTTTTGGACTGTTGGTCTACAAATTGGAAAAACTTTGGAGGACATGCTTCAAATTTTGGCTACTTATTCACGAAACTGATTCGGTAGTAGGGTATAGCCAATAATGGTAACTTCCAAAACTCATTTCTACTGCTGAAAACTTTTGGTTATGATTTCTTCTTACCAGTTTAATTTGTGACCTTCCTTGAAGATTCCTACATGATGCATTCCAACTCTTTTACTTATGGAAGTGGCCAAGTTGGAGTCAATACGCACTTACAGGTTAACGCCCAAGTCCCAAGTGGTCACTTCCTTGGACTTCCCCTTTGAGGAGATTATGGCGGTGACAAGGACACAACCCGATGGTATAGGACTATCAACCCTCCGGATCCAAGTCATCCTTTTGTCGAACCAGAGCGGTTCCTTCTTTCCTCATGGTAACCCTTGTCTGTTTAAATGCTGGACTATCAACCCAATGCTTTCGATGAACATTCTAATCCTGCCATTGTTGAGCTATGAGAGCCTTTCATATGCTCATTCGAACGCTATTGACTACCAACAACACATGCCATAAGCTTACAGAATCGTTTCAGACTGCAGACACATGAATGGAAAGAAGAACTTTCAAAATTCCCATTTGCAATTGCAAGCTCACTGCTCATAAAGAAACAAAAACAACTGGCAGGGCCCAAACAAAAGCTCCAGGAAGATCACAGGATGAACCCTTCAGAAGCTTAATGCCAAATTTATCGTGGTAAAATGAAGCAAGGAGTTTTTTTACCAGAGCTGCTCCGGTCCAGGCGGAGCCCTAGACCAGTCTCAACACGTTAGGGAGGCTGACTCAGTACAGGACCCCATCCCTCTGGCGGCCATATCTGTATTTATATCCCTCAAAATACAACTTAGAATCGCAGATTAGGACAGCTTCTCAACCTCTTTGCACCATACATTACAAGGACGTTTCAAGCAAGTCACGAATAGGTTCACGTTGAATTTTTTTTTTAAATTCCAAGAGATCACTTGCAACACCTATCCACGTAAGATATAATATGGTGGAATGCGTCTACTCGGAGGGTCCTTACTTAGTAAAACGCTTTGCCTTGGATTAGGGCATATGGCACAGGGCCATAATGCCTTGAGTCGGTAAAATTATAAGAATTGTCACCTTGCAACCACACATGCCCCTTGGGCTCCTGCACGCAATGACGAAAATCGAAAAAGCAACATTTTAAGCACATCTTCAAAAGCAACTAAAAAAGAAAAGTCAGCATGACATACTCCAGAGTCCAAAACCGAAACCCAAGAGAGATAACAAGGAACACAGAACATCTAAAAAAACCCTATTATATTCAAATTTTATAAATAATGAATTCATTAAATCTAATAGAATATTAGATCAATATTACGATAATGTCAAGCTTAATGTCATCTAAATAGTGGTCAGTATAATAGCAAATTAATGCTAAGGACATTAACATTAAGTTCTCACTATTTAAGCTACACCAACATTAACAGAACCTTAACTCAACGTGAGGACTTTTTGAATCTAAAGCCTATTAAGGAATTTTGTCAATCCAACGCGGGGTGTTTTTTTTGTGATTGATGGCATGAGATGATTGTTTCCATCCAGGAACACTCTGAAGCGAAACACAAGTCAACTGAAAAAAGCCTGGAATAAAGTTATGTATTTCATCTTTCTATCATACGGAAAGACACCCACATTATGAGGAAATGATTAAGAAGGTAAATGTTACCACAGCTTGACGAGTGTGGCCTCAGCTAGAAGTGGGAAGGACAGTGACAGTCTCCCCTTCTAATCCAAGAACTCGCTTACAGACCACGAGCCGGGGATTTGGATCGGGCCATGACCACATCGCCCGGTTTGATCTTCTCAAACTTCGAGGATAGATGCTCCAGCAGCAATATGTCCCCAGAAACATTGAAGGTTGGTAGCATGCTTGACCCTAGACACTGTCGATCACACGAACTTAACCGTTAAAAATTTGAGTCTATCACAAATGCACCAGAGAAGGTCTCTCCAATCCAATTGAAGAAATTAGGCTATTTTAGTTCAATCAGGAGAAGTGACAAAAATGTCATTTGGATTCCATCCTTTGAAATTGGTGAAAATTTTCAAAAAATCCTTACTCGGGTGCATCAGGCAAATCTGTCGACATATTGCTACAACTTACATTTGTGAGTCTCATACCTGAAGCACTTCAGCAACATGGTTGGAGAAGACGTTCAAGAAGCAGATGAACTGCGTAAACACAACGGACCTCTCGAAAGCCTCCTGCAGAAGAGCTCTCCACGACGTAATGCTCTCCAAGACCCTGAATTTTTTAAATTTAGCCCCTGCAGGACACTTTTTTGCGCCGTCCTGCACGAACGAGAGCGACAGAAGGTTAGGGTTTAGGATTTAGGGACAGAAACAAGGACAACCAATGTGATGTGGTGTATACAATGTCCATTGCCGTAACAGCAAGCCAAACCGCTTAGTGCTACTCTACGCCCCACCACGATCTTCAAATCCTCGGTCTTACATACGCATACATATTCCTAGCGAACAATATTCAAACAAACAGAAAACGCATATGGATGGAGAGTTCTTTCTTCAACAGAATCGTACACACTCTCCGCAAAATGAGATTCAACCATCCCGACTTGTCCAAGTTACAACCCAACACATTCACAATCCTTCAAAGTGAAAAGACCATCCAAAAATAACATTAATAAACCCATCGCATTGTTCATGCTGCTCTTGAACTCTGCAGATAATTTTTCCGTAGAAGGACCCTACCTCATTCTAGCATAAAACCATCCGCCCATTTGCGAAGTCAGATACATGACAAGGTCTTGCACCACAAGATTCCGCACTTGCGTAGAATTCGTTCAAATCAAAACCACCGTCTACAAGAAGGAAAAATCTAATCGACTGGGTAGCATAGGCTGCTGAGAATCTGAGCTTCGCGGATTTAGACAATCCACGGAAGAAGTCTGTCACCAGATTGGAATCAGTCAAACGTACAGACTGGCTTACTATTTCGAGCGAAAATTAGGGCTAGAGTTTTCGGGATGAGACTTTTGCACAATGGATGATATATCACAAATGGTTTCAATGTTCATTCGTTATCTTGGTCATGTAACTTATGGGTTTGTTTGTGTGACCCCTGCCCCGTTTAACTTAACCCTTAACCCCTAAAAAAAATCCCACACAACCATTTTATGGTTGCTGTCCAAGTTTGGGCAGAATTATGGAGCAGAAAAAACTCTTTTTACAATTTTCTTTTTTTTAATGCAAACTAGAGAAGGTTATCTTTCAATTTTCACATTCAATTCTAAGATTGCTATGGTTAAAAGTAAATCACAAGGAAAATTTTGAAAAGGGACGAATATTTGCCTCGTATTTAAAATTTACTATTCAAAAAAAGTATGAATGATCCCATGATTCATTTTCACAAAACTAGTGGAATTGCAATTTTGGCCAATGATTAAAATAAATAAATAAATCTAATGCTAAAGATAGAAATTTCATTTTTGGTGAATTTTTGGAGTCAAAACTTCAAAAGTTTATTTGAAAAAAAATCTAAAAATTGTTTTGAAACTTTGAACATATAGATATTTTGTACTTTTGATACTTAACTTTAATTAGTAACTATAAGATAAAATAAGAAGGTATGTCATTGCCACAATATAATAAAGATAAAGTCAAAGTAATGTTCGAATCTTTAAGTTATAAAACTTTGAAATTCAATATCTTTTTTGCCATGAGTTGGAACACCACAAAACAAAGTCCAAGCATCCCTCTTTTGCTAAGGGCTTTCCAATAGTGCCATGAACACAAATGAAGGATGCATGATTTTGGAGATCTCACCATAACAAATAAAACAAAACAAAATCATTAAAGATGTAATATTTTTATAATGCAAACTTTTAAAAAGTTATAGAATTCATGTTTTATAACATGTATTTGTGTTTTGTCCCAAACCCCTTGGGCCTTTTGGAGTTAAAGGAAATTTGAGCTCTTGGTAGGGCTACCCAAATTTAGATTCTAAAATCTTTTTTTATAGGCATCATATAGCTTGTTCAAATGAAGAATCAATGTTAATCTTCCAACTTCCTCAAGGCCATGAGTAACCTCAAAGCCACTATTCAAAAAAATCATCAAATTTTTCTATGCAAACTCTATAAGTTATAATTGTGATTCAAAACCTAAGATTGAAATTGATAAGTACATCTTGTGAAGGTGACAAAGATTTTAATACTAAGGAAATTCGCAAGTAATTGAGTACTAGAGGAATTTTTCTAAAGATTTTATGAAAAGATAGCCCCCCATGCTTGATTTTGTCATTTAAGGGTTAATTTGAGACCTTATTTTTATTTTTTGGGCACTTCCTTGTCTCTTGTGTAGAAAAGGGTTATGGCAACATTATCCATTATCTAAGGTAATCAAGTCGACCACTAAGGTCATAGGTCTAAGAAGTGATCTTTTATAAAGTGAATTTTGAAATTGGGGTCGATTGGTGTAGTGGATGAGTTTTTAGTGAAAAGAGAATACAATCTACAATAAACAAAAGAAGTTGCATAATTTTTGAAACATTCATTAAAATAATTCTACTAATTGAACAGCTTCCCATTCTGTTTGAACACTACATAGAGATAAGTCTATATTGAACTTCTATGTATAAATTCTTTAGTTTTTAAGTTTGTTTGTTTTTGACACAAGCATGTTGAAGAACACATTGCGAGGGTTTCTATTAGGAAGAAAGGCTAATTTTATACTAGATAAACTAACATGTTACAGCTAGGTATCAAACCCGCAACCACGCCATTCAGTTTGGATACCTTTCTACCATCATCCGATAGTTTAGGGTCATCTTGGACCAAATTCTTTAGTTTAGAATTACCCATACCAAGTCTACCTTTTATAAGTATAATTTTAAAAGACTCATCACTATAAAGACTTGTAACCTTGCAAGACAAAATTCTTGGAATTTCATACCATTCTTCATTTTCGTGTTGGTGCAAATGTGGTCAAATGTCAATGAAATTTTTCCTCAGCATACAATTTGCTATCATATTTAAGGAATATAAATTTTGTGCCATATTCATATACCATTCACAAGTTATACATCAAAACATCCCCCCAAAGTGGGGGCACTAGTTAGGGAGCCTACAAAAACAACTTCTCTTAACAAACAAAAATTGCATTAGATTCTCTATATTTATGTATATGTGGAAATCCTTAACTCATCCTATTTTTACAAATGAGCTAAAAATTATGAGGATTTTTTATTTTACTAGCAATCATAATTTTCTTTCTTCAAAAATAAAGTTTGGTACTCCTCTGCCCTAAATAATTCCGTGGTTTAAGAACACCAATTAAAATAAGCCTTAGATTTTGTCCAAAACAAACGGTATCTTGTACTTATAATATGTCGCGCCTTTTAGTGACACTTACCACCTTAAGTCCACTTTTCAATGCTTTCTAAGCACTTCACACTTTAGTAGCACCAAGGGTCACACTCTCCTAACACTGCACATGCCACACACATCTAATGTTAGTCTCCCATTCCAACTCTTTGTGCTAAGTCCGAGTCACCGAGACTACTAGCACACACACACACACATTATGACACCGGGGCATATTACTTGGTAACATGGGATGGGACTTCCATCTTGTTGTACAAGGACCCATAGTGGCACTACTCACCATGGTCCTAATCGCCCTTGAGTGTCACCTCGACTCCATACTAGGCCCATTGTGTATTTGTTACTTTCTACTTTGTCATTGGGACTTACCATTCGGGACACTTCAACATAGCCTAACAAGGAGTGGGACTCCACCCAACCGATGCCACGGGACACCTACATGTGTCCCATGGTGCCTTGGAGTAGTGGTAACCCCACACCACCAACCTTGAGTCACCGGGACTCATCAAGGCTCCAAGAGGGAGTGAGGAAGGAGACCAACTCCTCCTATAGTACTCTCTATGAGATTCAGCAGCCCCCCCCCTTATATGTCAAAGGGGACTCTCAAAACCACTTTGGTTTTGGAAAACCACCCCATTTCTCCCAATTCGCCCTAGTTTGGGACTCCCGAACTTCCACCCGCCATAACTTTGCGTTCCGGACTTCAAATCTCACATGCGAGCCCATTTTCGACATCTACTCGACGAGTAGATGCCGATGGACTACTCACTTGCCCCATTTGGACAAGTCTTCGCAAAGTTATCGCCCTCCAAAGATTGGGGTCCACTGGGAGAGGCGTCACGCCTTCACCACGGCGCTTCTTTTGGCCATAACTTGAGGCTCCTACCTTAGAACCTCGTAATGCTTGTCAATCTAACATCCTTGTGTTCTTAGCTTTCCAAGGATATGCTACATGACATACTTCATGGAGGGATTCTTCATGAACCCCTCTCTCCTAGCCCTTAAGTGTCCCGGCGCCACCGGGACACCCTCACCTTTAAACGCCCATAACTTTTGACTCACAAGTCCAAATCACGCGTTCTTTGGACGGCTAGAAGCGTCTCCTCGAAACCTTTCCAAGCATGTATTACACATACCCAACTTCGTCCAGATCAGAGCGCTACCACGCTTTGATCGCTCGGGACTCCTAGTCCCCCTCACCTCATCTCTTACAAAGCTTGAGGAGTCGCCCCCAATGTCCCCCTTGCTCACCAAGGTAGCATGGGCACGCCTTGTGATGAGGGTCATGACATAGTATGTATTACAATATTGTATGCTTACAATATGTGTATATATTTATGATGATGATCTGTCTTTTGAGTGGATAGTGAAATACACACCAAGTTTCAATTAAACTCATACCACTTAAGTTTTAAAATTAAAATCAATTTTCAATGTAATTTTCAAATATCCCTAGATCCCCCAACATACTTGTATTTTTGGAACTCAATTATCTATTCATTTAATATTGGAATAAAAAATTTTAATCGTATTCGTATCGATATAAGTATTTCTATATCATACATATTTTGCATTCATATTTATATTTCTAATCAATCCTAAGCGATTTCTACGGCCGAGATGCCTTTAGACTCAAAACCAATTGATGGCTCATGTTCTTTCAATTCCGGGGTGGGGCCAATTGCATGTTGCAATTTATTTCCCCCAAAACCTGAAATCAACAGCATGGGTGATGGTTGATCCCTTAATCAATAGTCCCCATTTTTCCTTAAAGGGAGAGGGAAACAAGAGCACATGATTCTGTAATCATAGAAGATAGTGTATCATTACAATACTATATTGTGAAAAATAGTTATTTTGCATATTAGTTTTTTCTAATGCAATTCCAAACTAAGTTTAATTTGACCAATGTTTTCAAACCATGGAATTATTTTGGGGCACAAGAGTATTCATTATTTAACTCAATTTTCAATATTTTTGAAGAAGAATAAAAAGGTAGGGTGCAATTTGCCATTGGAATTGAAATTTTTCAAATCTACCTATAAGTTATTAAGTATTTAGTCATTATGACTAGTATATCCCATATTCCCATCATGTTTCCTTCATTTTGATCAATATTTTTACAATAATGAAAATACAATATTTTTGCTGAATTTGGGGCACTTTGAGTACTTTGGGGTACTTTCTTGAGAAAGATGATTATAGTCCTACAAGAGTTAATTCAATTAAATGTGAATTGTTGCGAAGGACAAAATGTATGAAGAAATACTTTTCAAGGTTATTGCAGAAACAAATAATACAACTATTTGCCCAAGAATATCATAAATTTAAGGTGAATACTTTCATAATTTATCCCTCTAAGGTTTACCCCTAAACCCCCTAATTTTGTGGGAAAGGAAACTAAGACCTTAAATTTACAAATTTGATGATCTTCAACTATTAAGTGTTTTTTTTGCTTTGTGAGGAATGAAGTAATTGTATGAAATGAAGGTTTACAAAATTCAAGATTATCAATGTACCATGTGCTATTGCCACACCAAAATAGAAGTAAAAGTCATTTTTTCATTCGTAAAAACTTTGGAATTCAATAACTTTCAGACCATAGGTCCAACATCACAAAACAAAGCACATATGTGCACCCCTCCTCATAGAGAGTTTTCCAACACCATAAAGAACACGACCAAAGGATACATAGTTCAAGAGATCTTACCATAACAAACAAACAAACAAACAAAACAAAACAAAGAACCTCATTTAAGGTACAAACTAGTATGCCCTATATTGTTGCTACAACCAAAATAAAAATAATTGAAGTACTTATCTAATGTTTTAGTTAAAAAATAACTCAATAATTTATAACTTCCACACTATAAGTCCATATGCTACAAAACAAAGTCCATGCACCCATTCTTATGATACCATCCTCATAGAAAGTTTTTCAATGATACCAAGAACATGATTGGAGATGCGAGGTTCCGGAGATCCCACCGTAACAAACAAAACAAACAACCTCATTAATATAAGGTATAGAATGTAAGGAAAATGCAATAATAAACATTAGATTGCTAGATTATGGCATTTGACCAAAAAAATTGAATGATTGACCAACATGGTAAACTTCAACAAACTTAGATCCCATTCAAATCTTCAAAAAAAGTGAAAAGTTACAGAAATGTAAAATTTTGTACATCACATTCAGTGGTGAGTATGTTGAGAGCATTTCTCTTCTGAAAAAATTGCAAGGAGTTGGACGATTTTGACCTTGCAATGTGCAGGACCATGTTCACTTGATGTTTACAAATTTTGCACTCTGATTCGGAGAAAGGAAGAGCAGAAAAAACATCTATGGCAATAAGAAAAAAGAGGATGTAGAATTTGCCTCTACAATATTCAAATACTTAGAAATGGCGAAATTGGGTTGCTCCTCACTAATTTTCATGACATTTTACATTATATACATATTTATTGTTATTGTACAAGGATGTAGTAGTTTTCATCAACCCACGACCATGTGTGTGGTATGGGTTGGTGCACCCATTTAGGCATGGATTAGAGTTGCATGCACCTCCATGTGGACAAGTGGTGAGTTATGAGGTAATTTGTTTGGCTAAGGCAACCTAATTTCACTATTTTGTTTAGTTTTTTTTTTACAAATTTTGTCTTCGATATCATATTTTATAAAATGTCTACCCAACTTTTGCTTTTGTATTTTGAGGGTAGTGCACATTTTAAATTACAAAGATCTTGTCCACTTCAATCTATCCAAAAACATTGTATTCTCCAAGCTTTGTGGACTTTGGATAATAGAAATTTCTTGCTAATCTTGATATGCATGAACAAATTGAATATTTATAAATTATTTCAATCTTTCCAAGAACCCATTTCGGTACTTGAGGGTGCAAAATCCATCCAACATGATACACAAAAATGGATGAATAAAAAGAAATTGTTCATTGTCAACTATGGTTGTTTGCTTCTATGTGACATCCAATAATCTAGATGTTGGAGTGCTTTACAATTAGCTTGCAAGAATAACTCATCTATTAGCACTTATTTCAAAATTATTTGGAAGCACAAGGCACATTAATATGGAAGTTTACATTATTTTAGATAAACTCAATATAATATTTTTTGCAATATATTCACACTAATTCAAATAGTATTGTCGAATTTTCAACTAGTTTCTTCCAATTACACTTACATTTCTTCTATATTAATCCAATTTTCATCTACAATTTGTCTAAATGTGCACACTAAATACACCTATTCTTCAAAATCCATTTGAAGTTGAGTTTGAATAGTACAATCCACTAATTCAAACTATTTAAATTCTCATAGTACTTGAATTAACTCCAAATGAACCATACAAACATTTTGTGGTTGTTGTTTGTCTTCAAGCAAAAATTTGGGGTAGCCAAAAAAAAATGTTTCAAATTCAAATTATTATTTACTGATGGGTAACAAAATGAATTTTCATTGAATTGATGCATTACTCATTGCCAAAAAAAACTATAAAGAAATGAACACAAATTATATGGTAGTATTTAAGTATTCATAAATATTTACAAGTAGGAGAAAGTAACACTATTCTCATGATCCAATCTTTCACTCTTTTTATTGACCGATGTAAGTTATATTTAGAGGAAATTGTAAAAAAAATTAATTTGAATATAAGTTGTGTTGTTGTAAATCTTCAAAGCATGATTCCTTGAAATTGATTTGAAAAAATCATATTAATATATTTTCAAATTTGAATGTGTAGATAATTTATATTGATAATGCATGATATAATCATTTTTGATGGAACCTCAAAAATATATTGTAAAAGATTTATTTAATAGTGTACCTAAGTTTTGTTGAAAATCCTTTTGATCTTGGGGGGCTAACTTGAATAATAGAAAAGAGGTCCAAAGAATCTAAGCTATACTACAAGAACGTGGTGTCAAAGTTAGGTTCATTTTGAACTAGTTGAATTTCAAACCTAGAAAGTCCAAATTGATCAAAGTTCAAGAATATTTTTAATTATAATATAATTAAAGGAAATATTCAAATTAGACATGAAAAGAGTCAATAACTAAAGTTAGTATGTGTGATTTTTGGTGATTTTATATTACATATCTATCAATGAAGTCTACTTTTAAAGAAAAATCAATTAATTGGGAAGTTGATTTTTGAGGGAAAATATACTTTCATGCTTCTAATTACAAAATATTTGCAAAGAGGAATTTAGAATATCCATTCTATTTAAATGTTTAAGAATTATTAGATGACTCTTTACTTATTTGGATGAATGAATATAACAAATTTTAGTCTTCTAGAAATATGTTTCATTTCATCCTCTACTTTATTGATAAAATGATTTAGAATTTAGAACTGAATAGGTTTGGACATAATATTATTTGGTAGGAAGTGGTTGGGTCAATGTTTGGGAGTCATAAAGGCTTATAGTTAATTATATTGGTATAAAATGTACTAAATTATTATGCAATAAGCTCACAACTTCATCTCACCCAATAAATTTAAAGTTATTGAACCTATAAATTTGAGTTTTTGCAACTTTGAATTTCATGATTTTTTTGCCTTAGTGTTCCTAATATTCTTCAAAACAATCAATCTCACTACTATCTCAATATTGAATTTTTTTCCTTACATGAATCTTAGCCAAATGACTAGAAGAATTTTTTCATTAGAAGAAAAACTTGTTGGATTCTACACATTCTACATGACACTTTTTTGTTTCCAATGCAAAACTTTGCACTAGAAACAAAAAAACATCATGTAGATTGTACTGACTCCAACACAATTTTCTTCTACTGTTTGGGCTAATTTTATAAATGGAATTATATGTGATACAACTATAATATGTTCATAATATTATAATTTTTTGGGGGGCTAATCAATCCAAAAATCAAAGTATTATAGTTGTATTACATAATCAATTTTCCAAATTTTTTAGCATGTATATAAAAAATGCTTTTTGGCAATAATGACCATCTAACATAGAACTAAAACTAAGTGCTCTGGAGTGACATTTAATAAGACTTTTTCTTTTAGCTCAAAAATAGACTTTAGATTTTTTTAAATTTCCAATGCAACCAATTGAACTAATAACATCACTATTGAAAGTCCCTCTAAATGTAGAGGCCACATGTTTATTGGACAACTTATTCAAGGATTATAACCTTGTGCAAAAATTTTGCTCTTTGGAGAGGGACTTATGCTTGTGTAAACCACCTTCTCTTGAGACTTTCTAAAATAAGGTAAAGAACACCTTGGGGCTCAGCTTCTTAGGGTCCAAGCACCTTATATTGGGAAGTCCTTGAAAAAGGTGCCTTAGAGCCCATTTTCATTGGCTAGTTGGAGGGCCAAGAACTGGAGGGGGCTGGAAGCTCACTAGATACTCCAGGTGGGCCTTGACCTTTGATAAGGTTTCCATTAATTGGGCTCCAATTTGGATCCAACAAGCTCCCTAGAAATCAACATGACACTCCATGTTTAGTTTGCATGACATTCCACATTTCATCGTGTCTTTTTCTTTTTTTGTTTGTTTGACATAACTATGTTTAGGAAACACATTGCAAGGATTTTAGATGGGAAGAGAGGTTGATTTCACACAAGTTAAAGAACTTGTTGCTACCAAATGTGGGAAGAGAGGCTGGTTTCACACAAGTTAAAGAACTTGTTGCTATCAAATGTGGAACTTGCAACCATACCATTTGGTTTGGATACCTTACAACCACTTTAGGGTCATCTCGGACCATCTTTTTCCTTTATTAGAACCCCTCCAGTTCAACTTCTAGGCCCTTTAGGTTTGCATTCAAGCAAATCAAGGGGGCTGGAGGCAAACCATGAAAACATTGTGCAATGAACCCCCCTGGTCCGAGATGACCCTAAACTACCAGATGATGGTGGAAAGGTACCCTAACAGAATGGGGTGGTTGCAGGTTCGATACCTGACGGTGATAAGCTATTTATCTGATGTGAAATCAACCTCAGCTTGTGTCCAAGAAAAAGAAACCACCTCTGACACTCCAGTTCAAGGGCTCCACTCAAGCATTGAAAATGTGTACCCTAAACCACCGGTACACAGCCAGCCCATCAACCACACTGGCAAAGAAGAACACCGACCATTAGCCCCGGAATGGATGCCGATGAATACCTGTACCTCCAACCATTCATCCCCCTCATCAAGCAGTCCTAGCCGCCCAGCTCTACCTGTGCGCTCCGAGATTCCAGATCTGCCGTTTCTTTTGAGGACGGTTCCTGCGCGAGCTCCCCGCGCGGACTTTTCCACTTCGGGTCTGGCGTCGGCACATCCGCAATTCCGCACATGCCGCTCTCCGTCGGACGGAATGATCCGACCAGACCCAAGAGCGACTGCCTGACGAACTTCTTCGGATTGTTCAGTTGAAGGATGACGTGACGTCCAGTGCCGGCCGCTTCAGTCCCTGCCTTTGTTGTTTCCAGGACACACCTCTGAAAAGCTTCACAGCATTGCAACAGGTGTAGCAGTAATCAGCACAAGCAGCGACGATGATGAGGATGCCCTCTTTCTAATTTGAAATGCCAGCAGAGTTCAGAGTTCGGTGACTCTCCAGTCGTCTGTTTGACTGGTTTGCAAGTAGCCTTGCTTTTCCATCGGTTTGACGACTTTATCTCCTACAGTACGTAGTTTTCTAGCCTCGGGCACTTGGGGTTGTTTCTGGTTCTATGAACAGTCGGTAATGGGGGACACATGTTCGACCATATTCCATAGAGGGAGTTCACGCATTGATGGAATTATCGGGAAGTTCACCCCGGCTTCCTACAGTAATGAATGGACGCGTCGTTAACATGTTCCTCTCTGGTTCTACAGTGAGGAGTTTGCAGCCCTTGCTCACAAGAAACCCTCGTTCCAAGTTAGCGAGGAGCTTGTGTGCAGTGGGCTTCTAGGTCTATGGTTTTTGTCGGTGAGCTTGCAGTCAGAAGAGAGTTCTGTGGAATAGGTTTGTTGTTTGGGTGATAGTGTTGTGTGGGGGAAGCATGCTGTGAAAGCTCTGAGTAGCGACTTTAGCCGGCTGGGTGAGAGCCACCACGTGAGAGCGAGCTGCTTACCCTGTTCGTCCTAACCCTGATGTTGTGCAAAGCCTTCGCTCTTGTATAATCTTTGAGTGAGGACGGGGATTGTGCTCGCGACGTATCAGCTGCATTTTCTGCTTGTTTTCCGGGTTTGTGTCGGTTGCTTGATTGATGTCTTTCCGTGACCTAATTTGGCCGTCCATGCTTAGAATCGCCGTCCACGAATTGGGTTCGTTCTCACTAATACGAATGTTGGAATATGCAGAGCGTGGTGAGTGAGGTCGAGGGCGTTTCAACGTGTGCAGTGGTGGGGCAATAGGGTGATATGGGGAATACGAGTGGACGGACAAGGAAGACGCGGGCGGGAGGGGGGATGAATACGGGCGGCTCTCACGATACGCGGCAGAAGAACGAGAGCGTACAGTCGGCGATCAGTGCGGGTAGCGCGGGCAGAGTGCAAGGCAGCAGCCACGGGGTTAGTGGCCATGCGACGGGGAGCAGCCACGCTGGGAGCACGCGTCCGGCGAGCACGCACACCGCCGGGGGCGCGCGTCCCTCGAGCACCCATGGGGCAAGACCTAGCAGCGGTGCGACTGAGCGGGTTCCTGCTCCCGCTCCCTATGTACCACACGTGCCGAAGCCGCGCCCCCCAACGTTGAGTTCGGTGAACTCCGGCGTCTTGGGGAAGCCGCTGGTGGATATTCGCCAGACGTATACGCTGGGGCGAGAGCTCGGCCGCGGCCAATTCGGCGTGACCTACTTGTGTACCAACAAGGATACGGGGGAGGTGTTCGCGTGCAAGAGCATCGCCAAGCGCAAGCTGACCAGCAAGGAGGACATCGAGGATGTCAAGCGGGAGGTGCAGATCATGCACCATCTCTCTGGGACGCCCAACATTGTGGAACTGTTTGGTGTGTTCGAGGACAAACACTCCGTGCACTTGGTGATGGAGCTTTGTGCGGGCGGGGAGCTGTTCGACCGCATCATCGCCAAGGGGCATTACAGCGAGCGCGCCGCGGCCGACATGTGCCGAGTGATCGTGAGCGTGGTGCACCGCTGCCATTCGCTGGGCGTGTTCCACCGCGACTTGAAACCCGAGAATTTCCTGTTGTCCAGCAAGGACGAGGACGCGCCTCTGAAGGCCACGGACTTCGGTCTGTCGACTTTCTTCAAGCACGGTGAGCTTTTCCAGGACATCGTGGGCAGCGCCTATTATGTGGCGCCTGAGGTTTTGCGACGCAACTATGGCCCCGAAGCTGATGTGTGGAGCGCGGGTGTGATTGTCTACATCCTCTTGTGCGGAGTTCCCCCCTTCTGGGCCGAAACCGAGCAAGGCATCTTCGACGCCGTGTTGCGAGGGAAAATTGATTTTGAGGCCGATCCGTGGCCCAAAATCTCACCCGGCGCCAAAGACCTGGTGACCAAAATGCTGAACCCTGATATCAGAGAACGTCTGAATGCGCAACAGGTGTTGAGCCATCCATGGATGAAGGTGGACGGCGATGCGTCCGACGAGCCACTGGACAATGCGGTGCTGACTCGACTGAAGAACTTTTCTGCTGCGAACAAGATGAAGAAGCTTGCACTCAAGGTTATCGCGGAGAGCCTTTCGGAGGAAGAGATCGTTGGCTTGCGGGAGCTTTTCAAGGCCATCGACACCGACAACAGTAACACAGTTACATTCGAGGAGCTCAAGGAGGGCTTGATCAGACAGGGCACGAAACTCAAGGAGTCCGACATCCGGAAGCTGATGGAAGCCGCGGACGTGGATGGGAATGGCAATATCGACTTCAACGAGTTCATTTCGGCGACGATGCACATGAACAAGACGCAAAAGGAGGATCATCTGTTCGCAGCATTCCAGCACTTTGACACGGACAACAGTGGCTACATCACCATTGACGAGCTCCAGGAAGCCATGGAGAAGAACGGCATGGGCGATCCCGAAACCCTTCAAGAGATCATCAACGAGGTGGACACTGACAACGACGGCCGAATCGATTACGACGAATTCGTGGCCATGATGCACAAAGGCAATCCAGGCACCGAAGACGGCGACAAGCTCAACAAGCCCAGACGCAGGTAGTAGCACTCCGTAGTCCTGACAATCCAGGGGTCTCTGATCGGCACCCACCTGCAGCAATGTGTCCAAACTCTTCTTTCAGGTACTGGACAATGGTGAGCTCGCTGCATTAGTAGATCCTGACAAGAAATATAATTTGGTCTGGCCCAGTTCTCAGGCAGATAACGTTAAGTATATGTACTTGTAGATTTTTGATGCTTTAGGACTGCCGCGACATGAGTTGGAGGTGCTGTTTGTAGCAGATGAAGTTTTCAGAAGTCTTGTGCGACTGAGGATCATTGGAGAAACAGGCCAAGGGCGGCTTGGTTGGTTTCATTATGTATGGCTAGAATGGCGAGTACCCTGGGAGGGTGTACGTGCATCACTTCAGGATTTGTTTCCGGAACATAGCTCCTGTGAATTTTTAAGTAATGTTCTGAGATTAACAATGATGTTGATGTATCCTCGAAGGACAGAAAAATATGAAACTCTCGCTGGCATTGGATTATGGAATGTTTTTTTCGTTGTTTTTTCTCAGTGAAGTTCCAATTTGAAGGTAATTTTTCACGAATGCATTGACTTGATTGTTCTCTATATTGGACATGATTTTCTTAGGTTGCATTTAAGGTAGAGGGTACTATTCTCATGACTTTCAAGCATTTTGACATATGTAGGAGTGATTTCTGGGAAATGTGTAGAGCAGTGGAGAGATCTTTGTAAAATTGCCAAATTGTGGGAGTTCAAATTTTGATTGCGATGTATGAAATTCTCTCACAATTTCAAAGTGGAAGTAGATCATAGACAAACCCATTTTATTCAATATCAGTGGCCAGACATTTAGCCAAGTCGGTTGGACTTATTAACGGACTTGTCGATAAGTCCAGCCAAGTGTATGAGCAGATGGGTTGCTCCAATAGCGATCAGTACAGGAGCAGCAGCAGTTTGTTTTTTAAGGGTTTTGATATCCTTTTCATTTTACTTTCTGGGCTCAGGGTTCATTTTACTTAACGAAATGCTTCATTAGTTCCTGGAGTCCGAACCAGATTACGTAAGTGTTCGATATATACAATCAATGTTTGGTGTTCGTGATGTACCTTGCACATGATGTAGATTGCGGTGCCTTTCAAATGTGATGGATCGTCTAATTGCTGTTCAAAGGGTTGGCAACATTGTGTTGTGTCACGGTCATCACACCGAAAATGTTGAAATAATCATCGGAGCATAGTTTCTATTTTTCTTTTTTTGGTATATCTTGTTGGCGGTCGAAAGAGGACTTTTTTCTTTAACATTGTGTGAGTTTTTGAGTAAACTATGAATTTTCAAAAGGTTAATTCTCATGTTCAGAGGGTTCACATTTAGGGAGAAACTTAGTCGGGGATTATATTAGTGACATGGTCAAAAGTAGGTGTAGTGGCATACGTATGTCTGTCATCATTTGCAGTGATTATGGTGTCATGAATCTTCTATAATTTAGCTGAATGCTTGTGTACATGATCCCTTGAACGATGCCTTAGAACGCAAACAATTAACTGCTAAAGGACCAAAGTTCGAAGGAGAGACAAAATAAATTTTTAGAAAGCTCCTATGGTCTTGATTTTTATTGTGAAGTTTTGAATTTTTTTGAAGATGGAAAACACATTAGCTTTGGGGGAATTTAAGTTTTATTCGAATTGGTGCTTGTCAACAAAAGTTATGTCACTCTAAGTACAATTTTCATGCACTGGACAACAAATGAAATCCACAAAAACTTGAAATAATTATTTTTTATAGATCATATTTTGGTCTATTTGAAAGTCTTTGATTCATTCCATTTGGATTAGTGATGTGAAAGTTATAGAGCGTCTTCTTTTTGTTGCAAAATTCTTCAAAAAATAAAGTATTGGATTTGTTTGTGAACTCAATTTTCATAGTTTTAAAAAAAAATGTTCCACAAGATTTAATTTGCTTGCTAAATCAATCCCACCATTGAAATTAGTTTGTTTCAATTTTATTTGAAAGACATGAATCATTTAGTTTTTTGTTCAATCTCATACCTACCTCTACTTTAAAAAAATTAAGAATGAAAATTAAATATTAAAAACAATCCTAGATTCTCAACTCAATTTTTTATAATAATAAAATTTAAATTTAAACTTTGTACTACAAAATTTAATTTAAGAAGGTTCAAATTCAAATAAATAATGTAGCCACCCAAGGTCCAAAAAAAATTGTTTTCTTCACTTTAAACGCAAATATCTTATAATCTATGCAGCTAAGGTTTTTGAAATTTCTTCTTCACATTTTTACACTAGTCTAATGCAAGATCCTATCATTAGATATGGAAAAAAAAGTAATTTTCGTAGTTTTTTTATCCTTGCAATAGAAATGGCAGTTTCAAATGTTTTATGACAAAGAAAAAAGCCTTGGTCCTTTAGGGGTTAAGATTTTTGTTTTCCATAAGTTGTCAATAGAGTTTGTAAAGTTTGAAGAACATTGGTTTTAATTTAAGAGAACAAATGGTGATGTTATACAACCATGAAAACAATACTTGAGGTATCCCCTTCAGACTGCTCTTCTCTCACAGGTGGTGGTGCTCAATGGTTGGTGTAATTGCTTCTTGTTTTTTTTTGAAGTGTCTGAGTTACATTTAGTCGCCTCTTGTCTACCATGTTCTTGCAACAATTTTCTTTTTCTAATCTTCAAAGCACAAGCAATGGTAACCTTTAGAGCAAAAATTTCAAATCTCTTCAAAATCCTAAATCTAACAACTATCTTAGTTTTTGAAAATCATTGAAGACTTGTGTTCTATATTTAGATCAAGAATTAATGTCAAACTACTTGCAATGTTTGGAACTTAGAGGGTTTCATTGCAAGAATAGAAAACTAGTTTGAAGTTGTACTCTTGCAGACTATGTCAATTGGGATTGTACACAAAGTGCAAAGTACAAATGTATTTTAAATTTGAAAGTAGATTATGGAGGGTTGACAACAATGTGTCTAAATGCTTCAAAGAAATATAAATTCCACTAATGACTTTTAGGTTGGACATGGTTTATGTATTGACATACCGATATATGTGTTGGCTTTTGTTAATTTTTGAGTGGTTGTAGGGTTCTTTTGTTGTTGAGACCACAATAGTCAATGAAGCAAAACAAACACTAGTGAAGTCATGATTGTTTCATCCACCATCAACCTGTCTCTTCAATCAAGCTTCATATCTTTGAAGATGCAAAAATTATATGTCAATATGTGTACCCTTATCAAGTTTTGCAAACCTTTTCATGTGCCCTTTCATTCAATTTCTAATATGTATGAAGAAATCTAGTATATTTTGAATTGTATCAAAGCTCAAAAAAGTTGACAAATATAATTTTTCAATTTTCATGTTTTGAAACTAATGTCATGAACTATAGGAGAGCTCTAATTATGTTTTAAAAGTTACAGTAACAACTGAAACTGAGTACTTTGTTGAAATGTTTTTTTTCAAACAACCATACCATAAGCATCAATGGACAAAGTCCAAAAGCATATACACAAAAGTTGTAGTGTCCGAAAGTATATACACTAAAAAAGGTTACTTAGTGTAATTTTTGGAAATTTTCAACTTTTTGACAAAATTGGAAATGATAATTGAATTTTTTTTGGATTTTCTAGATCAATTATGTGCATCATGAACTCCAGTTTTGGGACCAAAAAATTGAACCTAAAAACACTTTATATGGCTATGTAATATAAATTGAATGCATTGTCCAATCCAACAAATATTTTAGGTGCAAGGGCTTGAAGATGTAACAATGGTCTATATTGCAACCTATACTCTCTCTACAATGGCTAATGTTGTACCATGCTCTCAATTCCAAGAAAACAATCAAATATTGTAAGAACCAAATTGATCAAATTGTTGCTATTTAATATTCTATAAATGTCAATTTCCTTCAATATTTGTGGACAACAATCTGAGATGATGTATACCAAAATGCCAAGGTACAAAAAGTTTTTTCGGAATTCTAAGAAAAAATTGACAAAAGGTAAAGTAGTTCTAAATCATGTTGAACAAAATTGAGTTTTAGACATGGCTAACTCTAAAATTAATTTTCTTTCAAATCACATCTAATTTTTTCTTCAAACTTCCATGGTAGCATGTAGTATGTCGCACACTACAACTTTTGTGTATATACTTTTGGACTTTGTCCATTGATGCTTATGGTATGGTTGTTTGAATGAAAACATTTCAACAAAATACTTAGTTTTGTTTGTTTTTGTATAATTTTTTAAAGGTGAATACCAAAAAGAAATTGGTTTAATTTTTTACACATATTCTCAAACCATTTTCCAACATATTGGTTAAAATTTCGAAGTAATGGAACATCCTTGCTTTTTTCTAAAAAATTTGAAAAACAAAACTTCTTTGGGCTAAGAAAACATACTTTTTGTAGACTAGGCCCATTGAGCTTACAATTGGTGAAGATTTTGAATCTAAAATTTTGGAAGGATGTACTTGAACAAGTTGACTAAAGGATTCTAGAATTGAATTTGTTAAAGAATCAAAATAGATGAAGATTTTAGCTTTCCTTTGGATTTATGTATTTTGAAGCTATTTTGGACCTCAAAACACCAAAGTTTTTAGGTGTTAAATACAAAAACAACACATATATTCAAGAATATGATTTTTCAAAAAACTACGAATTTAGTTTTTCCAAAACAAAACAAAAAATAGACTAGAATCTATAGAAAAGGAATTTTCAAATTTTTGAGAAATAAAGAATAAATAAATGAAAAAGGAACACTTTGAGAATGTTCAAATATGACAGTGTAAAATAACCAAAATCCAACCAACTAGACCCTACAAATATTCAAATGATTGATATACTATCTAAATAATGCATTTCAAAGAGTGTTGAAATCTTCTTTCAAGTGCCAATAAGATCCAATTAAAATAATTTATGTTTAATGGTAGTAATTATGCCCACAATTATAGGTGCACATACCTTCCACCAATGCTCCCTGCTCCCTTCCTTGCTTTATTTGGTGCATTGTTCGGGTTTTTTTTAACTTTACCAACTATTTCTTTTAATTCCCATATTGAACTTATCACTTTTTCAATTACCAAGTCTAGTATATTTTCTATTTTTTACCGTAAATAGAAATTTTATAGATTTTCTCACTTGATTTTTTCCAATTTTTTCCAATTGCAACTAGGTTTTTCCCCCATTCCACATGCTAGCAATGAACTCATTGTTGGTTCTCTCCAAACATTGGTTTGGCACCACTATTTGATGCCGTTATGGCCTTAAAAAAAGGATTTTTAGGGTTTAGGTTTTTTGCACTCATAATACCAAGTTCAATTTTCAAGGTAGATTTGTCACCATTCCATAGGATAGTTAGAAAAGCATTATAACTCGTAAGGAAGATCCTCTTTCTACACCCTTAGATTTGCTAAAAGTACAGATATGGACATCTAAGATGATCTATTAGACTTGGCATCATGTCCCATAATGCTCCACAGTAGAGCATTATCTAATCCAAGACGGCCACCAGAGTCGGTCGGGGTCCAAGTCTGGACTGATTCCATTCAGTCCGGCCTTTTCCAACACTACTGGAATAGACTTCAGGACTTCCATAGCCAATCGGCCCAATACCAACACCCCGACTAGCAACGTCAAGCGCAAGATTCGCCGCCCACAGCCACAGCCACACGGCTGGCCCGGCAAAATAATGCCCGAAGCTGCACACCTGTCATTCCCCACGAGTCACGAGTCACGACCCAGCCGATTGATGACTGCGCCACTGCCAGTGGCGGATCTTACCAACAACCGACTGTCTGGATTTTCTGAGAAATTCAATGCCCCTCCAACATATTCGTGTTCTGTGATAAATAAATCAGGGTTTTCTTAGAACGTACAGTAAAATGAGTTTGCATCGATCGGATGCAGTGTTTGTGCTTACTATTTCTGGCGTTTTGACGCGTGACGGGGAGTTTTTGGAGTGCCCCACATTGAAACTGTAGCTGTCTGGGGAAGAAGCTTGTTGTCGGCGACGTGGGCAACACGCTTTCGTTAGCCACAGGGACGATCCATCAGTTTGGTGGTGATTTCACTGGCGCTACTTTGTCACGGTAGCTTGCGACGCAATCTTCCGGGTGGGCTGATATACCGTATGAAGAGCTGGTGTTGTTAAGTAGTTATGACGAGCCAATTTTGTGTTGTCGACACCCACTGAAATTCTAGAAGAGATTTTTGACAAGCTTAGAATTAGATGATCGTTTTTGCGGTAGTGAATAAAGAGGTAGCCTTGCATTTGGGAGGCGAGAGGGGGTTGGATTTGAGACTGGTGGTAGCTGAAAAGGGTTTTGAAAACTTCGACCAAGTCGTAATAGTGAAGGATTTGGGAGGGAGGAACTGGCATTGAGCTCGATACAAGGTGGTGGATTCGAGGGTTTTGACAGGGTTTTGGAGAAGGCGGAGCGTGGATGAGAGTGGATTGATGGCGAGGAGTAGTGCGGATGCAACGCGCGACGCGGCGAGGTTGACCTGTAGATTGCACCCGACGATTCCCCTGGTACTCCACAACGCGGCGCCCTACGACAGCCGCGACTTCATCTGCGATCTCTGCTTCAAGATCGGGGAAGGGCCCACGTACCACTGCAAGACGTGCAAGTACGATTTGCACCCGCAGTGTTGCACGTTGCAGCCTCAGCTCCGCAGCTGTGCACATCCTCACGCGCTCACTCTTCACGCCACCACCAGCGTTATCCAGAAAAAAAAATCGTGCGACGCGTGCAGGACTTCCCTGGCGGACAGCGAGTGGCGCTACCGCTGCGAGCCGTGCGACTTCGACTTGCACGCGGGCTGCGCCAAGCTTCGGGACAAGATCCAGACGGGCTTCCATTCCTATCCCTTGAAGCTCCTGAAGAAGTCGCCGTACCCGCCGCGGCACCTGCAGTGTGATCTCTGTGATGAGCGCATGCCCACGAATGCTTGGGTCTACCACTGCACGAACTGCAAGTTCGATCTGCACCCCGCATGCGCTCTGCTCCCCCGCGATCCACTCTGCGCCGCTGTGCACCCGCACCGGCTCAGAACGTGGCAGTACGAGACGTTCCACGGGAAAAGCTACGTGTGCTCTGTGTGCTTGGAATTTGGAGGAAACCTCGGCTTTCTCTGCGAGCAGTGTGACTTCAACATCCACCCCAAGTGCCTCAAATCCTTCTTCTCACCCGCATCCTGTAACGTCCCTGAAACCGTGCCCGGCAACGAGCGCAAGTTCAAGGTTACTGCTTACGGAGTCCACATCCGCCGGAATGAGGATTCAGAGATTCCGGATTCTGTTTCGTAAGCCCATTCGTCACCCCCTGCATTTACAGATCAAACGGAAGCGCTCGCAAGCTCATTCAAACCCTAATTTTGAGGCTTTTGATTGAAGCCCAGGATAGCCAATGCATGGCGTTTGTCGGACTCTGGTAGTAAGGCCAGTATGGCTTTACATACAATTGTACTTGCTTAGTTTCTTCACTTCCGTGTAGATATGCGATTCATGACACTCAAGTGGCTACATGTTTGATCTCTGCGACGTTGCAAGAAGATTTAATGTAGTCTAGACAGACAAAAACTCCATCTGCAGCATAAGATTATACATGTGCTTCATTTGGGTTACCCAGCTGATGACGCCGGAGGCTGTAACCCAGCTTGACAATGTCGACAATTGTTCGTTTGTGCATACAGCAGAGCTACCACTCTAGGGGAAACTGCCGATCACTACATGATACAATCAGTGGAAAGGGGCCAAACCCTGTTATATATATATTGTAGGGGTGTCAAGAATGGTAACTCCTCCGTGAGAGCCAAAATTAAATCAGTGCCGGTCTTCCTACCAAGCTAATAGTCTGTTGAATGCACTTCAATATGTCCGTCATGCACTCTTGAGTCTAATCGGGGATCGGAGGATCCCATGCTGGGGTTGCAATAGTTGAGCTAGGGTTGCATGGATTGAGCGTGGTGATTGTATGCGCTACTATGATACTACCTATGCCTGGGCCTGTTGAGCTTGTCGCCGTCTTCGGTGCCTGGATTGCCTTTGCGCATCATGGCCACGAATTCGTCGTAATCGATTCGGCCGTCGTTGTCAGTGTCCACTTCCCGAATGATCTCTTCGATGCTTTCCGGGTCGCCCATGCCGTTCTTCTCCATGGCTTCCTGGAGCTCGTCAATGGTGATGTAGCCGCTGTTGTCCGTGTCAAAGTGCTGGAACGCAGCAACCAAGTGATCCTCCTTGTGCGTCTTGTTCATGTGCATCGTCGCCGAAATGAACTCGTTGAAGTCGATATTCCCGTTCCCATCCACGTCTGCGGCTTCCATCAGTTTCCGGATGTCGGATTCCGTCAACTTTGAGCCCTGTTTCAGCAACCCCTCCTTGAGCTCGTTGATGGTCACCGTGCCGCTGTTGTCGGTGTCGATGGCCTTGAAAAGCTCCCGCAAGCCAACGATCTCTTCCTCCGAAAGGCTCTCCGCGATAACCTTGAGTGCAAGCTTCTTCATCTTGTTCGCAGCAGAAAAGTTCTTCAGTCGAGTCAGCACCGCATTGTCCAGTGGCTCGTCGGACGCATCGCCGTCCACCTTCATCCATGGATGGCTCAACACCTGTTGCGCATTCAGACGTTCTCTGATATCAGGGTTCAGCATTTTGGTCACCAGGTCTTTGGCGCCGGGTGAGATTTTGGGCCACGGATCGGCCTCAAAATCAATTTTCCCTCGCAACACGGCGTCGAAGATGCCTTGCTCGGTTTCGGCCCAGAAGGGGGGAACTCCGCACAAGAGGATGTAGACAATCACACCCGCGCTCCACACATCAGCTTCGGGGCCATAGTTGCGTCGCAAAACCTCAGGCGCCACATAATAGGCGCTGCCCACGATGTCCTGGAAAAGCTCACCGTGCTTGAAGAAAGTCGACAGACCGAAGTCCGTGGCCTTCAGAGGCGCGTCCTCGTCCTTGCTGGACAACAGGAAATTCTCGGGTTTCAAGTCGCGGTGGAACACGCCCAGCGAATGGCAGCGGTGCACCACGCTCACGATCACTCGGCACATGTCGGCCGCGGCGCGCTCGCTGTAATGCCCCTTGGCGATGATGCGGTCGAACAGCTCCCCGCCCGCACAAAGCTCCATCACCAAGTGCACGGAGTGCTTGTCCTCGAACACACCAGACAGTTCCACAATGTTGGGCGTCCCAGAGAGATGGTGCATGATCTGCACCTCCCGCTTGACATCCTCGATGTCCTCCTTGCTGGTCAGCTTGCGCTTGGCGATAGTCTTGCACGCGAGCACCTCCCCGGTTTTAATGTTGGTACACAAGTAGGTCACTCCAAATTGGCCGCGGCCGAGCTCACGTCCTAGCTTGTACGTGTCGCGAATGTCCACCAGAGGCTTCCCCAGAAGCCCGGACGTGACGGTTTTCAGCGCCGGTCCCAGCCCCGGCGTGGGCGGAGTGAAGTTGCCTGCGCCATTTCTAGGTTTAGGAGCACTCCCGCCGTAGCTGCCGTTGCCGTTGCCGCTGCTGCCACCCTGCGGTTTCACGCTCTCATTCTTCTGGTGCCCATCTTGGGAGACTCCTTGATGCATCCGCGTCTTCCGCGGCCGTCCACTTGAGTTCCCCATCTCGACGTCGATATCCCAATAAGATCGTCTTCGCCGGTCTACGGGAATTGAATTCCACGACCACACTCATTCCAACATTTCCATGCACATGTAATCGACAATCTGTCATGTCGCTCTCGGCAAAACGCCACGGATAACAATATTCCCATTTCCAGATTTGGGGAGATCAAGTACGACCATGTGCTTAAAAATTGAACATTTCCAAGTGTGAGACAATGTCGATTGATCTCGAATAGTCTCTCAGGTGACCTAGACAGACGAATTCAACGCATCGTCTCTCATTTCCAAAGCACAAGCATATTTCCAAAAAAAACACTCGAGCTTCCTGAAAATGAGGGGATCGTCTATTTCAAGTGCTATCCGCGCTTCCAACGTACCAGTCCTGGCATCCAGCTAAAGAGACCAAAACCAGTGCATTCCCTTCACTGAATCCTTCTCTCTACGTCGCACATTTACCACTTATAGCCGACCCCAAAATTTCGTTTCCGCACAACTATGGGTATAAGCTTCAGGATGAAGTGAATAGATTGGAATCGTAGCGCCGGTTAAAAATGGGCAACCAGACGACATTCGCAAGCTCATACAGAACTAGCGATTCACATCCCGGCAGAAAATCCGGCAGACTAAAAGGCACCGTATAGACAAAGAAATGCAAAGCATTCTAACAGAGGACGTGCAGCGAGGGTGAAGTAGTACCTGAGCAGTTGCGGAAGCAATGCAGCCACCACCAGCTCCAAATCTATCACGCGACGGAAGTAACGACGTTGCGACGACCCCCTCCAGCAGCAGCAGCAGCTTTCGTGACGATTCAAGAGTGGCGAGTTCGTTGCTTCAGAAGATGCAGAGCCTGCGTCCCTGCGCACCGATGATTTACATCGGCGTGATGAGCTAGCGCACGCGCCGCGACCGGAACTCTATCTGCCGGCGTCGCGTTCGTCGTGGGCATTTCGTCACGTTTGCGAGAAAGGCTACGCGCCCTACTCTGGCCTTGGAATCGATGTACGAAGTAGTGTTCATCTGCGTCTGCGTGATTTCATCCATTCGTCTAGATGAGAATTCTCATGTTTAACCCCTAGACGTCCAGATTCATCTCCAAAATTGATGATTTGAGAAAAATCATTATAAAGTGCTATTTGGAAGCATATTTTGGAATTGGTATAGGAATACAAGTTGTAGATTTTGATTTGCAGATTCCATCTATACGGTTAGATTCACCAATGTTATCAACAATTTTTTCCTATAAATTTTGAAAGAGAAATTCCAAAATTCCTTCAAAATTCGATTACAAGCAAAATATTATCATTTTTTGAGTAAAATTTGTTGGAATGGATTTGAAATGAGGTTCTCTCCACATGGTGATTTTTGGAAATTTTTACATTCATCCTGTCTATGACCTCATTTTGGCAAATCCAATTTTGAACTAGAGTCAATACAATTTGACCACTTGACATACTTGCACATTGGTAATTTAAGAAAAATATGTACTCCAGTAACACCAAATCCAATCCTTAGATAGTACATCAACTTGATAATATATGTCCACAAATTATAATAACTTTCATCCAAGTAGTTAGGAGGATGAAACTTGAGATTCCATCTATTTAAAAAATGGAAGTCAGAGCATTCAGGGATTAGGGGATGGGCAATTATAATCGTCGCTATGTGCAACTGAGCACGTTTTCTATTAAAAAATATAAGTTATATTTATTGGATCTTATTGGGATTTGAGAGAGGATTTTATTCAGATTTTATTGATCTTTAACCCATAAACGCCGATGCGGACGTTTTTCGTCCGATGAATAACAAGAAAGTAATCTGTAGGAAGTAGGAATGCAGTTTTTCATCCGGGTTTTTTTTAACACAATTGTGGAGACGTGCTGCATCTTGGAGGGCCAGAAATACTGTCATTCGGATGCATTCATAATTTTAGGGAGCATAGACATGAAAGACAGAACACGGAAATACCCGTGCACGGTGTTAGGTCGTAGGCTGCCCTCCTACAATTTTCATGAGGGCAACGAGAGTTCCCCTTTCTTTGGTACTGTTCATGAACGTGTTTCTCTCCCATGGTCAGTGCACAATGAACAGTACTCAGCCTGCCTTTTCCCCGCAGGGACCAGTCCATCCTTTAGGTGTTAAACAGCATTTTTTCCTCATTTTGTTTATCTTCTTTTCCCTATCTTTTTATCAAATTTCTCATCTCCTAAAGGCAAAGCATTTTGCCATAAACTGAACATTCTATAATGTATGACATTCATAACACTTTTGAAACTTGTATCAGACAAAAGTTTTCATTATTTTTCTCTTTCTTTTATGAAGATTAGCTATATCAATATTCTTCTTAAATGAACAAATTTCAAGAAATTCGAGTTTCCAATGCATTTGAAGTTTTGTTATGCACAGAAAAGTTATTTGAAACCCCAAACGAAATTGCATTGCATTTATGACATTTACAAATCATACCAGAATGAAGTAAAAAAGTTCCATTGCTTCAAAAGATGACATAGTGACGAGGAATGTAAGATCGAAATATCTTGAATAACAAACGCAAGCTTAGATTCATCCAAGCAGACACACTTACAGTGAAAATCATATAAATTATAATTTATGAACAATCAAAATTATGCTGTCTTTATGAAAATTGCAATTTTCGAACCATCGTATCTTCATTTTTATGATTGATTAAGTACAGTAGACTGTAACAACGTTTTTATATGGCACACATTTCTATGAATTGACTAAATTGTTATGATGTGACTGAAATTGGGTTTGAGTAACCTCCATAGCTTTTGGAAGGCTTAACTGGCCAAATGATATAATGAGTAGCATGAATGCAAAAAAAGGAAAGAAACTCATCATATCATATCGCAAAAAGTATATGATATGATCAAAAAATAGGATACACTATGAATGGCAGATTTCCATCAACTGAAAATGCAAATCCATTTTGTCGATTCCGAATACGCCTACCACTTTCGCTTTACCAGTTTTATCAATAAAACTCTCTCCCAACTTCCAGTCCGACATGAACCTACATACAGAAATGGCAGTTGAATCCGAAAAAATTCATCTTGTGACCGACTTGATAGAAAAATCCTCAAAGACTTCGCTACAAACAGCACAGGTCCACACCCTGGCTAATAATTATAGCCTACGAATGATGTGAGTTACCGGTAACTGCAAGTGTTCTTACAGCACACTAGCCAGTCATCTACAACTGCAGGAATAATACTACAAAACAAAACTCATTTTCCCAGAGTTTTAGAGAAAATGCTCACTTTTCACTTCTCCATAATTGCAAGGCTCTGCAAAAATAGCAGTGGAAAGAATGTGCTCAGAATAGCTTTCGGAAGCTCATTTCATCATTACGCTAGTTTCTTACTCTGCCGGAAAGTACACAAAAATTCACGGACGGATTTGAAAGGCTTCTTATTAATAAGGTTGCCTGACTTCACAATCCTTATAATTCCCACCACGTCTAGAATGGATTCCATACCTCCATTCTATGTCGAGCTTTCGGCAGCACGTTCTCAGCAGTACTCAAGCAGGTTCCTTCTCAAAAAAGCACCACGTCCTCATCAAGACCATGTGCATATTATGCAGCAGACAATATTCATAAGATTGGCTAATGTTGTGTAAGCAATCTGTAAGAGGGTGAGCGCCATTATTGCCTTCAGTGCTCCACAGTAGACCATTTCTTGCACGCCACATGTAAGAACAGTCATACCTCTGCTGCTATCTGCTCCAAGCGTGACCGTTCTGCTGTTGAAGTGGCCTTAGCTTTTCTATGAAAGACTTATATAAAGCTTTAAGCTCCTTCGCATCAGATCTCTGCATCAGAAACAGAACACCATTGAAGACAGGTAACCATATACCAGAACGCAGTAGCTGCACGAACTATGAGCAGAAGCGAAATAAAAGACAAAATCAATCGGTTTCGTATCAACAGTAAAAAAGAGTCTCATCAAATCAAAATCACTTTTGTCATACCTGAATATGTAGGCAAAATTGTTCAGCTAAATTTGGAGGACAATGCACAGCAGGCAACACTTTTGTTGCCAAATGTATCAGTAAATCGTTCCCACACTTCTCATATAAAAGCTTTTGAGCTATTACTATTTCACCGAAGAGAGAGACCTGCTCCAGAAAAGTAAGAGTCAATACAGTGGCTTTCGATAAATCATGCATCAAACAATGCAGATATACAGCCACCAGATACTTGTATGCAGAACACCATAATGGACTTCGTGAGGCATCAGTCACTAAAAACTTACAGTATTTGCATCCCGAAAATTGAAAGAAGGTTCCAAAACTTTGTAGATACAGCACTCTGCCGCAAATCTCTCCATCATAAATTGGCGAAAACCAGGTACCTGAAAGTAGGTACTGGGCTGTCAGAAATGCTTAAGCTACAATTAAAAGTTCTGAGCATGATTATTTCACAAATATATAAACCACATTGCACTCAGCAGCCAAACAATCGCAGGTATTCACCAACGCTTAACCAATGCCGGGTGCCAGTAGGAAGAAGACTCGAATAAAATTTACAAGATACCAAAGCAATTGATCATTAACTAACCTTCTCCTCTTCTGGGCTAGCCCCACACCAATCACCAATAAGTTTGTTGAAGACCTGAACGCAAATCTGCATAACATATAGCAATCCCCAAAACAACAGTATTAGACAACTTTAGAGAAGCACAAAGTGCCAGTCACTGTAACAATGAAATCCAACGCCTCATGTCTGCAAACGGGAGCAGCATAACGAAGGACTTACCTTTCTTACAAGCACATCTTTGTGGTTGCACGCAGCATCCAATAGTAGACCAATGATATTTTGAAGCAACGGACTACTCTGTTGAGAAAGCATTACTGAAGAAAGTTCCTGGGTTGTCATTGCATGTAACAGAAGGAAGTAGTTTCTTTGAAGATCCAGTAACTCCCGTACTTCCTGAAATGAAGAGAGAAATCCATTTGAGTACTGGTATATGCAACTTCTCCAAATTCAGGTGCAGATGAGGTGATACTTATATCACCATCATTGTTGCAGCAATGAACCAAACAAAAACTCCAACAATGTACACAAAGGTACTGGTAATAGCTGCTGACCTTAATGTAATCGATACCAAAAAACGCCAAGCAGCAAAATAATTGCCAGAAAACCGTCGGAAAAGCAACTACAGCATAGACATGTATCTAAAAGTACTGACATAAGCAATAGTAGGCACATGTATGATCACCTCCGTGAGACTCCCAGGTCCTTCAGGAAAACCGTCCTGGGGAAGGAGGGCAAAGACTCGGCCAACAACAGAAGGGAAAATCTCTTGAAGAATATCCATCATTCCAGTTTTGAACTTGTTGATAAGCTGGTTAATCAGCTGTATAAACTCCACAAGGTCTTTGGGCTGCCACAACCAGACCCATACTTTCAGAAATTGTACGGCCTCGCAAACTCCCACTACTCTCGGAAAATTTAAATGCACATTGAAAGTAAATAAATGTTCATACAGCCAAAATCTTTTGTTCCTACTTATTGTTGAGATGCCCTTGTCTGTATCCTATTGTTCCCATCTGAAAACATATTACCTCGGAGTTTTCGGCCAGAAATCGTACCTCACAATCAGTAAGCAGCTGCTGAATGATCGTTGGGAGAGCTGGAAAGACCGCGCTACCTAATGTTTCCACCATTTGATGAAGAAAGGAAGTGACCTGCATACGGCCATAGCAATACAACGTTCCAGCAACGAGAAATAAATGTGGCTTCGTGTAACCTCAACAAAAAGAATTCAATGTAACAATAACGTGACACTGCAGGGACTCCCTCGATAAGAACTGAACGAATAAATAGATCTAACTGCTCAAGAATTTCACTACAAACACTGGCAACATGTATGAATTTAAGGTCAACCACCCCAACTACCAACATTGAAAAGAGCTCTTAAATATACCTTGCTTCGCAAAACCTTGTTCTTGGGAAATACTGGAATGACCCGAAGTACAACATCAAGAGTCTGCGGGCAGACATATAGGTAGATGATTACAAATGTATTCATTAATAAAGGAACAGAAAGTCACGTATGGAAATAAATTTAGGAGCTTCAACGACGTGCCAGAAATGCTAGGAATGGTTGTAGACGGTTAGTCTAGCCTTTACGGAATGTCAACTAATCAAAATTCATGTTATGTGCATATCCCTCACAATATGCAATGAATATATGTACAAAGTTTTCGAGTCAATCAATTCAAATACTAACCTGCTTGAACATGTTACCAATAATTGATCTGCCATTAGTTGCAAGATGCTCTCCAAATCCCTGACCATATCACATAAGAGCAAGCTGGATCAGGTTTGCAAAAGAGCTGCCATTCTTAGGGTCATAAATAAGACCTGAACATAATTCAAATATAACACATAAAACCCTAAAACCTTGGACACCACCCAGATAGACTATTGCAGAATAGCCAGGCAGAGAAATAATATTTTGTGGACAGCATGACATTGCGTAATTAGTATGACAGATACTTTTAAATGAACCAGATTTACCTTAGCTAGATAACTAATAGCCATAATAATCTGCTGCAAAGATGAAGTAACTGGAGCAGGTCCCACGGGATCTCCTTTCACTTCATCACTGGACAAGATTGTCTCCACCTACGAATAAACAATGAGCCGTTGATAAGTTACTCGAAGTGTCACAAACGAACCGTATCTTCTGCATAAAATAGTTTGCAATGATACATCTCAAGAATCGTAACAACTTCTGCAGACGAAAAGCACGGCTGGTGTTTACAGTTTATGAGCGAAATGGTTTCGATAGTCCACACTTAAACCATCAGTTATTTAGACACGGAATAGAATCCTGCTAGCATCTCCTAGCAGAAAGGAATTGGCAATAAGAAATGTGTACAATTTCTTAAACTTCATGATATGGCCAGCTGTGAACACACTAGAGACGTAAACTTTCAAAAGCACAAATTGCAACTTAGCAGGTGAAGAAACCAACCTGTCCACAGAGAGGAACCAAAAGAGCAGACAGGAAGGTCGCTTGTTTATCAACAGGAAGATCTTCCAACCCGATCAACAAACCAATCGCCTGCATATTCAACAAACCAACTTTCAGAAGAAAATTCAATCTATATCACAGTGATTTGTTAAATATACAAGGCATCAAGGGAAACCCACCAACCCAATCGATAAACTGATCATCGCACTAATCGACTGCAGCAAACAAATTGAATTAGTTGGTGGGTGGCACACTCACCTCAAACGCATAACTTCTTTCATCAGCATCCTTCTTAAGCACAGGTTTTGGTGATGTAACAGCAGACAATACGTCCTCTAAACTCTGGCAAGATCAATAAATCATGTAAGCTTCAACTAATAGGAAGTAAACTTGAAGAAATAAACAGAAAATCAGATGGCATTAAATTCTAAAGAGCAGAAAACCTCAAATTTCAGAGACACTTGCAGATTCCGTAAAGCAACTAGAGTAGATAAATAGAAATTTTCCAAGAAATAAGTACCTGCAGGATATCATCCAGATACGGCACCAGCTGAATACGCAGCACTTTGACAAAACGCATGAAGAGGTAACTCGCCCGACTGCTTACTTGGGGATTAGGATGATGCATGCCTCTTGCATCCAGAAAGACTGCTAAAACACGAGGTGTATAATCACCATGATATTGTACAAATTTCACGTATCTAGTGACAGTCTCTAAGTAGATTATTGCGATAAGGCGGTGAGAGTGACAGGGAATAGGCGTTGATAAAAAGGCCCCAACCATCTCTTGAAGCGATCCTCCGCCAGGTTTCATTGACTCCTCTGTCACGCCTTCACCTAACAGATGAAGGAGGACAATGGCAGCCTCCACATCTTCAAACTCGGCATTTGCATCCTGAAGTATTCTGGCTAAGGTACCTTTCACAAAGGTTGTCGTCACTTCTGGAGCCACGCGATTAATACTTCTGAAAAGAGCCATGATCTCCTTTCGATATTCAGACATTCGCTCCTCTTCCTCTAGACCCGACTTGTCCGGTTCATCCAATGAATCCTCGTATGTAGGGTCATACCGCATACGAGTGAAGATCACTTCAAGGATCTGGCTTAAGTGATTAGCCTGTTTTCCACTGACTGGATTAGAGTTCTTCATTCGAGTCACATACGCATTCAAGAACTGGAACGTAGTGGTGGACATATCTTCATCTCCATTCTGCATGAAGTAAAAAACCGGGGGTAGAACCTCATCGAGCATGGTGGTCACCACCTCGGTCAAGGCCAGAGTTTGCTCAGAGACTCCATTCTGTTCTATTTTCTTACTGCATTCAAGAACCTCCGTTGCAATCCCCGTCAACAAGGACGTCAGCTTTAAAGCAAATTCAGGCTCCTGCGCTTCCATGATCGTGCTACAAGCCTTCCCAGCCTGTAACTGCTGAAGAAGAGCAAGTTTTGAAGGAGCGTCCATCCTCTTTGATACAATTGCTAATAGACACTCAGCAGCCGCCGCACGCAGCTGAAGATACTCGTGGGATGAGACTAGGAACTCGAAAAGCAAAGGAACGAATCTGTCGTTGGCAACCAGGCCGATGTCAATCCATGAAACATACTTCTGCATCATTTCCAAAACCTGAGCAGCCAATTGAGGTGACTGGCCCTTGTACAAGACAATTAAACTGTACCAAGCAGCCACAACTTGAGATATGCATTGCTGCCTCATCGCGTCTTTAATTCGGGTTGCAGCAGCAGCCTCTTCCTGCGTCCTTGGAAAATCAAAACTAATGACTTCTTCGTCCAGCGCGTTGAAAACACGGATATACATATCAACAACCACGGGTCCTTTACTAAGAGCGTTGAGCATGTCGAGAAAAGCTGATGGCCACTCCGCAGGGTACTCGATATAAACAAGCATCACGATGAGCTGGGCCAGTTTGTTTCTAACGAATATAGGGCGAGATGACATTGGAATAGCAGTATCAGTTACCGACGGATCATCGAGATTAAAATTGCAGAAGGCCAGCATCAACGACGACCGAATAAACAGCCGTTCTTGAGATTCCAATGTCCTGTAACGCTGCTGAATTACTTCCTCCAGTGTTTTTAGACACCAAAATTGCACTTCAGCGTATTGAGAAAGCCGAAATTTTTCAAAACATGCCTGACTAATATTAGGGGATTGCTTGGCCTGTTCACAATACGCTGCTGCTTGCGCCTTTAATTGAGCACTCACAGCCCCAGTCTGGTCGAAACTAAAGAAAACTGCTTTCTCAAAATCGTCCATATTGGATCCTACCAAGAACCTACTTACCACCTGTTCACGAAAAAATAGTCACACAGAATACGCCACACAGAAAGCCCACTTGGACACACCCCAAGGCCTGGTGTAAACGCCAGAGAGAACTGTAAGCCCTACAGCCCCAGGTAATGTAAGATCGAAGCTCAGAATTAAGTCAAAATCCAGAGACTGAGCGATAACAGCTGAACTGCTGACAGCCAGAGCCGCCAGATCACTCAATTTTTTATACCAATTGTAGGTCTTGCTTCAGAAGAAATTCAGTGATGGATGGCCGCACACTCGGGCTCCCTGGAGTATTCACCTCGACGCAGCCCTTCGGGAGCCCTACGAAGACCACCAAGCCCTTGATGCCAGCTCGATCGCACTAAACCCTAGAAGCTCCACCACGCAAGATATCAGCAAAAATCACCCTCAAATTGTTCACAGAGATGACCTTTGATAGGCCTCAACAATTTCCCAGAAAAAATTTGATAGCCGCTGTTCAAAGAGGCTTCAAAATCATCGGAATTATCACCAACCTGTCCCCATAAAAGCACAAGCCTGTGCTAAGGCTCGGTGCAAGCGCTCCAAGTAGACAGCATCAACCAAGATACACCAACAAACCGGTTCTTAGATGCGGACACTACTGCCATATTCATCAATTCTTCAAATCGAAAGTCAAACCTCTTGATGTTGATCACACCAAAACCATGGGATGAAACATACTGGCCTGCAGCATATCAGTATTTCGCATCAGCTATGCTCCAGTGCAGCTATACATTACAGGCTCCATTGCTATCCCACTACCACACCGTTCCATAAACCCTAATTCTAGAGCCACCAAAAATGATAGAAGAGTAGGCACACTACCGCCGCAAAACGCAAATGCGTACTTGTTTCAAGCATCGGGTAACGAGCAGTACCCACAATTACAAGCTCAAGATTTGTCATGATTGCTAAATAACGTTCAGGTCTGCACTTTCAAAGCATCCCTCGGCAATCAGATGAAAACAACCAGAATCGAGGTACAAAAACGAAAGAAAAGCGAACAAAACAAGTCAGATCCGAATGCGTGCCTCCGCTCGACCTCTCAGGCGCATGCAAAATTCATCAACAAGCGACAATTTAACCTAACGCTTCCAAGATACCGAGTTCAACACACTCGCACGCATCAGTGGGACAGAACCACGTGGAAAACACACTCAGAGTCCGATTACGATAGTACAATCCAAATGCAAATCCTCTGGCGATACGCACAAGATGCCAAAACAGAGCATTTCAAAGAGAATCAATCAGAAGAACACGCCGCACTTTCGACCGAAATTGGAAACACCGGAAGAACAACCAAAACCGTAAAGCAGATCGCGACCATGACCTAGAGCCAACCGATGCCGCCAACGAACCCTACGAAAAAAATGGCTTCACGCCACCAACACCACTCCAAACCAAACTGCAAAACGCGCAACCAAGCTCCACGAATTCACACAAACCTGGAACTGCGGCTGCGCAGGCTTCACTTGTAAGCACCCAAATCCTCCGAACTCGCAAGCGCCACGGAATCGGTCCGCCAACCACGAAATCAGTCGAGCGTCAGAAGAGGTCCCAAAATGATCGATAAAAACCGCGACAGACGACCAAATCGGGTGAGGAAGAGCACGATATGGAGAGGAGAAGGAGAAGAAGACTATGCAGCAGCTGAAGAGACGGCAAACACGATCAAACAGGGAGGGGAAGGAGAGAAGGCACGCTGCAATGGATGGGCGGACTTGGCTTGCGCTTGGAGATGAAGGCAACAAACGGACGGGGGGGGGGGGCTCTGTTCCCTATACGGGGGAACAAGTTCTCGATGTTCTCTTGTCTCCTGACTGGATCCAGGGATTCCAGGAGAGGCAGGGGTCACTTTTTTCTTTAAATTCTCTACTTTTTTTTCCCCTTTTTGTCATAATTAAAATCCCTGGCACAAAATCCAATGCTGCTCTGTGTTACTGTGGCATCCTTTTTGGCTCCAACTGGGTGGGACTCCCAACAAGAAAAAAAGAATATTGGTGTGGACCAAAGGATTCATTCGTTTGTCCCAAAATCTAAATCCCTAGTCTACCTTTGCAATATATGGTAGAAGAATCTTACATTGCGTAGTCAAAATAACATGCACTCCAAAAATGGTATGAATGAAGTCTTGGTTGAAAAAACGGATAGGTCACTAGCAAAGTACAAGCCCAAACCATGTTTGGATAAAGTGAAGGTAGTTTCAGAGGAAAATTTTGTAAAATATTAAAACAAGTCGTATATAGTTGTCCATTTTAGAGGGTTGCTATTATGTGAGTCTAAAAGCGTGAGCTTATGAGCCTAGAAGACTACACACCTATATTACACGTGTTTGTATAATAAAAGCCTTCTATAATTATAGTGTAGTTATGTTATAAATTCCTATATTATAGGTATTTATGTTATAAGCACCTTTTGTGGTTTTATTATATCCACTTAAACATATGTTCAAGGCTCACATGCGTGCATTTCCATGCTCATATACGAGCACCATTGGGCCATCTTGTACTGTATTGTAAAATTAAAGGAAAAGTTAGTATATTTGTATATTCCAATTATAAAGTAAAAGGGTAGTGAGAAAGAAGCCTTCTCTCAAAATAACACTGATTTCAACATTTCATTGGTTGATAGATATGAGGTCTAATCTGTAAAGTAGGAATGATTTTTAATCTCTAAAGTTCTTTCATATTTAGGGGTCCAAAATGGCTTTGAAAAAAGTTGTCCCTAAAACATGGCTAAAACCTTCATCTATCTATCTATCTATCTATCTATCTATCTATCTATCTATCTATCTATTTTTATTTTTATTTTTATTTTTATATCAAATCCAACCATAGGATCCTTTGATTAACTTGTTCAAGTAAATTTTCCCTAAATTTTAAAATGAATGTCTCCTCCATATCAAGTTTGATGTCTCTAAACTTCAAAATGCAAGATTTAGCCCTTCCAAAAGGTGAGGTTTTGTCTTTGAACATTTTTAGGAAAAATCATATATATCCTATAACTTTTGCATTTCAGCTAATAATGTTGGAAAATGTTTTGAGAATGTATGGAAAAAAAACTAAACAAAACTTTCATATTCATCTTTAAAAAATTATAATGTAGCAAGTAGTACTAAATGAAATATTAAACCACTAATAATTTTTACAAGGAATTGAGAATTGTTGATTCCAATGGTGAGAGTATTCTAGTAAACAATTGGTATCAACAATTTTATTAAATTTTCAAAATTTTCAAAATCCAATGCAGAGAATGACTTTATATGTTTTTTCTACCTTAATCGCCTACAAAGTAGAATTCCTTATAACTTTCATTTCATTATTTGGAATTGGATGGTCCAATTTTTTTGGAGTAGATATCAATCAATACAATCCAAAAATAATATTAGTCTTTCTTGAGAATATATTTTTGGCTTCCCAATTTGACATTGGAATCCAAAATCCCTTCTAACTTTTGCAATATTTATAGGAATGATGTGAAACAAAGCTTCACACATAGATTAGGATGACTAGCATTCATACTAAAAATTTCATGGAAAAATTTCAAATTGTGAAGTCAACATAGCCTACTTGAGTTCTTCAAAAATCCAAAGTAGTCTCTTTAGTCCTTTAAGGTTTAATCTCAATCAAAAACTAATATTTACATGCTTTTGATACAATACTTTGATGGAGATAAGAAGATATCTAAAATTAGTTTAGGAGTAAAGAAAATCAATTTTAATTGTTAAGGAAATGGATTCTAAATTTTTCATTTTTATGGTCTTAATTGTTTTTAAACCATGGCCAAATAATGCTTGGATTGTTAAAAATCAACTCTTCTTTGGAACTAATTTGATGAAATTGAGGTAAGTCATATATGTATACAAAGGTATAAGCAAAATGGTGCAAAATTTCATAAGTAGATTTGCAAATTAAATGGTTGTAATGGCTTTGAAGTTTAGTTTTAGAATAGAACATATAAGAATGCATAAGACTTTTGTGTATTTGCTAATTCCAAAAAGTTGCATAGGTTATTATAAATATTGTTAGCCTTTAGTTAGCTCAAAAATTGGTTGGTTTATCCTATTAGATAAGTGACTACAAATTCACTTCCATCACATTTTAGTAAATATCTTTTGTATGTTAAACAACGATTTATTTGTTGTCATAGTGAAACTCATATCACAATTAAGAGTTATTTTATATATTATGATTGTGATTATTATTCTAAAATCGTTAGATTTTTGTATTACAAAGATGGTTATTTTAATCCGTAGGAGAGTCAACATTCATTGGTTGCATTATGAATGTTTTCAAGAGCTTGATATGGGAGCTACATGGAACAGATGAAGTATATCCAAGTATGTTGAAAAAACAAATTTGGTCTATTCTTCAATGATGTGATTAGCATGGTTACTAACTATTTCATGATTATCGAAGAAGGTTCTAAATGAGTCCATATAGGGATGAGAAGAGAAGAAAACCTTGCAAAATAAAGATGTGATGTCTAGATTCTATATGTATTGTAATTTATTTTGCCAAATAAATTCAAAATCTACATCATTCTACCTTCCTACCAAGGACTCTTAGGGGTTAAATAACTAAATATTTTAAAATATTTTGCACTTGATTTTGAAATGGAATACACTCATTTGTACATGAACTTATTACATACATTGCTTTGCTTATTACTCTCTCTATCTTTTTTCCTCTCTTCTAAAAAACTACCAAAATTACATTGAAATATGAGATATGACTCAATTTCCTTCCTCATTGCACATTTGTTATATGAAATGTAAATTGTCTCATGATTTCATGAGTCACGTTCTCATCTATATACAATTGTTCAATCATTTATTCTTAATAAACTATAATGACATCCAAACATCTTCTTACGAAAAACTTGTAGCTTGATGAGACTTTTTTAGTGTTGTTGCAATAAGCCTCTGAAAAAGTTGTTTCTAAAATAGGCATTCTATGATACATGATGCTTTCTAGTAGATTATAGAAGCAAAAGTATTAATCCTTATCATAACCACAATTTGTTGAGATAAGTGCCACGAATTTTGCTTCAATTGATTATAGAAATCTCTTGTTTGATGAGATGCCATGGACTAAGAGCATCTCCACTCGTCCAATCAAGCCAATGGAAGACAATATGATGCAATTCTAAAGGCAATTCACGACATGCACTAAAACATACCTGAGTTTTTGTGAACACATTTTAATTGACATCCACCTATTTTCGTGTTGACAATAACATCAAATGTAACATTAAAATATAGGTGGATGTCAATTAAATTGTGTTCACAAAAATACATGTCTCATTTAGTGGCAATAACCCAAATAAAGTGGGGTAGTACAATCTTGATTGTATTGCCAACACAAATTTGACTTATGTCGAGGTGAGCATGGGTTTGTTGTTCAAATCTCCCAACATATCCTAATCATGTCATTAGAAATCATGTCATGTTGTGGATTTTAGACTATTTTTTATTTTTTCCATATTGAATTTGGTTGTCATGAACAATGCTAAATAATTACCATGTGGTATTAATTCCTAATTTAAGAGAAAATGGTTTTTTTCAAGAGAAGTTGTTAGAAAGATCAAATTATGTTACATTTGGCTGAAATTGAAAATCAAAACTCTTTTTTTAAATTCCAATCATTCAAAAGTGTAGTAGACTATTATATCAATGTGTCGAAAAAAATTCAAGCCATGTGACCATGTAGGTTGCAAGATTTGTAACATTTGAAGTTTGATAAAAACATTGTCCTTGCTAGACAAAGAGAGTAGAATTTGAGGCCTTTGGAGTTAAATTTTTTTTCTCTACACCAAAACTATGTGGGTTTGATTAGTTTCTAGATTCCTTCAAATTTGTTTTGACACTCTCAACAATCATTCAAGCGAGAATGAAGAATATTTTTTCCCAAATACAAATAATGATGTGACTATAGATGATCACCTTTGAAGATTTGTGACTAACTCCACAAAAGTCTAAATATGAACGCCCCTGCATTAGTTGAAACTTTCACTTGACTTTATAGAAAAATTATTAAAAAATATTTCAAGGGGATAATGCCTTCAAAAGGGGGGCCCACATTAGGAATGATTCTTTGGGTTACAAAATTTCAATTAAAAAACTGTCATTAACCTATGAAGCTCCTTGCAAACTATAATGGGTTTTCAAAAATTTGAACATCTAAAAGGAAGCATCAAGTTTTGTTTTTTCTCCCTCATTTTTTTTTGACATTAGGGAAATAAACAAACTTGCAAGGAATCTATTTTTGGAGATATCTAACGATTGAAAAATTAACGAGTTTGTTATCTTTTGGGCTCCAACTTGGGAAAATGGAGAGCACCATAATTTTGATTTGAAAATTTGCATACTTCTCCCTAACTTGAGATTCTACTCAAATTTGAAGTCCCTAAATCTTCTTTGTAAATGAGATTTGAGTTATGGGTCTTAAAAGCCTAACAAAGGCATAATGT
Organism: Straminergon stramineum; assembly: GCA_963920665.1. Classification (NCBI taxonomy): domain Eukaryota; kingdom Viridiplantae; phylum Streptophyta; class Bryopsida; order Hypnales; family Calliergonaceae; genus Straminergon; species Straminergon stramineum. The sequence goes on from OY987266.1 coordinate 24,115,517, forward strand.
CAAAATACAAGCAGTCTTGAAAAAATGCCACATTTAACTACTTCTAGACTATTCAATGAATTCTAGACTAAACATCTGGAGATCTCCAAATACTAACATTGAGGGATCCCATGATGTTTGCATGGATCTCCAAATGTTTTGTATTGATCTCCTGATGTTTTGCATAGTTCTCCCGATGTTTTGGATTATCCCCTAATGATCATTTTTTTTGCTCCCGATGACCATTATTAATTCTAGACTTTCAAAAGTACAAAACTAGTTAAATGTGGCATAAAAAGTGTTTTGCTCCACTTTGCAAGCTTTGTACTCATTCATACATTGTTTACAATCTCCAAATTTTTTATGTATAGTCCTAATACCAGTCAAGAATAAGATCCTATGGTGACAAATTCTAAAAAATGAATGAAATTTGGTTAATGCCCCTTTTTAGGAGACCATTGTTTTTTGGCAATTTTGTGAGTAATTGTCAATTTTTGATACATGAATATTTAGGGGTTAAGAGTTCCATCCTTTGAATTGAATCCTAAAATTATCTCACATTAGCAAATCATGGATCTTCAATCCTATACAAGTTATTGTTCATTTATTCATCCTATAGATTTTAGGTGCTCTTTTCTTCAACTTGCAACAACAATTTTTTTCTTAACAAATTTTTACCAAAAATCTTACTTGATTCTAATGTTGGCTACCATTGCACTAGAAGAAAAGGAAAAGAAAAGGGGATGAAACCAACAAAAGCATCTCTACAAAATGTAGAGTATGCCAAATTATGGATGAAGTTTATCATTTTTTGGTGATACTATGGATGTAAGTATATAGGGTATGGATGGATGAATAAAATTGAATGATTTGTCTTCCTTTCTTACATTTTGGAGGCATGGTAGGCTTAAGTTACCCCCAAAAAACACTCATTGCCTTGCATATCTTGGTGTTCTTTATTGAAGCTTTTGTATTTATGCCTTTGTCATCTTTTTCTTTTCATCAACTTGGAGTAGAAGAAATGTAGAGGATGTAGAGTCTTCTTAAAGAAGTTGGTATCATGTTTGTCAATGATAGATAAATATGTATGTTTATTGTAGAGAGATGCATTGTATTTGGTGATTTATGAATTCCTATATGATGTAACTTTTCACCAATTTTTTCAATGGTTATATTTGTTATTTTCAATTGATATTTGCAGAAGATTATAATTTTTTTTATAGAATCTTCATAATAAAGTGGATTTAGTGAAAATTCTTGATTTGGCTTAAACTAGTTGCTCTAATAAAATTTAAGATCTACGCTATTTACAATTATCATGATCTAGAGCTCTTGAAAATTTCAAGTTTAGGATTAAATTCCTTCTTTAGTCCTTAAAGGACTAGGTGTAGTCTAGATTTTCAAAATTGTGATGATGAATTATATAATGAAAGTTAGAAAAATAATTTAATAATGACTCTTAAATAATAGTTTTAAAATATGATCCACTTATACCATATCCATATGGCCACTAGCCCCTAGATGCCCGAATTGCATTTTTTGGGCAACATAGTGATTTGGGGCAACTCACTACAAATGGAGTTTTTATTCTTTTTCTTTGAATTTTTGCAAAACATGTGACCAAGGAGTAGCTTCAAGGCCCAACAAATTTCATAACTTTTGATTACATGGTTCAAAAGTTCTTGTATGATATGTCATTTTTATTGCTTGTTGGGCAGTCTGGGAAGCTCAAAAAAATTCTTTAGAAATCACTTTTTTAATAAATAAAAATTTGAGATTGATTTTCTAGATTTATATGTACAATGGAAAGCTTTGAATCATTCTATTTTGATTTATATGATGAAAGTTATGAGGAGTCATAGTTTGCGGGTAGTTATGGATTCTCTACTCTAAATTAAACTTTGAAGTCCTTCATTTAACTCAATTTTGAATATTTTTGGAAATAGAATAAAATCATAGAATGTAGATTGTTAATTACAACATTCAAACCATTGGGATTGTCATTTTTCAATTCCATAGTTAAATTCTTAACAATTTAGTAATTTGAATCATTCTCTACTTTTTTCTACTTACTATTTTTTTCCTATATGTTGTACAATTCCAAATGATCTGAATTTTTTCAAGAATGTAGCCAACTTGCCTTGAAAAATGAATCCAAACAAGCACCACCATTTTGGATTTTTTTGTCATACAAATGTAACCTTGTGAAGTGTAGCTACCCATTTATTCATAGGGCCCCCCAAAAGGATTTTTGTCCATTCAAATGCTAATATCTAGTATTCTACAAGGAGAAAATTTCTGAATTTTTTTTCCATATTTTCTCAAACCAATGCACTACAAGATCCTATGGTTATATGTGTCCAAAAATGTTTCTTTTCTAAAATTTGGTGCATGTACTAGAAATGACAATTTGGGAGCATTTTTGGTAAAAATATAGTCAAATACATTTAGGGGCTAGATCAACTAATACACAAACCAATAATTTTTTCATTTCAAATTTCCTTCAAATGGATTTGTAGATTGAATATTTGTGATTCTTTCAAAAAAAATTCCCTCTAAGTTCAAAATATTAAGTTCTAATCATAAAGATTTCTACAGATTTTTATTTATTTATTTATTCAAGTCATTTTTGAAGGATCATTTTTTGAAATGAAATAGTTATTTTTTGAGGCAAGGCCTACTTATATCCTTTGAATTATAGAATAGTTGCAAAACAAAATCTTCAAAATCTATACCTTACAAATATTTAAGGACTAATACAAGAATCTTCAAAAAGATTGACAAATGAAAAAATGCATTTTTGCGTGCTTAGAATGTTTACATTCATCTATTGTTTAAAATTTGAACGCCTAGTCCTTTGGGGGTTAAGGTTCATATTTTGAACGAAATATATTATTTCATAATCGTGAATAATAGCCTTCTAAAGCTGACATAAGCGCCAAAGAGTTAATCAATCCATCAAGGATATTGAAAACTTTTGCCCCCTTGGTGTTTACTGTGCTTTTCTAGATACAAAGATGAATTTGAAGGTGTAAGGAAATTGTAATTGGTTTGGAGATTTTCTTAAGTTCATAAATTATTTATAGAATTGCAAAATAGAAGTCTTGATTTTATCCATCAATTTTGTAAAAATTTCATAAAATATTACATACAAACAAATAAATGGTGCCATTCCACATTATCATATTGTTACTTCTTATGGGGACAAAATATGCAAGGGGAAGGTTCCTTCCATTAGAAGAAAACAACCTCCATTTCAACGAAACCAACCCAACACAAAATGCAGTTTTCTGCCCAAAAATGTAGAAACTACGTTATAGCCAACGCAGTTTCTTCATTTTTGGGCAGAAAACTGCATTTTGTGTTGGGTTGGTTTCGTTGAAATGGAGGCTGTTTTCATCTAGTGTTCCCAATTTTTGCATTGCATTATCTTACCAATTTTTGCCAAGTGGACATGTGTTTGATTATGTAATACACATTGTGTGAAAATTTAGTGAAGTTTTTATGCGGCTCAGGGTTTTAACCCCTAAAGTTCCTTGACTATGTTATCACCAAAAACCCTCAAAAACTACCATTTCTAATACAAGTACCAAATTTTAGAAAAATATCATTTTTGGACACATGTAACTGTAGGATCTTGTAGTACACAAGATTGAAAAGATGTGAAAAAAAATTCAGAAAATTCCACCTTGTAGATTGCAAGATATTAGCATTTGAAGTGACAAAAATCCTTTTTGGGGCCCTCTAAAAAAATGGGCGGCTACACTTCACAAGGTCACATTTGTATGAAACAATGTCCAAAATGGTGGTGCTTCTTTAGATTCATTCTTCAATGCAAGTTAGCTACATGCTTGAAAAGTTTCAAATCATTTGGAATTGTGCAACCTATAGGAAAAAAATAGTAAGTAGAAAGATGTAGAGAATGATTCAAAATACTAAATTGTTAATAATTTATTAATGGAATTAAAAATTCACAATCCCAATGGTTGTAATGTTGTAATAAACAATATACAACTAATATTTTTATTTTTTTCAAAAAATATTGAAAATTGAGTTCTATGAAGGACTTCAAAGTTTATTTTAGAGTAGAGAATCCATACTTGCCCGCAAACTAAAACATCTCATAACTTTGGACTCATTGATCAAAATGGAATGATTCAAATCTTTCTATGTATACATAAATCTAGAAAATCAATTTCAAATTTTTATTTTTGAAAAAATTGATTTTTCCAGATCTGCCCAGACTACGTGAGTTGAGAAACAAACTACATATTAGGCCATAACTTTTTACCCATATTTCCAAATGCTATGAAATTTAGTGCACATGAAAGATATTCCTCGTCCACACCTTCTATTAAAGTTTGGGCCAAAAACATGGAAATCTCTAGTCATAGGTACCTACCCCCAAAAGTTATGTTGCCAAAAAACACACCTTGGTCCTTTAGGGGTTAAACACCATACAATCAAAGGAATAGTGACCTCTAAGCACTTGTTGGTGACCTTTGTGCCCTAAGTGTGCCATCCATTCCCTTTGACTCACGTTGCATTCCTCAAAGGACATTTATTCCTTGGAGGACTTATAAGCAATTTGAAGGTAATAAAATGTGCAATGATTACATATATGTTATGCCAATCACTTTTAGGAAGTACTGCGACCATGATTTGTGAATGCATTCAATCTTGGTACTTCAATATATCTCATTTTAACCTCACATGCTTCCTTGAATCAAATTGTGTTTGACCCAAACTATCAATAGATACTTATATAATGAACTCCTAAAGTCCCAAGGCCTTCTTTTCATTGAATTTCACTCAAATTTGCCATATCTATTGCAAAGTGAAAAAGATTCTTTTTTTATTCCACATATCTAATCATAGGATCTTGCACTAGAATAGTATAAACATGTGTGGAAGAAATTTCTAAACTTTGCTTGCATTTATAGCATGATATATTTGTGTTTGAAGTGAAAAAAAACTATTTGTTTGCACCTTGCTTGCCTAGATTTTAAGGCTTTCAATCTTCTTAGCTTAAAATTTTTTGCACTAACATTACAAGTATAAATAAATAAAAATTATTTTGAAGAATTGAGTGGAAATTCTAAGAAAAAATTCAAAAAACACACACTTGATTTTCATTCTTTTAGAAATTGTTAAATAAAAGTAGATACGAGATTGAAGAAAAAAAATCAATGATAAGTCTAAGATGGAATTGAAACACAATAATCCCAACAGTAAGATTGTTGTAGCAAGCAAACTAAACCTTGTCAAACTTCTTTTCTAAAATTGGAAAAATTGCATTAAAAAATGAATCCTATATTAAGTTCCTTTTTCAAAAAGATGCTTAGGTGTCCGAAAACAAGATTGTCAATAATCTTCTCATCACTAGTCCAAATAGAATTAACCAAATCTTTCCATATAGACAAAAATTCTTTCTCTGAGAACCAAAATTTTGAAAATTTTATTTTGCCTTTCTCTGATTTTTTTGTGCTGCCCAATTAATCTTAAAATTCCATTAGATTTTTAACATCTTTAGACAATTTGCATTAGGACATGATGTACAATTTTGTAATTTGTGACGGTATCCAACATGGTTGTATATATGCCGGGCCAAAATTTGGGTTTCTGAACATTTCAAGGACTCTCATTGTTGTTCTCAAAGCCCTTAGGAAAGAAAGAACCCGCACCTCAGATATGTTTGTGTGCCCAACTCCGCAATAGATATGAGTCTACCATAATTCCACACATTGAACAAAAATGTCTTGAAATCCACAGCAACAGGACAAATCTTACACCCAATGCATGTTTGAAAGTTCTCAATGTTAACATAACCTTCAGTAGCAAGCACTATCACTACCTTGACTCTACAAATAGATGGTGAGAAATATTCCACATCCAACAATATTTCATCCATAGTTAAGTGGAGGAATAAAGGCACAATGTTATGCTATAGTTTGGTGGACAAGTGAAGGCTGAATGTGATGAGCAGAGCTCTAACTTAGAGGAAAGGGACATGCTGGTGGGGTGTGAAATAACTTATTCACACCATCTACTCTAGAGCCAAGGCAGTGACAATGCATGCTAATGAATGTGTTACGAAACATTGGTCTTCCTCTTCAAAACATGACCTTTTCAAGATGTACCGGACTTTGTGTCCTTTCTTTTTCTTTCTAATAACCATTTGTCTGTTTGTATCAGAGGATTGTTTCAACTGGACCTTGGAACAAAGCATGTTGGTGAGAGAGGCTTCCCACCTATTAAGTTAGTACAGACTTGCAGCACAAGTTTCAAAATACATATTAGGTTGTTATCCCAAGTTCACTGTTGTGTTCCTGACTAAGCCTACATTGGGTACACTCCAACTACCAAAATGAGTGGATAAGGTGCTCCATCTCCGCCCTTGGCTTGTCACTGAAATTTCCATGATTCTTGCCACTAACTTAACTTAGTTTCTCTTGGGTGGAGTGCAAGGATCCAGATCCAGACATGCATTAAAATAAAGGTTGTTTGTTTTGTTTTGTTTTGTTGCAGTGAACGGGGAGTTTATGGGGTGACTCAGCTTTTTGTTGTTCTTTTCACATGTCATTTGGTGGTTTTCCATGGTCATTTTGGTTTTTGCCTAGGCTTAGTCATTTAATTTGGTAAAAAATTTAAATTTTTTTGAGGGGGGCATTTTGGTCATTATCTTCATATTTGGGAAAGAAATTGGTTAAAAATTGACAAACAAAATACAACTCACTTCAAATACCATACTAAGTTGAAGGCAATTCACTAATTCAAAGCAATTTATTTGCAAATGGTAAGTACTTGGATAGCAAGTTTGGTTTAAATTAATTATAATAAAAATGCCAATTTTATGGGCTATTTCTAGGAACAAATAGCCAAATCCACAAGTACATGTAAAGATGGTTTGTTGAAAATCCAAAGAATCCAACAATAATCCATTGAGTCACATACCAATCTATCATTTGATCATCTATTGTTCAGAAATTTTGTGATGACAAAATGAAGGAATTATTTCATTGACATTTTAATGAGAATGAGGAGTGGAGAGGGGTTTTTTTAAAATGAAATTCATGGTTTGTTATGAATCCTCAAAAGGTGTAGGACAATTTGAAGATGAGAACTTGACTGCTCATGATCATTGTCAAAACCACAAGGATTGTGTTCAAAACAAAACTTTGGACTTCATTTGGGTATAGTAGAATAAAATTTTCCCAAAACTTTTGAATTCAAAAAAGTTGGAAAATCAATCTAAGTTTTGTCTCCAAAAAATTCATTTGTGATTTTAAGACTTCAAAAAAAGTTATGAACAAAATTCAGAGAGGATGTTTGAAAATGTCAAAGAAAATGTCCCTTCCAATCCTTCTTGAAACTTTGTCTACAACATTTGATTGGAGGATTAAAATCTCAAACAGTTTTATGAAAATGAAAGTCGACTTGATCTTCCACATTAACTTAGTTCAATTATTTTTTGAAAAAAGGTATTTTACTACATGTAAATGAGATCTAAAATTCTACTTTGAACACAATTCTTGCTTATGACTTGACTATGAATGATTGAGCTCCCACAAATCCTAATTTACATGTCTCACATGGATTGTTATACCTACTACTACCCTACTTGTATAAAGACTGAGTTTGTCTTCTCATCTTTGTGCAATTTGAAAGTGACTTTTTGTAGCTATGTCAGAGTCTCATGTAGAAAGATAGAAATCAAGGGGATTGCGAATTTTTTGGTAGTTTTATTCCTTGGAATTGAAATTGCTATGAGTTTTGGGAGCCCAAAAGTACTCACAACCCATAGCTAATGTCTAGAGTTTTCTAATTCTGATCATTTAAGAATTCCTTTCTTGCTTATTGGTTCCTACTTTCTTGCTCACTACTTTGAAACATGTGTCATGAGCATATTAGTTCCAACCTTGAAAAGGAGAAGAAAAATACATTCTAAGCTTTAGTTGGAAATCTATTGCAACTTTGGTTAGAAATAATTGCACCCTAGAGATTAGGTTTGGGTTCCTAGTAAAAAATGGTTGGTCTTACGATAGGGTAGGTAATCAAGGTTAAGTGAATAGTTACAAGTTTAATTAGATGGATCCCCAAATCTCTATTTGTGTGGATTGAAAAGATCCATACCTTAAGTTAGGTTGTTTGTTTTGTTTGTTATATTGAGATCTCCTGAATAATATGTTTGTCAATTGCATTCTTGGTACCATCGGAAAGCCCTCAACAAGGAGAGGTGCATGGGCTTTGCTTAGTAGAGTTCGGACCTATGGTGTGAAAGTTATTGATTTTTAAGTTATTTTTGGATCTTAAATTATGCTAAATTATGTATCTTTTGGACTATGTTTCCCTTGTCTACATTCTTAGTACCGTTAAAAAGCTCTTTGCAAGGAGGGGTGCATGGGCTTTGTTTTGTGATGTTTAGACCTACAATGTGAAAGTTGAGAATTTTTAAAGTTTTTTAAGAATCAAAAAATTATTTTTATTTTTATTTTGGTTGTTGCAACAACAAAAAGGCAAACTAGTTGTTAGTTAGGTCAAGTGCCAAAAAAATTTAGATTTTTTGGAACTTGATGTTGAATTTTTAAAAATATATTTTGAAGCTAAAGCTTATTTTGAGACTTTGATTAACCCCTATATGACCAAGAGTTCCCTCATGGGACTATTGGGAGTTCAAGTAGATTCTTTTGACCTCAATTTTTGGTGAATTTTTTTGAAACTTTCTCATGAGATCAAAAAAACTATGAACTTCTTGTGAGTATAGTTTTCATTTCAATTGGTGCCTAGGAGCAAAATTTATGCCATCTTGAACATAATTTTCTTGTCGCTAGTCAGAAAAAAACCCCTCAAAAACTTTAAACAAAATTAAACAAAATTCTCTCTTATAAATCTTACTTTTGTCTACTTGTGAATCTTTGATTCATTCCATTTGAATTAGTGATGTGAAAGTTATGAACAATCTTGTTTTTCAAGGAACCTAAGCACCTTCTTGAAAAATAACTTCCAAGATTCATTTTTAATGCAAGTATCACAATTTCAAAAAAATATTATTTGACAAGGTTAAGTATGTTTGCTAGAACAATCTTGTCATTGGGATTATTGTGTTTCAATCTCATTTTAGAGCTATCAACAATTTAGTTTTTCTTTCCATCATGTACCTACTTCTACTTAATAATTTTTTAAAGAATGATAATCAAGTGTCTTTTTTTAAAATAAAATCCTAGACTTTCAACTCAATTCTTCAACAAATTTTTTTTTTGATTCAAAGTTTGCAGTCCCAAAAAAATTTCACAAATGGTGGTCAAAGTCATTTGAAATTGCAAGCTAGTGTTCTAGATTCTAGAAAACTTCTTTTTTTCCAACTTTGAATGTTAATATCTTCCAATTTGAATAGTCAAACTTAATGATATTTTTACCACATGATCCCAGACAAGTAAAGTACAAGATGCTATAGTTAGATTCTTAAAAATATATATTTTTTTGTTTTCTTGAGTGAATGCAACAGAAATAGCAGTTTTGAGTGTTTTTTTTGACAGAAAAATAGCCTGGGTCCTTTAGGGGTTAAATAATCAATACCAATAGTGCCCGAAACCTGCTATCCAAGTGCAGTAAGCTCAGTTGGGGTTTCTACAGTTTTGTCCATTTGAGGACACAAATTCTTTGCATACATGTACTTTCCAGTTACAACAGGTTTGTCCTATGATGTACTTCCAGGTGAAAAAAATAAATAAAATTCTTTACTTGCATAGCATTGGGGCCTAAGTTACAGGTTCTTGTCAACCAAGTCCTTGTTCCCTCAAGTACACATTCACTCCTAGAGTTCTTTCCAACCAAGTCCTTGTTGACTCAAGTAACTTACACATTCACTCCAGGGCTTCTTTTTTTTGGGCAAAATAGTGGCAGGTTGCACCAAAAATAATAGTTTGGCTAAGAGATGGTGGCAAACCATGAAGTTTTTCACCAGAAAACTTCAAATTGAAAAATAAAATAATGGATGACATTGCTCAATTGTGGATGAAAATAAAATTATGGATACATGATATGTACAAATGTGGTATTTTCTATCCAATATGTAGATAAATGTTGAAATTTGGAGCACCTCTATGACATTTTATATTTCCAATTTGCCACTTTATAAAAAATAAAAAAAATAGAACCCCCTTGATTTACTCCCATGTTTCTATCCCATTGCTCATCGTGTCTCCTTCAAGGATTTTTGATGCTAAAACTAGACTTCAATGAGAATTTTTTCAAAAATATAAACTACTAAAAATAGTAACTTAGTGGGGTTTTACTTAACTTCAAAGTTTTTTTGACACTAGAATTTGGTGCCTTTGGCATTTAGGGGTTAATAGTTTGATTCTGGTAGGGTGATAACTTACTTTATTTAACTTACACTCAATCTTCTTGCATTTTAGTGCCTTGTGCACAAATGGGCATCTTCTTGACACCTGTTCACAATTTAATTTGTGGAAGTTGTTCAATTGGGCATAAACTCGCTTGAGGATATATTTATATATTAATAAGGGAATTAAAATTGCAAACTATGCAATTAGAGAAAGTTTAGTGTGGTTTGAAATCGGCCACCCAAAATTCATAGCCCATTACAGTAAGTGAATGGAGGAAGCTTGACATTGACATAAGTTGATGACAAACAACTGCAACAAGGAGTTTCCAGTGAAGATGAGGAATCTCAATTGCGTAAAGGACACTTCACACCTACAGGAGAGACCCAGCCAATTTGTTGTGTAAGAGGCCCGAAATCTTCCCTTGCGATTAAGTTAGATAAAAGGCTGAAATTTGTGCCAAGGGGAATGGCCTGACCACTAGGTGTAACTTACAGCATCCCTAAGTAGCTATTGCAACAGTGTGCCAGAGCTTCTCGGAGCAGCATGAACCGTACTGTTTTTTCAGTTGTAAGTTCTGCAAATTGACAGGCAGACAGTGATTGTCTCTGCCCAAGTGAGAACTGGGACGGACGGAATCAATAACTTACCGTATCTTGTGCTTTGGGGGATGCACCACAAGTTAAGTGAGAATGGAACTGAGGAAGTTGACTGGTTCGGAGGGGAGGGAACTCAATCCAAGTGCACGGCAAGGAAGTGAAGGAACAAGCGAATCCAATCCAATAATATTAAGTTATACCGGGATTGATACAGTGGTATGCAGCAGGCTCGAGACACCATATTTTCCAAAGGGACTTGACCGTCCGTCGACTGTCGGCAATTCATCCAACGGAGGGAGGCATCCACACTCCACAGACGGAGATCCAGTAGTACTGGACAGTAAGTAACTTACATCGGAAAAGAAGCCCCCACTGTTGCAGTATTGTTCCATGGTTGACGCAGTAACTTATAATATTGAAAACATAACTTACTACTACACTGAACAGTGAAATTAGGTTGCTTAAACAATTAGGTTGCCTCACCCCAAGAAAGTTACTTTACAAGCCATCAAAGTCAACAAATATTTCTAAAAATATGTCCATTTGTACACATGGAGGTTCATGAGTCCCAAATACAATGATATGAAATTCAAAAGTAGTTCATTCTTGCACAGTAACTCTAAATATTTATTTAGTGTCAAATGTTGAGAAACTAGTGAGGGGCAACCTAATTTCACTATTTAGTGTAGCAATAGTAGTACTAGTAGACCACAAACCTTGCCATTGGACCAACTGTAGGTGAATGAAGTCATAGCCTGGCTATTGTCAGAGGGCGTGCCGGGTGTGACCTCAACGCCTCTTGGAGGGAGCCCCTCTGTTCCTCTCACAGCATAAACTTTAGTGGAATCTCTTCAAAAAATGGTCTGGTCACTCATTCAATGGTTGGGTGCCGAGATTTGAATTGAAGGGAGGAGGCCTTGCATTGATAGAAGCTAGTGCATGGAAGTTTGAGTAGCTACATTACTTGAAAATTGAGCCACTTTCAAGATGAAAAGAAAGACATTGTTCCTTCATCTCTATTTTGGTTTATTCATTCCACATTTCTAATGCTAATGGAACAAAGTTTTTTGTAGCATAATTGCTTGTTTAAATAGGATAGATGGACTTTCTTTCTACCATTGTATCAAATTTTGTTCAAATGAATTCTTTGTCTTCATTTTTGAATAAGAATCGAGGATTGTAGGTGATCTCTTATCACTAAGTCCCCAAAGTGATATGAAATCATCTACATTCCTAAGTTCTTAGGGTTGAAATGAATGCCATAATATCATTTGAATTGGATTAGATGCAAGGATGGAATAAGGTTAGTTTACCTTAAGGTACTAAACTATACCTAAATGCATAGTCTAAATAAGCTCGTGAGAGCATATTTATTATATTTAAATTGTCTAACTTTTTATTGAACCTTGTTGAAAATTAATGAGGATGAGGATTCTAGATTCCTTCCTTAAGCATTTTTTGAACATCTTGTAAAGAAATTATGAAGTTTGAAAGTACTAAAAATACGTGTACTAACTACTGAAAACTATCAGGGTCTGCACATTTTATACAAGAAATCACTGCAAATCACTTCCCGAACTAATTTCAAGAAGATAAAGATAAAGAGATGAATCTGATGGTTTTCTTGCGACCTCTTTCATCCCAAACATGCTAGGCCGCAGTCTTCTCGATGCTCGCTGGACTCTTCGATCCCAGATCACGAGCATACATACTTTCTATCGCAACGTTTGGGACGCCTGCACTCAAGGATGCTGATTCTTGCCCATTGAGACTGCGTTGCCCCCATTTCCTGAATCGAGAATCCTCTTCTCCAATCGGATCATTGCTTTTCGAAACCGAAGTCACAGATGCAGGAATAGTTTGGAATTCGTTGGAGGAGTTTCGCAGCGATGCAGGAGGCGGAGGAGGGGCTGACGCCGGAGCCCGTCGTCGTCGTGGACTGCCATGCTTCCTACCAGCCCAGGCTGGTATGGAACCCGCGAGTGCACCAGTATCTCAGTCAAGCGTATGGACACTCGCACTTCGCCCGCATTTCCGACGCTCTCACGTAAGTTTGCTGCACTGGCCAGGAATCCTGGTGTCAATCACAAAATTCGGAGGAACGGGTTACTTGGTCGAATTTGGAAGTGCAGTTTTGCTTCATGCGATCGTATGTAACGTGCGAAGCCAATTGGGCCTCGGTGTACAATGCTGCATTAGTGTCTGGGATTCGACAGAGGCCTCAAGATTTAGGGTTCAGGGTTTATGCACAATGCCACCAACCTGCTTAATGTGTTCCGCTATATTAAACGACCGCTGTCTCGAACTGCGTTGCGTTGTATTAGTCCCTGGAATTCGTCAGACGCTTCAAGGTTTTAGGGTTTAGGGTTTATGCTCTATGTCACCAACCTGCTTTAAGCGGTATGTGTTCCGCTATGCCAACCACGCTATCTTTAACTGCATCGCAAGCCTGTAATTCACGTCTTCTTCAGCCCTGAGTTGGGCTTCCGTAGAAGCTGCTCCTCATATCAGGGGTTTAAGGTCGAATTTTCTTCTTAAGCCATGGAAACGCCACACCTATACTGTGAAATGGTCCAAACTGATTGTTTTCTCAATTCTGTCGTTTCCAATTCTGAGGCTTGAGCTCTTTTTCATGGACGTAGCACTCACGTGATAAATTCTCGTTGTAGCAGTCGACCTTCAATTTACTCATGTGTCCGAGTGAACACTCTCCAAACGACTACCGAGGAGGTTATCAAGCAGCTCAGTCAATATGTGTTACAACAGCAGGTTGGTAATAATCAGATCCTGATGTACAGCGACGCTGATGCTGGTCACTCTGCCGGGGCATCAGACAGGAATTGTGTTACATCAACACCGGAACTGGAGAATGGACTCGACACTTGTGGTGTGTGCTTCCAGCACGATGTCTTGGACAACGTGGTTATGGTCAAAGGAAGAGGTCCCTGTTCCATCAACTACGAAGCTGCCCGTGGGGAGGGAGGAGTGCTGCGGGAGGTGGTCGTGAGCCGAAAATGCGCCGAAGCTGTCCTTCGTGGCGCTCATGTATGTGGAACCAAGAGTACCTTCGAGTTAGCAATTCGTTGCCGTTGTTCGTATACCAGGAAGGGTCTGATTGAATAGTGCATTATATGCTTTTTCAAAAACAGGTTGCAGTGGATTTTGAGCTCTTGTGATGAATCTAATACTGAGTGTTCCCCCTCTGTTGTGAAGGTATTTGTACCCGGGGTTTTGGCGTGTAGCGGTCGTATTGAGAAGGATGAACTTGTGGCTGTGTCTGTGGCCATGGAAAGGCCAGATGGAGAAGGGGTCTGGTTTGTGGGGGTTACCCGAGGCACCACGCTTTCGTCTGAGCACGCTAAGTCACGTGAGATTGTTGTCTTGACCATATCCCACCCCATTTGTCATTTTGGTTTATAATTAGACGGTTGTCCTTCACTGGTGGAGTAAACAGTAATTGCATGTGTGCGAATACAATACTGGTGTACCGGAATAATCGAGGTCATGTACGAGGGAATTTTGCTCAGATTCTGATACCATATGTCTGTTAGCATTATTTTGCTTGGAGGCCACATTGTCATGATCAGTTGTGCTGGTGTTTGCAGAATTCACGGATGAAGAACGAAGTGGTTGGTTCATTGGAATCGGTCGAGTCATGATGACGAGAGCAAATCTTTTCAGAGAAACTAAGGGCGTAGCAGTTGAGATGGTCAATCGAGTGTATGATCTTCCACCATTTTCTGGTACATTTCAATGTCCCGTACCCTTGATCTCTGCCGGCGTTGTTTCATCTTATTGAAATGTGTGGGAAGTGGGTCCGTGTTCTCTTGTTCAACAGATACATTTTCTCCAATTGTTTTACGGTTTGAAATTTGTTCCTCGCAGGTTTGCTCAATGGTGAAATTTTTCTTCAAAATCTTCCAAGTGTTGTTGCTGCTCACGTTCTTGGTATGTCCTCTTTTCCAACTTGAAGTGATAACAGGGTTTGATCTCTCCGACTGGAATTCCGGGTCCTCTTTCATTATCTTCTTCCATGGTTTAGTATCAAAACCACCTTTGTGCATTTGCAGATCCTCAGCCAGGGGAACGTATCCTGGACATGTGCGCTGCGCCAGGTGGAAAGACAACCGGAATTGCTACACTCATGAAGGACAAGGGCGAGGTTATTGCACTTGATCGATCACATAATAAGGTACGTGTTGTGACACATATCACCTTTGATGTGGTTGAACATGAGGTTTGGTGTCTTGATACGTCGATGCTGCCAACTTACCAGCTTTGGTCCTTGATCTTCGAGTCTCGGTTGAGTTTGGGACCCATATTTAGTCTGTTTATCTCAATTGGTAACTGTGATGAATAACTACTTGGATATTGAACTACTGAGTTCAGGTATTAGATATTGTCCGCTTGGCAGAGGAAATGAAGCTAAGTTGCATTCAAGCAATCAAAATGGACGCTCTAAAGTCTGTAAGAATGGAAAACACTCAGCATCAGGTTAGCCAAGGCGAACCTCTTGGTGAAGGCCTAACAAGCAGCCAATCTAGAACTGAAGAGGCAGGCGTTGTCGCAGATTCAATTTCAGATGAAATTGGAAATGTAAACCAAAAATTTTCAAAGAGGCATTTGCGCGAGGGTGAGTACTGGGTGAAGTCTTTTCCTCTCGTTTCTATTTGGGAGATGTAGGCTCCGTTATGGCGTTTGTGAGAGTTTCAGGTGAATTTGGTGTTGCTTTGATGACAAAGCATCTACGATTGTATTGTAAAAGCACTAAATGTGTATGGCTTTGTGTATGAGGTCTACATTGATTTGAGTCATTCCTCCACTACTGGCTTGCAGATTCCTATGTCCTTGATCAAGTCCATGACTCTAATAATTACTGTGCATGTTCTTCAAGTTCAGAATCTGCACATGAATTGGCTGAAGAAGTTGGTGGCCCAGAATGCGGAGTGGCCCCACTCGTTCCGTCTAACACAGAAAGTACATCAACTAAGAAACTCAAAGATAGCGGTGCTTATGCAAGCAGGAAAGCTGCTCGAAAAGAGGCACGGAAGCTGAAAACCGGACTGAAAAAGGCTGCTGAACAGGACTCTCCTTACAAAAAGGGGTTTGCTCCTCAAAGCTTCGATCGGGTTCTCTTGGATGCACCTTGCTCAGCTCTGGGCTTAAGACCCCGTTTATTCGCCGGACAAGTGAGTCTTTAATTGAAATATAATTCAGTGCTTGTGATTTACTTACTTGGACCTGGAGTTATTATCAGTGTTTGCTATCGTCTTGTTCTCATACAGGAGACTTTAGATGGTCTACGGCAGCATGCAAATTATCAACGACGATTACTTGATCAGGCAGTACAGTTGGTCCGGTCAAACGGAACTCTTGTCTATTCCACGTAAGTATTCTCTGCTTGTGGGCTTTACAACTTGGTGTGTCAATTTTTTTGCGATTACGGGAAACAGATCGCACCCAAAGTATTCATTTATCCCTAAGTGCCCCATTGGCCAAAAGTGGTCGCTGCCATATCCGTAGGAGTTGAAATAAATCATTTAGGAAGCGTCAAGAAGTACCAACAGAGCAGAGAAATTTAACCTTGCATTTATGGGGTGTCAGAGTGCGCAACTTCCGTCCTGCTATGAGAGGTGATTCTTAAACGAGACTTTAAGACTTGTGAGGGCTTTTACTCTCTGATGAGAATCTGGGGTTTAGAATCACGATGGGCTAAAAATGGAAAGGAGGAAGAGAATCTCGCTGTTGAAGTTGCACTCTGACACCCCCATTTTTTAATGATAAAAATGTTGGGAAGTTTCTATAATCGTCTATTAGATTCTAAAGTGGATTTTCTACTTTGGGGTTAATCTAGAGGTTTGAGGCTTTTTATGTGATTCCCTTGATACTGTATGTAATACTTCCATAATGACATCATGGTTCTGTGGGCAGGTGTACCTTGAATCCTGGAGAAAATGAGGGTGTAGTTCGATACGCCCTGGACACGTACCCATTCTTGTCTCTTTCCCCTCAGGTATGCTTCCATCAGGCCATTAGCAAAGACTTTACCCGAAGAAATCTCCTTGTGTGGATGCAGACTGTCACCAAGCCCACTGGGTGTTCTCATTTATAGTTACTACACCAACTTAGTTCAAATGCATATTTTTACTTGTTTCATTTGGACCACTTTGTACAAAATTGCCATTAGATATCTGCTTGATAAGTAGATGGTGCATCGAATTACAGCATCCGAAAATTGGAGGGCCTGGTCTGGTTGGTGGAGAAGACATATTCGATGGCGCTACTTACAGGTGACGTTCCATTTTTTTGACTTATATTCAGTGTTACATTGATCAAATATACATTGGCAGAGCTATTTTAGCTATGTTGAGTAGTTTTTTTAAGGTTCAGGTGGGTATCTGCCCGAGCCTAAGTCTGTTCTTGTTGACACTGCCCAATAGGCCATGGCTTCGGAAAGGAGAAGAGCACTTGGTTCAACGATTCGACCCTGTAGGCCCTAGAGACACCATTGGTTTCTTCATCGCGAAATTTTCTGTTGCTCCTCATTGAGGTTGTAAATCATGACTAAATATTGATTCATCATGAAGCAGGTACCCGTGTACTTCCGTTCATTGAATCTGCATGTCCTTCATTCTCTAATTAATGACTTCAGACTAAATGACTATCAGTGTAGACATAGTTTGGAATAATCCAATGGTGAGAGGAGTACCCTGCAGACTTCAGTTTTAGAGTAGACACATTTTGCAGGTTTTTACGTACCCAGATATTTGAGCTGAAAATTGATTTAGCTCTCACATACCGATAAGAAGCCTCGTCCACTAAGATGCTGCCCCAACAGTCTAAAACCCATAATGCAACGAAGTTTATAGATAAATAAAATAAAGTTGGAAGGTGTATATTAAATCAGCCGAAAAGCGTGAAGTCATCTCTAGGGTTACCTTGAAAGTCATCCGGCTGAGGGGTGGTGGCGCAGTTGGCTAGCGCGTAGGTCTCATAGCTAAGAGAAATCCTGAGGTCGAGAGTTCGAGCCTCTCTCACCCCATCTTCGTTTTTTTTCGTGAATGATGACAATTTCAGTCCTACAGAATGTTCTTCGTAATACGCAATCACATTCCATGTGACTCCTATACCGAAAGACTTATCCACAGCTCTTTAGTCTTTCGAAAATCACTCTCCTACATCTGCTAAACTGATAGTGATGCAGACTTTTTGTCATCCATGTGTAGAACATCTTAAAAAAGACAGATTCTCCATTGAGAAGGTATACATCATTTGTCTCATACATTAGCTCTTGTTTTGAAATCAGGATGCCTTGAGCATATCACGGTTCGTGTGTTGAAACGGTCTGCTCCTATGGCTATGGCTTTTCAGTTAGGTTTGCTGAGTGAAGTTATGCTAACCCTACTTCTTAGTAATCACATTAATATGGTCTCCAACACCAAATTGTGCTTTTGTGGTCGACGGGGTGGACAGAGTTGAGTCGCAGACAAAGTATGACCCAAAGTACGCCTGCGAATTAGCAGACACAGTATGTCAAGAATATGGTCTATCTCGAGCAGATATATTTAGAAATTAAAGATGGCTACAATGTATATGCAACTATGTGGAAATACAAAAGTTACCTTTTTCACTTTCTCAAACTCGACGCCCACTTGGGGGCCTGACCTGAAAGAGAACATTGTCTGCATTACCAGTCTTGTCATTAGAAAAATGTTCCACTCTCCTTTGCAGTCAAGTTGACAAGTTCTAAGATTTCACCAAGATTCAAAGATCAAAGGTACAGGCACAAGATAGTACGACATTAATCAGAACATTGCATTGAAAGAACATCTACTATATACAAACGAATGTGTTATTCTCATATTATGGATTGCCAGCGGATTGAACCTCACTTTGTTTGGCTCAACGTTGTCCAGGTCTGGCTTGTCCTGGTTGATTGTGGGTACCTGCCAAGGCGGAGAACACAAGAATTAAGGCTTGATCTGCAAACATATTCTTCAATCATCCTACAGCAATTCTTACCCTTCATTAATTCTTTCCACATGAAGGCAAAAGAAGTCTAGACTACCAGTGGACTTCGTAGAAATATCTTGCGCTTTTGATCCGTTTTCTGCAACATTCGACAATCGACCTTTCGCTACCTTGTGCATATGGGTATACGGCAAGGATGGTCTAGTACGTGATAATGTGGCCTTCCAACTTTTTGTTGTTGCTCTGTTCCTTACTTCTTCCTCTCAGTGCTACTGAGTGGAGCAGACATTACGTATCAATTCCTAGAATGGAGGGTAGACAAGCAGCTCACCTTACAAATACCCCGTAGCAAGGCATAACTGAAGGTCAGCTGGTTGCCACTGTGCTTGATGGTAAATTGGCGCCACTTGTCTTCTTCAAAAGAAGGCGGCCCTCGCACAATCACGCTTTTGTCACAAAAGATATCAAGTTTAGGTCATGTGCAAATTTTTCATCGATCCGCAGCTTACAATCACCGTGTTTGAACAACATTATGCTATTAGTACGACTCCCAACTATTTCAGTAAGAGTAAATCAGGAACTAAGCCAAAGAACTGGGCTGAAACTGAAGGGCAGTCTTGGACTTACTTCGGACGAAAACGGTTCATAGGAAATGGGGCCGTGGGGAAATACGAGTTCACTTTATCAAGCGAAGCCTGCACAGCACAACAACAGGCTCACTAAGGCAGAGGATAATGAAAGTCTAGGGGTCCTCCAATACTGACCCCTATTACCAACAGCAACTCATCTCTTCATACTTTACGTTGGGCTTGTTAGTAAGTGGTGCAAGCATGATTTGGCTAAATGTCTATGGACACTGATCATTGAGTGGAACTGGAGTTGTCTATGGTCGCTTATGGTGGTCTTCAACTTCTCACTTAGAATAATTGCTTTAGAAATATTTCATAAATTATTTCATACACAGATATAAGACCTCAAAGTTGGCTCTTGTACCCAAAGATCTCTCACACCTCAACACATTTTCCAATAATCGCACCCCTACATACCTCAGATTCCTTGAAGTGATGCAAAATGAATCCTCTACCTAATATCACAGGCGCTGATTCTATCGTTCAAGTATTGACCGATACTGCTTGAGCAACACATTCTGTCTAGGGGTGAAAGTCGAATGGTACGGACCTCCGATACAAACAAGAACTGTCCAGTATTTTGAAACCCTGTAACGTATCCTTCAGGCGCCTCTTCTGCTTGTCTTTTCTCCTTCTGCTTGGCTTGTTTATAAAAGCAGTCAAAAAATGGTAAGAAGTCAGAAATGCTGTGAAAATCATTTCACTGGGTTCCAGCAGTAGCCATTGGCGCTGGTTTCTGTGCTCTAGGAATTTGAATGCTCCATCATATTATGCCCATTGCAAAGACTTTTTTTATTTGAATTCTAGGACCAAGATTCATGGTTTTAAAATGACCAATTTCATTGGACGTAATGTGAAAACTGTGACTCAGAAAGGGACAAATTCTATATCACCACAATCACTGAATAAGAACGCTGCATGTTTTAGTCAAAAAATAGATAAAAATTAGACAAAAGATAGCCACCATGTGACCCACTCGAAAGTTCTTAGAAAAGTAAGAGATCCAATTTAGAGGCTAAAAAGACATACTAGGATCAAATCGAACAAGGCGAACAGGCAGATCCAAGTAGCGACTGAACCATGCTGCAGCCTCAGGCCCTTCGTCTACACCCTATCACCTCCACAAACACGGCGTCAATTTCTTTCCATATTGATGACTCAAACCTGCTGAACAGAATAAATCACAGAACCCGACATCCACTGGAGTAAGGAGGATCCACACAAACTAAGGTAGAGGCTACTAAAACCGTTAGGGACATGATCCCTTCTCCAGTACATATCTGATACTAACAGGGGTCTCAGTTCTTCCGATTTACTTGGTGCATGCATGACTAGGCTAAATGTCTACGGCTATTGATTTTTGAACGGGAAAAGGGGATGTCTTTCCTGCCTTGAATAGCGGTCTACAACCTCCCATTTTGAGCGATCCCATAAGAAATTTGATAAAAACTTGACCTAAAGAGGGTTTGGCTTTTGTACCCTAAGTGACCCCTGCACATGCATGCTTGACGACGATGATGCATTAGAATACCTGTCCATGAAAGACGGATGGGAAGCCCACGTCCACAACATTGCCTCTCGATCGTCTTTGCAAGGGCACAGTCAGTGCCTTCATGCCCGGCGCATTGATCTCTGCCACATCCTCCAGATGTCAGCATTTCCACAGCTAAAAAAGAATTTTAGATTAATTCCCAGAGATTCCAAGAGCAGTGGGGACTGTGCACCCTCCTCTCCTGTGTAGAACTCTAGAATCAAACTAAAATATATTATAATCACTACAGAGACTTGGAAAATCATGGAGTTGGAAAATTTTCTATAACACAATTGAGAATGTGGCTTTGCAAGACTATCACGACGTCAATTTATGTACGAAAATGAAACTAGATTCTTTTCCATGAAGAGTTCGAAGGGCTGCTCAAGAATATTGCCGAAGGATACATTTGTGTGTACCTAAGGTGGCGTTGGATGGGACCGATTCCCCTCGCAGAGCAGCCGCAGGCAGCGAAGGCTGCACCAAAGCAAGCTTAGGCGCTCTGGACATGGTTATGGTCCTCCCATTGTCGGCTTTCACCACCATCCATTCTCTGTCAAGCAAGAACCCTGCATCACCACCTCACTTGGCTATGAAAAACAAAACCCACAAACAAGAAAAATTTCTATTCAACCTCGAACGAGAAGTCTCAACATTGCCCTTCCTAACAATGCAAATGCACGCTTCGAAATCTCAAACCAAGAAGCAGGGATGCATTTCAAGCATTGAACTGCGACGCTCTACCTGTGGAGGAGATTGCAGCGCTCGACACAGACACTCCCCTGCACGCTTTTACAGGGTACACCAAAATCTCCACAACTGTGTAGTCCACCCCCATCGTTGCTAAGCTGAGGATTCCCCACCAAATAGCTCTCTATCTTCACTCTCACTGCAGACTTTCGACTCTGATGCTCTCTCTCTTATTATACCCGCCAATCCCAAACTGTCCCCAAATTTACGACTTAAGAAACAAAGCCGAATTACCCCTGGAGTCAGTCACATGTAGTACAATAGATTCTTTCAAATTCCGTCGTATTTTTGCATACTATACTTTTCTAGAATATCTACCAGGACAGGAATTGTCCAATTCTACCTTGACAGGAAGCTTCCGAGGGGCACTTTTGAGACGTGCTAAGTTTGTGGGGTAGCATGGCGTCTTGAAATAATTCTACACTTGGCAGTCTTGCGATTGATTCCATGAGGGACGTGAACTGCAATTGGTCATGATTGGATAAACTGCTCGTAGCGTAAAAAGCAAGAAAAATTCTGACAAGTAAAAAAGGCACGCCGTGGGTAGTAGTACCGATAGCCATTGCAGGTTGCGTGCTCCGCACTTTTGACAAGTCAAAGGGGTTTGGATGACGTGAATGCGAAGGGAGACATACTTCCTTCCTACCTTGCAAATATCAGAAATTACTTCTTGGGCTCCTCACCTTATTGAATTGTTGTTGGGATTGTCACTGCCGGGCCCAATGCAGAGATCACGTTACTCGTGCACTCCATTCGATGCATTTTCCTGGGCTCATGAAGGTCACCTGAGCGTTGGTGTCGTGACCTGCCCATCGCCACGTCCACGGCGACCGTTTCATGCAGGAGAACAATTTGTTGTAGAGAATCACTTGCAATGTTACGTGTGCAGGGTAAGGGGTTGTAAGGCATGGGACGGAAACTCCTTTGACTATGACGTTTGCGGTTCCGACGGGATGTCCTGTGAACCCACAGTTGTTTTTCTACGCATTTCAATTTTTTCTTGCACGGGTTTCAAGGTCGCGATGCTCAGGCTTCGAATTCCCCGGCGACGAAGGAATGCAGTCCTTGTCGTTTGTTCCATTCTTGTATGCTTTGATCATGGATGCATTACTACGTCTCCAGAGATTCCACACCTGCGAACTACTTGGACAGTCATGCTTGCTTCTTGCGATTACTTGAATTTCCTGGTCTGCATTACATGAAATTGCGCGAGCTTTAGGGTTCAGGGATAATGAATCTTCGAACCTGATGAACGTCGTCTTCGGTTGGTTTACGGTAATTTGTGTGCACCATGATTTCACATGATGGAGCAATTGGCTTGAGCAGCCCCAAAGAGATGCTCGCGAGCGGCATGTCTCATCCAGATATACAGTATTTCTTGAACCATTCCGAGAACACGTCAGTGTGGAACAAGCGGCGCTCGCCGCCCCACTACGATGAACTCAGTTCGGTGGAATGGAGCACAAAAGTAGCTTCTCGCCCGCCAAATCAATCACAAGACTTAGTCTGCATGATGAATGTCAATAATTTGGAACTTCGAAAATCCAAATTCAGTAATTCCCGAGTCTAAGGCCACATGCTGGAGTTCGAGAACACGTTTGTTGTAACATAAATTCCAGAGGGGGGGGTGAGAGCAAGAACTACAAGTGGGGTAAGTACGTCGAGGAATGAATAATCTCAAGGGTGCTCAATTTGATAGCAAAACAGGAAATCATGGAGCTAGAATCGCTAGCTAATTTTGAGCAGAGACAGCGTTCGCAACTGCCACAAATCCTGAATGATGAGGGTCATGTCAAGGAACCTTATTGCACTTACAAATTTTGTTTCATACCATTTCACTTGATTAATTCCCTAAGAAGATGCTCACATTTGGGGTGTCAGAGCAAGAAGGCAATCTAACAATCATGTTCCAAAATCTGCAAGGGGCCTAGTTCTTTGACGAAAGAAGAATCAGGTTGTGCCCAAATTTGTAACAAAATCGGGAATTGAAGGGTCTGACACCCCCTATGCATGTGTTTGATTCCACGCCGTCTGAGAGTGACTTTTACACCATGATTCTTGCCACTCAACCAGAGCTGAAAATCCAAAGGGGAAGACTAGTTCACCGATACTTCTCTGTCAACCACTTGCGAGGCACTTCACATTAGCACATGCACCATTCATTCCCTACGAAATGATTCGTGAGCGGTTCAATGTATATATGATTTGAATTAGATGTTTGCAATGGCGTTTCTGGAATACAGACGAGAAAAGGGAGTTGAATCGAAGCTCCACACCAGCAGCCAGCAGCTTCATTGCAAAACCGGGTGCCCGGCCATTTTGGAGGATCGGTAATTCCTGTACCGCTACTTACTGCCCTCACTTCGTTTTTTATCACTAGATCCCTCTATTGAGCACAAGGGGTGGTGTGTTTGCCAGAGTGCAAACTCCACAGCAAATCAGGGCCTTCAAATGAAGAAGCAGTGAGAAATTTGACGTACTCAAAGGGTAAAACTACAAAACTGCTCAACCTACACCTTCAAGATGCATCTGAAGTATCCCAACTGTATGGCCACCTCCGATTTCAGCAAATTCATAACCTTCATTTGGAATGCGGAAACCTGGTTTCTGTATCCAACACTCCAGCAGGGCCTGTGGAGACCACCACTATGCAGCCAAAGCGGTGGGGAGGTTATTAGATTCTCCGGTTCTGTTTCTTGCATATGAACCGAATTGGTGACCCAACCCTGCAGCCTCGTAGACTAAAGCTTCAGCTTCCGGGTTTGGCTTGGGACTGTCAAAGGAAAAACTTTCTTCAAGCACCTCGGCCACGGCCTCATCTTCTTCCTGCACCACAGGTCTGGGAGACCCTAAGTTGGAGCTCGTGCGGGAGCTGCCCATGACTGAGGCAGGGCTATGGCGAAGTGACCCAGTGCTGCGCCTGGAGCCGAACAGCTTCGACCACATGGTGGGGGAATCCGAGCTCATGGAGCCGGAGTCGGAGGATGAGTCCGAGGAGTGTGCAAGCGTGCAGCCCGTTTTGTCCGCAACAGCTCCTTGGCCAAAGAGGGAAATGGTCTCCACCCTGACACCGTCACTGCGGAGCCGGAGAATGCGGCAGCAGAGGTTATCCTCGTAGTATTTCCTGTTCTTCATTGCATTCCTGTCGCAGAAAATAGTACTCTATGTTAATAATTGATGCAAAACCTGTGTAAACATCAAAGATGATGCCATGAGGCAAAGGGAACTAAAAGAGTTAGAGACCTGATCGTGTCTCTTATGCTGGCTCCTTTTACCCACAGCAACTCATCTCTTCCAATCAACACAGGGTTGGCCTTCAATTAGCAAGTAGGGTGTATGAAAGCATGACTTGGCTAAATCAGTCGATGACCACTGATCAATGAACGGAGAAACGGTTGTCTACGATTGTTTTAATAGTGGTAAAGGAAATCATCCAATACATTGAGTGATAATTTCAACAATTTGGTCTCACGAGAGTTTGACTCTCGTAGTACCCAAAGTCGGATATTGAGTGATCTCCCAATGAAATCACGCTCGTACATTGATGTTGAAAATGCTTAAAGTGACGGAAAGTGTATCCTCTACCGAAGTTCGCGACAGAAGACAGGAAGCGGAGATCTGCACTGGCGTATGCTTCACCGTCAACATGGGTGAAGGTAACTTACTTGTCAAAGATGGCACAGTTGGCTTGGAAATCAATAATCTCCTTGGCAATCAGCGCTCTGGGGTTTGATCCTGGCAACACTTTCACATCCAATTGGATCTGAAGCACACAAAATAATGAAACACTTCTCATTACAACCAGAAGGGCAATCCCAAGTAAATAAGCTTCACTCACTATGAACCAGATTCACACAGCAATGATATTCCTGAAACAGTTCACACAACTTCCCCGCTACTAAACATAGAAATTTCCATTAGAGATACAATGATGGGTTTTAGACCCTGATTAATTTCCCTCGACAGAACATGTTCATATAATTAGTTATACTGATAAGGAAATCACAAACTGTGCCATCAAAGCATTGTAACAGTGCGATGGTGTCGCTGTTGAGATTATTGTTATGACATTTTCAAAAAGTGGTTAAAAGGAGTAGTGACACTTGATGAAATGCATGGGAACATCATGTTGTGGGGCATTTCAATTACTTTTTTTGTCTACTGATTTAAATGCAGGCTTTGGCAATTCCATTGAGTAGGATGTAAGAAAAGAACTCATCACAGAAAGAAATAAAGGAATGAGAGAAAAACACACACCTTCTTCGTTTCACAATGTTGCAAGCGATTAGTATCTTTAAGCTTGCTCTCGATGGCATTCTTTTTTTGAAGAATCGAATGTTTGATTATTGATTGATTGACACCACCGAACTGCTTCAGATCCGCCGCCATCTTCATTCCCACTGCACGCGAAGGCACACAAATCACGTCAATGTCAACGTCGACTTCTCGTTGCTCTTTAATTTCCTAGTTCACTTAATCTTTGGTGTCAGATTGGGTTGCAGGGAGATTCCTTTGCTTCCCAGGCTATTCCAAACTTAATGTCTAACTTCGTGGTCAACTCCCTCATCGGTGTAAGCATCAAGGGCCACAGGAGCTTGGAGATTGTTGGTGTACAGAACAATGGTCATGCGATAAGGGGAGAGATTGAAAAAGGGTTTGGAAGATCACTGATCCCTAACCTCTTTCCCCTGATCATTTGATGACAAAATCTGGCAGTACAAGACATTAACAATTTCCAAACCGTTCACAGGCCCTCGATGCATACTCTAATGGGAGACAGCCGATTCGGGCACCACAATATTAGACTAAACTTTGAATAAACAGGGAAGCCAAGACCAACAAATGGAATCAGCTTCATTCCCCTACGAAAGATCAAAACTGCAACAGGAATCGCAACCCTCCAAAAATTCGTCATGTCTTTTGTTCCCACAAAACTTCCAATAAGAGGTGCCAGTGTGTAAGATTTCCATTCCGCAGTCCTCAAATCCTCAAACAAAACCTGAAAACTCGAAGGCCAGTATTTTGACACGAAATAGGAACTCAGAATTGCGCAGGGCTCAAAATGGAAGGAGAGAATATTGCAATTGGCGTTACACATTTTGACACTTTAATAAGCCTCACGAAATGCATGTACTGAGCAAACTTGACCACTGGCAACACAGACACAGTTGCTGCCAACATACGAAAAAAAAAGATTTTGCCTGGAGTGCTTGCATTTGTGCTTTTATCTGCAATAAAAATCATTTCATTTATGAAAAAAGAAAGGGATGCAATGAGACTCACTGGGGCTCATGATCTGCTCCAAGAAGGCCACCACCAGAATGGCATCCCCTTCCGCGACTGCATAGTCTCTGAGAGCCACGTCCACCGCCGCAGTGGCGAACTTCTTCTCCGCGTCGTGCACAATCACCACTTTGTTTCTATTCCCCTTCGCCGGCTCCTCCTCCGGAAGACTCTCTAGCATAGGCTCTATCGCAGCAGCTGGCACTTTGTCTGGTGACGAAGGAAGTTTCAACCCAGTAAGGGCACTTGTGGGTTGCTTCTCGTCTTGAGGATTGGTAACAACTGAGATAACAACTGGTGGCGATGGCTTGGCAGTCTCGCGCTCTCTCTCCGCGAATCGCTTGTATGACTGCATCGGGTAGAGAATGTCATCGGTAGGATCCGACGAAGACGACAGAAGTGCAACACAAGAACCCGGATTCTCGAATTGGCTGGGATCTGGTAGTGGGTAAGCCTTCCTCTCGGGAATCATGCTTCTTGACTGTCGGAGAGTGCGTCGTGACTTCGACGCGGTGAGCGTTTTTTCATGGTCATGAGAAAGTGAGGGTAAGGAGCCTGGTGCTGTGAGACGGTCGCTTGGAGTGTTTGAAGATGGGTGCTGGCTGGTGTTGGACCATGTCGTCGAACGGTGATGCCCTCCCGGTGCGTCCGCCATGATTCCCACAGACTAAATTTCAGCTGAACTAGCTAACACATGGCTGAACTCAAGGCTAACCGCGAGAAGAAAAAACTTATGCCCACGCTAAATCTCCGACATATATGCGAAAAAAGGTGAGAGAAGAGGAAAATGTACGCCGACACGAAAAGCTCCGCAAAGAAAGAGGAGAGGAGCCTACGGCTGCCTCAAAAAAATCGCCATTGCAATGACTTCAAGAAATGCTCCCAAAAATGTCTACTGCAAAAATAAAATAAGAGAGTGATGCGCAAGTATCCGACAGTACGCGCTTCCCCTCGCTCTACGGCGATCTACCAACATGTCACGGAAACGTGCATTTCCCAGAACCAAAATTCAGACGAATTTCTGGTTTTCCGTCCAAATCGAAGAGTTCGACGCGGTTCTGTCAGAATCGTCGATCAATTATCTCATAATTCTTTCTTAGTGAGCCTGAACTAATAGCACTTGCGTCAATGAATATAGACACTTGCTTAGCTTGCTCTCTGCGCCACTCGCTGCTCCTCCTTACCCACCTTCGAAACAGCAAAAAAAAAAAAAGACTTTTACAAATTCACTCAAATGAGAGAGACAAAATTTCACTCTCTCTCCAGAGGCCAAAAATTCGCACTCTATGGTGCGCGCTTGTCACCCTCGCAAACATAAATTCAACTCCACAAACACCGACAAGTTCTGTAAAGAAAAATCCTCGCACGCTGCGACACTCAAAAACTGGGGAAAATCTGAGAGAACGAGAGCACTTTCCAAGGTTCGACTCGAAATGCACCACGAAGATCGCTTGTGCGATCAAATTGAGCAGCAGCAGCGCAGCAACTCAGGTGTGCCTGGGGCCGAAGTTCATTCATCCATGTGAATCGTTTTTTTCTGTTCATCCGGTTGGGTCATTCCGTGGTGGGAGTCCCATTGTGGTTTTTTTATGAGTGGGTGGTTGGGGGATTTGTACTAAAGATGGTTATGTTTGCCGAAGTTTGGGAACTACCCTTACCTCTCCGTCTTTGTGCCCTTTGCTTGGGAAGGGTAAAACTGAGTAGTTCCCAAAAGAGTTTTGGGTACAGTAAATTTTATTCTCTTTTAACCTTTTGATCTGGAGATACAGGCCTTCAGGGTACAGTAATTTTGTCTGCAGCTACAACTTGTATAACACTATTAACCCCTAAATGGATGATTGGGTTTGTTTCTTGACTAGCTCTTGTAACAAGCATAATTCTTCAAGTATAATTCCTCAAGCATAATCCTTCAAGCATAATTCCTCATTTGTGTTGAATAATTTTGAAGATCACCACCATTGAAATAAAAAGAAGACTTATGTAGCTTTCTTATGGAAAAAAGATTGACGAAATTGCATGATTTTTGAGAAAATGCCATTGTTGACAAGATTGGTGAAAGATGTTTAGTTAGGTGGTACTTTGTACATATGTTAAGATCAGAATGCTCAAATTGAAATGCTCAAAAGTACTTAACCTCTAAAAGCCCAAAGTTTTTTGGGCTGTGAAAACATCATTGTTTTTGAACTGTTATAGATTTAAATGCCACTAAGGTATAGAAATCTCAACAATACAATCTTGTAGTGTACATGTTGTAGATGAGATGAATCAACTTTGGAGTCATTTGGCCATGTAGATTGCAAGATTATAATGTTTTAGTGTTGAAAAAGGATGGTGAAATTTTCCTAGAAACACATTTGGAGGTGAAATTTGATTTCTAAACCTACTCAAATGAAAAAACTTTAAACAATAAAGTGATTCAAAATCAGCATACAAACACATTGGTGAAAGAAAATATCATGAAATTGACTCATTGAGCATGCAAGATGGCTTTGAAATGTCAAAAAAATAGCAAGAAAAGTTGCAAAAAACACATCTAAGGCTGAACCTCCTATAGTTCTACTAAAATATTTCTTAGTCACTCATAACTTCATGGATTGATATGAAATTTTAGCCTCGAATACTAGACTAGTATGGGCAACTTTTCTAAAAACAATTTTTGGAAACAAACGTTGTATGAAGAAGAAACAAGCCGCCAAAATTCATTGTAATCGAAAAATGTTGAGATTTTGGACTTTGAATTGCTCCCAAACATTCAAAACATCTTGGATTGACATGAAATTATTACCACGATAACTAGAATTCAAGGGGAACATAACCCAACAAATTTTATTGAAAACAAAAATTAGATGAAGGAGATACAAGACACCGAAGTGGCAACCATCAAATGCAATTTAGTGAACTCAAATTGAACTTGTGAATTTCAATTGGCTTCCAAAAAATCAGTACATCTTGGATTGATTTGAAAATTTTACTACACAAACCATAAGAGAGAGTGCAAATTTTACAATAAGTTTTATTGAATTTGCACATTAGATGCAAAAGTTACAACACTTTGATTTGGACACGAAATTGTGTGAGGACACTTTCAATCCCCTAGGGCGTTTAAGGATTAAACTCAGACTTTTTCCCATAGGTACATATTATCGTGATTTTGATTTGTAATTTTTTCAAAATCATTTTGAAGTGTGGTAAAAAAAGATATGAGGATTTGAAATGATGATCTGTAATGCCTTCTCCATTCTCCAAAATCACAAAATCAATCATTTTTTTATTTGAGTGCATTGACTCATTTAGGTAATAAAATCATGTAGGGTCTCTTTCAATATCGTTCACAAATTGTTAATGAAGTTCACATTTCAAATTTTTTGCAAATGTAGTTGTAGAAGCCACTTTATGGCTTTGTGGTCCTTTAGTGATTAACTAACATAGGGGGGGGCTTTTTGCTCCTCAAGAAAGCAAGAGCCCCCAACTTTGTAGCTTTCCAACATTCACTACATTCACTCCCTAAATCCTTAAATTTACTCCCAGGGATCTAGAGAGGGATTATCCCAATCTCAAAGGGGAAATGGTTTAGGTTCATTAATAATGTTATATTGATAGTTCATTCTAGATGGGGACTTCAAAGGGTACATTCACACCAAGGGTACATAATTTAATCTCCAAAGGAATAAAATAACTTCACTACTATGAAAGATTGAAATTAGAGGATAGTACAATAGGGTTCCCATAGCCCCTTGATCTTAGTAGGATTATTTTGCCCGATATTAAAAGGTTGAAATATTCCCATTTGGTATGAAGGTACCAAATGTGGGAACAAAATTCTCCATTTTAAAGAAAGTGGGGTCATAGTGTTTTCTTTATTCAATCTTCTTCATTTTTCAATTTAGTTGGAGTAATTGGATTTTTTATTTTGTTGTTAGATTCAACTCTTGAAATTAGATCAAATGGTGACATTAGAAAGATAGTAAATTCTATTTTTAATGATTGGATTAGATAATGTAGTACAATTCAAAACTATTTGTCAATCGTCCTTACATTTTGTTTCACTCATATGTACTTTTGTACTTTTCATATGTAATCTATATATGCATGGCATGTACATAACTCATATTTTTGTAGACATCCAATACTTTCTATACAAAAGATTCATATTCTTACAAAGTGTTAATACTTTATCTTTCTATAAGTGTTATTTCTTATTTGAAATACAGTATGTCAATTCAATCATTGGCAAAATAGGAAAAATATTATAATGTGATGAATATGTAACTTTAAGACTGTATGGAACTATACAACAGAGTTTGATAATCTTACAAACTGTTTTTTGTGCATTTATTCAAAGGATTTTGCATAATATAGAGTACAATTGACATTTTTGTCTTTCATAATTAACATGTAATTCTTAAACAATCTTAGTCAAGCGTACCAAATTTCAGTTTTAAAAAGAATTTTAAAAAATCATTTTTGGTGAATTTTTCTTGGTTGTATATGATAATTCATTGGAGAATATTGGTGATGATTTTTTTAAATTCAATTGCAAAGATATGTAGAGAAACATCCATACACACATCTTTCCTTCTATAAGGATCTCAAAAAAAGTTTTACAATTCCCTCTGTAGAGATTTTAATGTCTAGATGACAATGCCAAAATTTCAAAAAACAAATATTTTAATTGGAATTAGATTTTGGCAAGGAAATTGTACCATCATACTCAAATGTACAAAATTTGTACAATATGAGGGTCAAATAGAAAAATATATTTAAAATATAAAGATATTTATTTTACAAAGTTTGGTCATATGACACCTCACCTAGATTATATTTAAATTGTTACTTCTTGGGGGGTACAATGAAAGATGTGTATATAGGTGTTTCCCACGTATCTACACAATTGAATTAAAAGAATCATCACCAATTATTTCAATAAAATATTATATAAAACCATGAAAATTGACTTTAAAAATTCAACCAAAATGGAATTTCTCTTTTTTGAAATTGAAATTTGGTATACTTAACTGGGATTGGGTAAGAACTGAGCATTAACTATGCAAGAGAAATAAAATCCAATTCTTTTCTATACTATACCAAAAAAAATTTCATGGCAATATAGGCAATTTGTAAGATTATTGAATCCTATTGTACAATAAGTTTAAGTGTAGTACAAAACTACAAATAAGTTGAGGTAAGCTCCCCCCAAATTGCCACTTTTTGCTATTGTGCATAGTAACTATTATTATATTGGTTGAATTTTCATGTTTTCTTGTAGGCAAGTGAAAGGAGGTTCTAATGCACAAAAGAATCCAAGATTTGGATATTGTATACAACTATTATGAAGGGTCAAATTTTTTTGGGTAGAGGGTTCTAAAATTGTTTCTTCCACATAAGTACATATTGATTTTTGAAGATGTACACATAGTGATGATGGCAAATTTGAGTCAATAGTAGCGCATTTTTGGGGTGCCTCACTTTACGTGAACCACCACCCTCACTCACTTGTCCTCTTGAAGTCCCCACCTCTTTTTTCCGATGGGTGCAAGCCATATTAAAAAAAGATTCCCTATTTTGTGATTGATTAATCTATTTTCTACTCCACTCCTAGCTCAACTTGGGCCTTTGATTGCAAATATGAATTCCAAATTTCCAAATTTTATCATCCGCGACAAATTAAAAAGTCATGTGTTGTGTTTCCCTCGGGGTAAAAATGGGGACAAGTGAGGGGGGGGGGGGCAGTTCACTCTGGCCCTTTACAACATGGTCTTCATGATGGTCATTTTGCAACCTTGCCCACTTCTAAGTTTACTGAGAAAGAGACTCTCATAACCAACAAAAGGAACGTGGCACCAATGCAAGGAAGAATAATTGTGGTCTGTTACAGCACTCAGTTTGGGTGGGTGGGGGTCTCTCTTCTTTTGTCATCTGTCATCTATTTCCCCTTTATATATGGACACAAAGAAAAACAAATTCTATTGCAGGGTTAATTGCAAATATGTCAACCATTGGAATAGACTCCACGTTTCAAAAAATACAAAAAATGTAAGCCACGGCCAAGAAATGTCCTGTTCATTTTGTAGGAGGATTATTTCCCACAATCTCCTCCTGGCATATGAAATCTGCAAAATCGGTGATTACAAATTTTTCATTCATTGATCACATATTTCATGCATTTCTAGATGGGTGTTTATGTTGGGCAAGAACTCTGGACAAAATTAGGCATTCCTCGTTGGGATTCACCTTCATCATCAACCTTTTCTTTTCAAAACTCCCTCCACCTTGGTGATTGCCCTATACATGATGCCAAGTCTAACTTTAATCCCTAAGTACTTTGAAGTTGACATTCTGAATTATGAACAAAGTGCTTTAGGGTGTTGGAGTTATGTTCAAATAACTTCTCATTAAGCAAAAGCAAGGATTGAATCTTTAGAATACAATTGTCTATATGACTAATTTGGTAGAACAAAGATAAAGAATGTGGATCAATACAAAGCTATAAGCAACTACATGCAAAAGTTCAAAAATGGCTTGGACATTAATGGGTTAAAGATTACTTTGTCACTCTCTTGTAAGCTAGTTGGATCAAGGTTGTATCTCACTCAATGGGAGTCCTTTGATCTATCCAAAAAGTATAAATCTATCCAATAAACATAAATCCAACCAAAAAGTTTAAATCCTAAAGTTTGAGATTTAAAGAAATTATGTACTTGGCATTATGTCCAATAACCTTCTTCAGTTTTCTTATTCTTGAAGGTTACCTAGTCTAATGTATCCAAACAATGGTTGTAATTAATGAGTGACCTTTGACTCCTGTAATTGCAATTTTTCTTGTATGAATACATTTTTGTGAGTTCGTATATCATTAGTGTAAATGACTTTGCCCTTAGATGTAAACCTGGGGAGATTGCTCTTGAATTTTAGAAGACTATGTGAGTTAAAAGATAGGGTCGATTTAATTCAAAGGGGGAAAAATTTATATAATATGTAGGGCTACTATAGGGTCCATGAAATTCTACATACTCTAATATATATAAATTAGGCTACATAAAAACATCATGTAGTAGGAATTTTTATTAATAAGCTAGCCTAAACAAATAGGGGCTATGCAAATTTTTCATAGTACTATGAATATAGATAAGGACCAATAACGTGGATGATAAAATAGACACAATCAAGAAAAAACACAAGAAAATCTATAATGAAGGGTGGTTGACAAAAATTGTGCCACAATACTAATAGCTTGTATATAAAAAAAAAGTAAGTGCAAATGTAAAACATTGACTACAAATGGCAAAAATTGTCACATTGTACAAATAGGGAGGTCTACCTTAGTGGATTCAATGCCCCCAAAACTATACAATACAAGGATAGAATTTATAGTTCAATTAACTTCAATCTTAGAAGTTGTATATATTGAACACACTCTATCATATTAAATGGGATATTTACAAGTAATTCAATGGGGATTCTAAAGTATGCAATGGTAAATTTGTTATTAAAAACAGTCACTTGGTCAACAACACTTGAATTGAATTCATTGTTGTTGGTTTCATAGTGTATCCCTAGTCTATATGTGCATGTAGTGGAGGTAAGAAATTTTTTTTGTAAAGAAGGGTAGTTTTAGGAAAAATTTGGACACTTAAATATTCTTTGTAAAATAGCCCCGTTTAAAAAACTGAATGAAGGAATTTAAAAAAAAAACATAGGGTATTGGAAATATACTCTCGTAGCTTTTTATATAAAAATATGGTCATCTTAAATACAATAATGAAGGTAAATAGCCCCACATCAAATACCCTCTTAACGTAGGTGTATACATTAAATTACAAGGAGTGATCTCCTTGGGGATGTAAAGGGACAAGAATTTGGAAATTTGACTTGCCATTTGCATGTTTTTCTTCTCAAGCATGGTTTGTCGAATCATATTGAATTTTTTGTCTTTTAGCTTGCTTTCAATGGTCTATATTGTAGTTGTCCAATTTCCTAGTAAATTTTTTATTGTGTCTATTTAAATAATTCTTTGATGCACTTCCAATGATAGTAATTTTAAATTATAATTATAACCATTCAAAACTTAGAAATAAACTTGGAGGGCCAATATATTGATGGTGTTGAGGGTGCCCTAAAGAGTGTCTACTAAAATTACTTATGAATCCCCAAAGAAGAAATGCATAACTACCATAGCTCCAAAATCAAAGGACTTGGGCTAAAGGCTTTTGTTTAATAGTAGTAAGAAGCTAAGCTAAGTATTCTTGGTTGCCACCTCGACCTTATTCCATCACAAATTCACAATCTACACACAATCTTCATGTCATATCCTAAATTTAGAAATTTCATTCTTTTTTTTATTCACGTGGTACAAATCTCATAAAAAAAACAAATACTATCTTATATTTAGGTTCTGAAATACAAATTGTATGTAAATAGCGATGCAATTAGGTGGTGGTACATAATTAGGTGCATTTACCTTAAAATAACATTGGCTACATCAATAGTTAGTGAGAATTGGCAATATTGAATTGATGAAAATGGAGGGGGAATTGATAGAATTCTAAAAATGAAAGATTAAGAACCATCCAAAATTATAGAATATTGAGAGGAAATTTGGATGATCAATTTTGAACATTGTTGCATACACTTTGTTGTCTTTCTACAAGTGAAATTTTTCTAGTAGGCAAAATAATTTAGGGTGATTTTCTTTCAGAACTAATTTTAAGTTTGAAAACTGAAATTTTTTGTTGCCCAATAATGGATGATGAAAGTTTACATGGAGATGCAATCATCAAATTTGAATGAATAGAGTACAAATTTGTACATGAAAAATGTTTTTTTGGTCCAAAATTGGCTATATGATGGAATTTGTTGTTGACACGTAAAAGAAAATTTGAAATCCATAGGATCAAGAATGCAAGTAGTTACACTTGTGTATGAAAACTAATTCAAACATCCTATCAAGGACATTGATTTTATTACTATCCTACTAGAGGGAGGAAATTAATGCAACATCAAAATTTTATTTTTTCCAAAATTATAACAATACAATGACGTATCTACCTACACTGAGGGAGGCAACCCATTCTAACCACTTAAGTTGTCACATGTATTTGCAGGGCGTGTTTCTTCATTGGGAAAATTTTCTAGTGTCTAGAATAGAGTTTAAAAGGTTTCCAGATTTTTATTTCTCAAAACATAATTACTATTAATTTTTTAGTGGAAGATTCCAACCCTCCCACTTTGGTCAAATAGACCTTCCTATTTTCAACCAAAGGTTTGGTTGCAATATTACGAGTCTTCTAGAACAATCACAATGTGCCACAATTGCACCAAGAACTATACTATAATTAATCATTGTTCATCTCCTCCTGCGTAGAAAGAGAGCAACCTACATTGCTAGAATGGGGGGATCAGGAATGGGTTGCCTCCCATAATTCAAAATAGTATCACTTTGGTAAATTAGTATCACACTCACAACTAAGGCAATGGGGGGTTGCAAGATATTTTGCTCAAATCAAAGCAATACAATTTCTTTTTGAAGGAATATTAGACAATATCTTCTCCCATTATCAATGAATGAAATCACTAATTTGTTACATATTGTAAAGACAATATTGTTCATTTTTGGATGAATGTACATTGTTTTGGATGAATAGTGTAAGTTGAATTTCCATCCTCATTTTGCACATTTCATCCAATTGCTTACTGCACTGCCCAAATTAAATTTTAAAAAATCCGTAAACCCTGCTCCTAGGTCAAATCGGTGTACTTTGTATAGTAATGATTTTTTTTTTAAACCAGCACCCTGAACCAGGTATTCATTTCCATGTTTTTTGAATGGGCTGGAGGAGGGGACACAAAATCCTGACTGAAGTGAGCTGCTTTGCACAATCATGTTAAATGTCAAGTTGTACAAAGTAAGGGCTCACTGAATTAACACAAATTAAGAAGTGATCACACAGACTCCACTATCACACCCCTGGCACCTGATGTGAGATTTGTACTAACTAAGGGGTAAGTGAGCTCATTGACGGCAAAATTGTATTAGTGGTTGTACATTTCGGAACTTGAATGTACACAACGAATATAATTTTGCTCGCAATGAGCTCGCTCCCATTTAGTTTGTAATGGGCTCCCTTATCTTAGGTGGTTGTGGTACATCCATTATTTTTCTATTAGTAATGATGGGAGGAGGTAGATTATTATTTGTCCTTATATTTTTAGTCACATCCACCTAACATCAAATCAACTTTGCTTTTAAAAAAGGTGCATGGATTCTTTTTCAACTGTGCTACTGAGGCTATACTCATATCCCTTTACCACCTATATGTATTGGACTTTGGGGTAATGTAGAAGTATTTCAATTTTATTTATTTAGACTTTGTAATGTTTCAATTAAAGAACAATTGTAAGGCATGGTAGCTAAAAGACATTTCATGTTGTGAAGTTTTAGAAAAGACAATTAAATACATTTCAAAGTTGTTTAATAACTTCTTGTATTGAAAAATCCACAAAATCACTCTCTAATGCTTATATTATTTTAAAACTTGTATTCAATAAGGATTGGTTAAATCATTATGTTTCAAAAATGATGAATTATATATAATTTAATTATGATTATTTAAAGTATTTTGAGGTTCTCTTGAGATGAAGAGTTAAGACAATGAATTGAAGTCCTATTTTTTAGGTAAAATGTTGTTCATAAACGGATAACATTACTTTCACTAATGGAAATGTTGTGGTTTGCTTAAACGAGATAAAAGATTCACAAAAAGATCCACATTAGAGCAAACTTTGTAGTATACCATCCTAAAAGGGTCACAATAAGATTTTTGTATAGCTTCAAAAATACTTAGCAAGCAAACCTCTTAAACATAGCCCTTTTTTGTAGTAGACTCAAACCTTGACATATCAACAATTGGTACAAAAAAAGCGGGTAAAGAGAATCAAGAGATGTCCATCAATTTACACATTTTGTGGAAGAAACAAGGCTCAAATCCCTCCATCATAGTTTTGCATTTAAAATCTCATTTCATACTTGTCCTCACTTTGCTTTTGGAATTGACAAATAAATGCCAAGATGGCTAGCAAGCCCACAAAATAACTTTTATATTGTGGAGAGGGAGGTTGGAAGTAGTAGGGATGCTTATGTGACAAAGAGAATAGCTTTGTAAGGAGACAATATATTTTTGGCCACAAACATTGTAGGTCTTCAACTTTAACATTTGGAGGGACATTATGATGGACGATGGGGCATGCTCTTAGAGCATTGCCACTAGTGGCATTGCAATTAACCATGGCAATAACCAATGGCGAGGCACTTATCGCCATGTGAGATGTAGTGGTGCCTTAGCCACCCTATACTTTGCACCAAGCACTCATTAAAACCGGATTTGCTTCCATTGATGTCATAGTCAAAGTTGACCGAGTTAGTGCAAGTGTAAACCTGTGGCCTCTATATATGCCCTTCACTATTGAGCAGATGTAGTATTAACATGAGGAACAACAAAACATGTAATATGAAGGGGGTTTGGTGTCGAGCCTTTGGCATTGGAGAAGTGTAGCAAGGCTGGAGTATTGTTGGTGGCAATGCTCTTACCAATTACACCAATCATTTGGGTCTTCTCAAAGGCCATATTTCCACTAGTGTTCACTACATGGCTACACTATATGTAACTACTAATTCCCTTTTAAATAAACAGAGATCATGTGAGAGTTCGTAATCCTTCATCTCCCTTTAGAACTACTAAATGCAATGAACCTCTGTCAAGCTACTCGTTCATCTCAAAGGACGTAAAATCCATCCCACAAAGTGAGACCAACAAGACAAATTTTGTGTTCTCTAGGATAAAAGTAAAAAAAAATCCCACTACTTTGTGCCATGCCTAGGGTGTGTTCAAGCCCTCTCTCAACCAATTTGGAGAATCTATTTGCAAATATGAATTCAGAATTTGCAAATTTTATCATGCATGGCAAATAAAAAATTCCCGCATTTCCCCCCAAGGTAAACTTTGCCCATTGGGCCCACTTCATGGGATGGATTTAGTGGCCTCCGTTCATCTCTAGCATCAGCTCTATGGTAGAACCACCCATTACCAACCAAGCCCTATAGCCAACCTATATGTATTGGGAAATTCAACAAAGATATGACTAATTTGTAACCATTCGTTTCTTGGTTTCCGACCCTCTTCTAGCCATCACAGTCATGATACATGTACTTGGTTTTGATAACCAAATTAATCTTTGGATGAGCAATTATGGAAGACTCCCTACATGTTGGGAAATGGGTGCAGGCCAACTTTTGGCTTCTAAAATTCATAACAATTTGAATTTTAGGAAAAAAATTATGAAAATTTGAAAACACCCATTATTTCTTTCTTTCAACAGGGCAAAAACAAAAAACATTGCCTTCCACTACTCCAGAATCCAGAGCATGCACAGAATGGTTAAAGTGGCTGGTACTGGGTGATTCTACTATACTGGAATGCAATGATTTACGAGAGAATCCTGCTCTTAATTCATTTCAGTTCCCCCGGCACCCCGGCACCCGCCGGATGAGTGGTGCCTTCGCGAGACTGGGATTCTTCTCGAGGAGTCGAGGACCGACTGACCGACTTTTCTGACGAGTCTGTAAGTTTATAGTAAGCTTACTGTACTGTGCAGGACTGCAGGGTCCACTCGGTTCTTTCGTCAGTCCATCCGATAAGTTATGCTTTTGGATATCCATTTCGATTCGCTTTCGGTATTCTGACTTTGCGGCCCCCGCCCACCTTCCGAGCTCTCGTGCTAAGCTAATGAACAGGCCAGGCCAGGCCAGGCCAGGCCAGGCCAATTCAGTTCAGTGCAGTGGGTGGGGCTCAGTGGAATCAATATTTATGGAGTTTCTGGGCATTAAGTTAAGTTAACACAGCTGGAGGGGTGGCACTTACTCCACGCCACTTGCCTATCGGCTTAGCTTAGCACTCACGAGAGGGTTTCAAGTTCGTATTGTATCTACTGTAGGGGTTCAGGTGAATGACTAGCCTAGGACATGCAAAAGACTCATCCTATTATTATTAGACATGTTGGGAATGATTCATTGAAGTCTTGCATCAACTTGTGATAAACTTTTTCTTGTAAATGAGATCTGACTTAAGGTGGAGGCACCCATAACTGATCATTTAACCCTTCAATGTCGACACGAACGTTTTGTGTCTGATGGATGACTAAGAATGTTTTGTGTGTAGGACAAACTAATTGGGACTATTCATCCTCATAATTTTGTGAGAAACAGTAGTATGGTTTCCAATCGATATTTTTGGATTTTATAAAGTAGATGATGTCACACAGTTTCAAAAGGGAGGATTTCCATGGTCACTAGTCCAGCCATTAAGGACTAAGCGATTCTATCCAAACATGATTTGGAGTAGTATAGGGCAAAGCAAATATTTTACTATGTGCAAAGATAGAAATTATAGAGATTGCCAAAAATTTGATAATTTTATTGCTTGTATTGAAATTAGTATGAATTTTGGAAGCCCAAAGTTGGTTTGGACCCAATCATGTCCAATGCCTAGTTTCTTCTAATTTCAATCATTTAAAAAGCCTACTTTCCTACTCACTACTTCTTACTTTCTTGTTCACAGTTTTGGGAGATGTGTCATGACCTTATTAGTCCCAACTTTGAAAAGGAGAAATAAATGCATTCCAAGCTTTGGTTGGAAAATTTGTTCCAATTGCAACCTTGGTTGGAGATAGTTGTACCCTACATATTGAGTATGGAAGCCTAATTGGAAATATAGGTGCCTCCACCTTACACTAGGTTGAGTTAGTGTCCACAATCAATGTTTGGGATGATGGCGATGGAGTGATCAAGGATTGCAGTAAGAACTTCTACCTTTTTGAGTGTAAGTTTATCACAGGAAGTGATTTTATTTAGGCCTTCCTACTCTAACCGTATTAGGAAATGTTGTGACTATTTTTAGAGTGGGAAATTTTATTATGCATATTCATTTTTTTCTAATGCAATTCCAAACTAAGCTTATTTTAACCCCTAAATGCCCAAGGCACCCAAATGTGGTGTTTGGAAAACTTTGAAGTTAAGTAAAACCCAACCAAATTGCTATTATTAGTAATTTATATTTTTAGAGAATTCTTTTTGAAGTCTAGTTTTAGGATCAAAAATTTGATCTTAAAAATCAAGGATTATGATTTTTCTATTCAAGATTTTGTGCAAGGATACCCGTTGCAATCTTTACTTATTGTAGTGTTGAGGGCTCTTGGAAATGAGCCTCAAATACACTAGATCTTGGAGGCAAAATCAAATTAGAAATTCATTTAAAAAAATTGTAGAATAGATTTCGAAAAACCGTAAATTGATTTGGATTGTGCATGCTAGGCCTTATGACCTCATATTTTTTTAGTGACCAACTTTTTAGAGTTGACATGCAAAAAGTGAATTGAAAATTTTTCATAGTTTTTACACCCTCATGATCAAACATTATAATCTTGCAATCTGTAAGTGATATTATTATGTTTTCTTTTCCTATGTGATCTCTAACATGTCTAGTTTGAATTTGTACAGTAACAATTCAAAATAAACTAGTACAATTTATGAAAATGTTGACTTTTTGATCAATTTAGAGCAAATTTCAAGAAGCTCCAAACATGCCTTGGGTATTTAGGGGTTAACTAGTGTTCACAAACCATGGAATTATTTTGGGGTAGAGTAGTAAGTGTCTCTCCCACTTATTATTAAGGTAAAACCACCCATTGTGGTGAGAATTTGGAGTCTACCCTTATGCCATTGCTGTAACTTTTCGAATTTTTTCCCATGTACAAAACAAGTGTGAAAAATAGTGAGAGCAATTAAAACTATATTTTTTAGACAAAGTATGAATTTTGTTATGAATTTTTGAAGTGATTTGCCCAAAAGAGTCAGAAGGCTACCTGATAACCAATAGAAAGTGTATCCAATATGCTCATCTTAATCACCTAAACATTAGGAAAATTCTGAGCTCTAAACAAGGCTGCCAATATTAGATTTTCAGGACCCTGGTGGTGCAAGTATAGAATTTAAAAAATAAAATAAAATTCTTGAAATTTTTAAAAAAAATTAAAAAATTAAAAAACAGTCAATCTGACGTGGAAATGACATGGCACTAGTAATGCCACGTCAGATTTCAGATTTCAAAAAATAAATTTTTAATTTTTAATTTTTTTCTGTAATTGCACCATGGGGGTGCAGAATTAGCAGACTTGTTTAGAGTTCAGAATTTTCCTAATGAGTGGTCACTATATTTTCAAATGTGGAAGGCCCTGAAAAGTCACTTCCAACAATGATTTACACTCAAAAAGTAGGATGCTCCTAAGGAAGTCACTAATCACTCCATGAGTGTCAAGTTAGACATTGATTATGGCCTGAAAAACTGTCATGGGATCATTAGGTGTCCACTATGGGTCATCTGACCACAATAGGATGTTTTACCTAAAGTGAGAGTGGTATCGATCTGGGCAGCACCACAGCAAGTTGCTCTCCAAGCATGAGCGAGAATTCAGTTCCTTCGGCAATTGTAACCTGACGACCGGGTCTTCGAGAGCGTCAGTACTAATTTCGCACTATTCCAAGAATGTCCGTCACGTCGTGAATCTGGCCCTCAATGGGCCCTGAGCTCCGGATGTCGTCTAGATTAAGGTAATCTTACCGACTTGAACGACATTTTCAACCTGGTTTACGCAACTGAAGGGCCGGGTGCTTAACTTATTCTTTCCAATTCTTCCTGGAATCCTGTGCCCCATCATGTGCCTGCACCTCAGGAACTGATTGCAGTTCGGTCCGCGGCTCAACGCACAGTAACTTTTAAAACGGTGAGTTCAATGGGCTGACCGCTGACCTTGCGGCACTGGACTGGACTAGGCAGTGACAATGTCCACCGCCTACTGTAGTTTCTACTTTTAGCAGCCGCTCTCACTCTTGGGCACACAAAGTGAGAAAATGACGAAAAGTTCGTGACAGGAAGATGCCACTCAGTTGTGTCAATTATCTTAAAAAAAAAACACCCATTAATTTCGTATGAAAATGTTGGATTGAAATCATGTGATATCCTGACTGGAGGGTGAGTGCTGCGAGCCTTCTTGGGAGGGCACAAATTTGTATCTCGGGGAATTGCAAGGACAATTTATTTACCAAGAATGATTGAATTTGGAAGTCAAAGCCACCCCAAATTAGGTAGGAGATTGAGGTCATGAAAGATAAAAGCAATGGTTCAAAATAGAAGGTAGGTTTTTACATCTATCTTCAAGTGTAGATCCCCCTCCAAAAAAAACTTGTAACACTACTCTACACAACTTTGTATATGAACCACTTATGTCTCTAAGAAGCCTAGACTTATTCTTTCCCATAGGTGATAAAAAAAATTAGAATATGTATGTATGTATGTACATATGTATGGTATCAAAGACTCCAAAGTAGAAAAGAGAGGTCACAACTAAAAACAAAATTAAACATGGCTATACAATAGAAGTATTGAAATTGAAGGAACATTTGCATTTGTAAAGTTGCAAAGTCTAGTCTAGTAGAATATATTTTACTTTCTTGAGACTCATGAGGTTCTTACAATTAGATGGACTAATGTTTAACTACATATATCTCATTAGTCCATACCTTTCAACCCCCACGTCTCTTATTTTATACCTCTA
Organism: Straminergon stramineum; assembly: GCA_963920665.1. Taxonomy (NCBI): domain Eukaryota; kingdom Viridiplantae; phylum Streptophyta; class Bryopsida; order Hypnales; family Calliergonaceae; genus Straminergon; species Straminergon stramineum. Next base: position 24,159,267 of record OY987266.1, read on the forward strand.
TTGTTTGATTTGATTGGAAAATTAATTCCATAGGAGTCAATTACTCTAGAAATGTTGGGATGCACTTCATGGATTAATAAATACACTTTCTTATAGGAGGTCAATGGGAAAACACAACATGGACTTAATCCCTAAAAGTTCATGACTATTTCACCAAGAAAATTCCCTCATTGCTTGCAACACAAGGCACAATGGACGACTTTCCAACTCATTGTAGAAATGAAGAATGCACCTATTGATCCCCAAATCACCCAAAACCAGATCATTTGTGATGATAGGTCTTGGCTTTTTAGGGTTAAAGTTGCCATGCTTCACTCCATCCCTTCTGTGAATGCACAATTGATGTAAAATGCAAGCAGGGGTCATCAGCAACTACCTATAACAAATTTTCAAGAAGACTGGATAATGCAAAGCCCATCTAAATCATTCACATTATTTGATGTCAACAGCAGCTAATTTTAGTAGCCAAATAATTCCCCATCACAAATTCATGATGAAAACCGCCAGTTCCATATCATTCTCTTATCATTGCCGGCAGCTTTCATGGCGAACACTGGAACAAAGTTGTAACATGTTACCAAATAGAAATTCTTCCAGATCGCCCATTTGGCAGTATCAAAGCAGTTGCAGATTGTTCTGTGCACTGTCATACAAAAGTGGTAGTTGTACAGTGTAGTAAACTACACCTATAGTAGAACCACCCATTACCAGCCACTTAAGCATTTTGTGCATGATCTGGAGTAGTAGAAGGCATTGTTAATTTTTTGCCTTGTAGAGAGATAGAAATGATGGGCGTTATCAAATTTTCATAATTTTTTTCCTTAAATTCAAATTTTTATGAATTTTAGAAGCCAGAAGTTGGCTGGCTCCCATCCCCAACACATAGATTTTTCCATCACTACTCATCTGAAGACTAATTTAGCTCTCAAAATGAACCACATGTGTCATAACAGTGATGGCTAGGAGATGGTGGGAGACCAAGAAACTAATGGATACTTATGAGTCATTTCTCTGTTGAATTCTCCTTTACCTATGTAACAGCCATGAGGCCTGGCTGGTCACGGGTGGTTCTACCATAATTCAAATTGTAGTTGAGCTTAAAATCAAAACCTGAGAAGGTAAAAAAACATGAAACGATGCCAACTACACAGCCAAGTGTAATGAATGAGAATCTTCACTTGGGCGAAAATGTTTGCAAACTAGAATTTTTTTTTGTCAGTTCGCCTCAAGACTCTTAGGTCCTTGCATTGCCTCTACAACACAAAGAGCCCTACAGAATTTGGTTTTGCATCAAGTCTCACGGTAGTAGAGGCAGTAAGACTTGTATCCTCTATAACTTAGGACAACTTCCAATGGAGAACCTTGATTTTTACATGATGATAAATGTATTCTATGATAAAAAAAAAATACCTAGCTGACACTCCTAAATCTTTCACTCCTAATCTTACTTGTGTGATTTCTTGACACATGGATCATGGCTAAGTACTTGAGTAGTGAATAGAACTTATTGACATGTCCATTTCCTGTCTGTTTTTTCCTCGCCATTTAAGATTGCATTTACGATTTTCAGCTTTATAATAAACGTTCCTTTCAATATCCTTGTCACGGTATTCGTCTCAAACAATCATGGAAACTTCTGTAACAACTTCTGTAACAACATTGTTGCATTGAAAGAAACCTTCTATCATATCACCGACTACTTAAAATTAGTGGTTGCCGATAGTTCCTTCACAGTCTGTGCCCCTGCATTATCACACACTGTTGACACGACAGCAGCAAACTGCACATGTACTATCACTCATCGTTCATTTCAAAAGTCTCAATGCCCAAATTCCAGCAATTCCAACATAGTGCAGCTCTAGCAGCGCCCTCACTTACTTAGTAACCCCTATCAAAACCTCTGCTCACAGAGTACTACTTAAAAATGATGTCCAAGTGTTTCAATCAGTCATCAAAGTCGCACTATCCAACTCACTTTCTGATAGAGGTTCCGAACTAACAGGTGCATTTCCAATCCATTACCCCCCTATTAGAAAAAGCACAGTGATGATGCACCCTCGTCCATTTCCTGAAACATATCATATGCACAAAAACTTACGCTTCACCGATACCATTCGCAAATCTCAAGCTTCCATAGAATCTCACAGCAAGTTCAGAGTTTCAAAACTCTGTGCACAGTTTTTAGCATCAAGCTCCATATCATTGACTTGGAGGCTTGGAAGCGCCGTAGTGATCACAACCAGGTTGCGTTGCCGTGCTCCCTCTAGACCAAACCTTTGACACTCGTCACAGCTGCTCTCTCTCCACATGGAAGTGTTATCGCCCTCAATCATCCATTGACACCCGATTAACCCCATTCTCGTTGCCAATGTTCCTTGATGGCAAATGGGACACTGCGCAGCCTCTCCGACGTTGAAGACGCCGAAACCCTTGTGGCAGCGCACCCTGCTGTCGAAGGCCTGGCAGTGGGAGTTTTGGCACTTGCCTTCCACGTTCAGGCCCAGGCACGCCCCCCGCCATGGGGGTTTGGTGTGGGTTGGGCTCTTGGATGCGTAAATGGTTTTCATTGCGGACAAGCCTTCCATATGCTCAAGGCTTTGTGAGAAGCTTCTACCCTGTAAGAAAGGTTATTCGCAGTTTAGAATTGTAACAGAAGGGATGCTTTGAAAGAAAATGCATTTTGTGAATGCTCGCTCAAGAAAGTTTATCACATGAAGAATTTGAAACCCTCCATGCCATGTCCACGAGTATCTCGTAAAACGGTCTCTACCTGCACTTACAGTGGACGAAGTATATGCAAAATTTCAGAGTCAAAATGAAGTTCTCCATTGTCTTATGTCTGATCACTCAAGAAAACTTATTCTACGAAGGATTTCAAACTCTCCATGTCCGCAAGTGTTTGAAACACGGTTTCTACCTGCGCTTACACTTTCAAAGTATCTGCAATTCAGACATCAAACACAAGTTCTCCTTTGCAAAGAACCGGCATCTTATGTATAATCACTCATGAAAAATTACACAATGAAGAATTGCAAACTCTGCACGTGCATGAGTACATTGTAGAGCAGTTTCCACCTGCACTTACACTTAACGACGCATTTACAATTCAGAAATTCCAACAGAAGTACTCCGCTGAATAAAACTGCAGCGAAAATATGATCATTCCAGAAAATTTACATGCGTAAGTTCAAAATGTCCATGTCCACAAGTACTTGGTAACACGTTCTCTACCTGCACCTTAGACTTGCAATGCAGAATTCAAACAGAAGTGCCCCTTTGAAATAAAACTGCATCTCAACTATGATCACACAAGAAAAACACAAATGTAGAACTCTCCTAATGGCACTGATTGCAGTCGAGTTAGTAGTGCCATTCACTTATCATTCCAACTCAGTTGCTCAATGGAAGAATTTAATCATACTTACACCCAATTAGCGTTGTCCCCACGAAGCTTGCAAACAATCTGAATTACGAAATCTGATATGAAAATAATGGGAAACTTGCAACCAAACATTAAGTGGCTTGCTATGCTGGTGCTTGCTATGCTGGTTAATGTAACTTGACTTAGTTACCGAGATGACACTAGTGTCATGGATGAGGAGTGAGCTTGAGATCCTGATGGCTATGGCGGCCACTGGCAGCACTCTGTCGCCTCAGTACAGTACGTGTGATTAGAATGCAAGTAATCCAGATTTTTTGCATCTCACTCATACGGCAGCATGGCTTGCCTACGATTTTCTTTTCTTAATTTGTTATAATTATTTTTATTTTTGTCACATATAGATAAACGTAAGAGAAGGGAATGGCAATTGAAATCTTATTTTTTGGACAAAGAATGAACCTGTTATGAATTTTTGTCCATTTTTGCATTGTCTGAATAGCCCCAAAGAATCACAAAAATCCCCCTCACAAACTAACATGACATGTCTCTTGAAAATGGCCATATTACTCACTTAGAATTGTATAATTTTCTCCTAAAATGGTCACTACTTATTGCACCCCTCTATGATGATCTTGCTTGTGATAAAAATGGTTCTAAATTCACTTGAGAGTGAGTTCATACCTTGATATTAATTGGAATTTACCCACTCAACTGCAGATATAGCTTGCAAAGCTTTTTGGTTAAACAAATAATGTCTAATTAAGTTAACTACAAGTGAAATCGACCTAAGTAAGTCTTATGACACTATGGGTATGTAAGTGAAAATGGTGAATTTTTTTGCACATTGACAATTGCTCAAGGAGCAAAATACAAGTGCTAACATAAACTTTGAAAGCATAATGAATTAGGTGTAAATTTTTAAAGGTGAAGGGGGGTGGAAGCAATAGTGAATCAAAGGGAATCCAAAATATTTATAATATCCATATGTTGAATTCAAAAGCAACTTTCAATGATTGCAAGAAAGATTTGTACTATTTCCATCATACCTTGTATGCTAGAACATTTTTCAAGTATAATTATGATAATAATTCAATGTAGTTGAATTCCTTATGAATAGGACATGGCCATTTTACACTTACATTGATTTTCTTAATCATTTTCTAAATTGATTTTTTTAATTTGACATTTTTATTTAGAATTTTTTATTTTAGGAGTTTATTAGTAATCTCTATAGAGTTGTTACAAATGGCTAATTTTTTTTAGATATTATTTTTTAACAATGGAAATGTAAAAGTACCTATTTTCTTAAGGTTTTGCAAGTTTTAGTTCTACTAATTAGAGAATTATTCTATGCTTTCTATGATGCAATCTTCATAAAGGTCTATATATTGGTCTATTTAAAAATTAATCAATTATAAAGTATTCTAGAACAACAACAACAAAAAGCTACAAAATCAATAGGTCTTTCTTGCAATCACCCATTAGCTCTCTAAACTTTGTAGTGATTTCAAAGGACTTGTTGTAATAGAAATACTTTGAATTTCAAGTTATTTATTTTTGCATTGCATCTTCCATAAAATCTACTTTTTGAAGAGGCTTTGCCCATATACAATCAATGTTCATAAATTCTAGGAGTTTCAAATGATATAGCATAAATTGCCTACATAATATGTTGCATTTTCCAAAGAACTTTGAAACTTCTTAAATTTTGACCTTTTCATTTGTTGGTTTGGTGAGCTTGATATTCTTAGATTTAATTTGAATTCAACCTAATAACTATAAGATGTCTAAACTCTATCTTTACTCACTCAGTTTACTCACTCATCTTCAAAGAGTACCTTAATTATAAACATTAATAAATTTATTTCATACAATGAAAGACCCCTTCCATTAGAAGTTAACCCCTTAAGGACCAAGTAATTGTTCAACATACTTAAGGAATCTTAGGTGGTTGCACACGAAGTTCATTTTGGTCAAATGTTCATGAAATTTTGACACAAGGTATACACATATACCTCCTTGGTAGAAATATAATTTTTTTGGATTGGGTCCCAAATCAATGTTATACCTTCATGAATTTCTTAGGTCACCCAGGTAGTTTCAAGAGCATATGTAATACTTGTCTTCTACTTTTAAAATTTGATAGGTATGTAACTAACATGGTATAGGATGCAATTGTAAAAAAAATAACTATATGTAGTGTAAAAATCTCACTTTAGGAGGAGTTTAAATTCTGTTGACCATGTTTAATAAGGTAAAAAAAATTCTTCTAACTTCAAATGTTAGAATCTTTCAATCTATGTGGTCAAAGTTTTTGAATGATTTTTCACAAATTCCCATAGTAGTCTAGAAAATTTTTGTATGGTGGATGTTTTTATTAACCTTTTATTATTTTTTCATAGCCCTATAAAAAGTGGTAATCTTTGGCAATTTTTACCCAAAATGTGCCTTGGTCCTTGAGGGGTTAATGATAGATCAAATTGCAAATCATTCAAAACCAATGAAGCAAATGCTTAATTGAATTTCTAAATAGGAATTTCATTGGTATTAGATCAGTTACAATGACATACAAAATATTCACTAATTGTTTCTCAAATTTTTGGATGAAATTTGAACAATTAATACTTTGAGTGACCACTTGGCATTCTTGTCTTTGCCCTTCTAAGTAAACACTTTTTGTAAGGCAACATGTCCTCTCAACACTATTTTTCTTCTATAATTAGCAAGTTATTATAATACATGATGATGGGCAATTGCTTTTGCATATCACACAATGTACAATTAGTTGGACATTAATATACTAATGTATGTTACTAACGTGAGGGTCAAATTGGGCTACAAAATGCCATAATACTTTACTAAGTTCTAGTATTGAATGGTTTTCATAAGTTGAAAAACACATTTTAGAATTTTGGCACTCTTCGTTATTAAACTTTTTGGATTTCATCTACCACAACTCTTCTTTGTTTTCATTGGAGCAACATTTCTTATTTTTTTTAATAGATTTCATTTTGATTGCTATGTCTTTTCTTGTTTGTTTTGTCTTTTCAAATTGATGATAATTATTAAATAAGTATTTTAGAGTTTACACTTGGAAATGTTACACTTGAAAATTTCTTACAAAATTTTAAAATATTCCAAAAATTAGGCAATACAAAAGAATTTTTTGCAATATTTCATACATTTCAATTATAATATTTCAAAAATTACTTTATTTATCTCTAAATCTAACCCTCAAAATGGATAGTGGGTTCTCGGAGGTGGGATAAACAAATGACATGCCTTCTAAATTCATCACCTATTCTTTATAAAGGTAATGATTCTTCTTCTACTACACTACTACTAGAATTCTAGAAATGCTTATTTTTTTTAGATATAAAAAGAAAATCCTTAACCTTAATACACTTGAGAGGGTAGTTTGTGTCCTTTGAATGATTTTAGAAAGACCTCAAGGATGGAAGAGAACTTTTTTCATTCAATTAATTTGGCGGAGTTGCTTGAATCCAATTTCAATGAAAGATGTTGTATATTATTTACTTTTGATATTTTTTTGACTATCCCATATACAAAAATTGCAAATCCAAGGATCACCTTTTAATTTGTGCACTCTGGCAACTTCTTTTCTTCTTAATTTAAACTTTAGCTTTAAAATGATCTTTTTGAATTTTAGATCAACCAATGAAATGAAGTTTATCAAGTCTATTTTAACTCCAATTTGAAAATTCCTAAAATTCAAATTATTTTTTCTAGTTTGAATTTTGGATTTGTAACCATAAAGTATTAATTTCCTAATTTTAGATCAACATGGCAATTGGTAAATTCATTTGCACCACATTTCTTTATACTATAGTGGAGATCATTTCATATTTTTAAAGTATATTTTATATTTTATATTATTTTTTCACATTTTATTCAATAATTCACAATAATCTTGAATTTTCACCAAAAAATTGAAATATTTAGTTGCTCATAGAATACATGTGATTGCATACCTGAAAAAGAAATAGAAAAAATTTCATTCATATATATTTGCATAATGGAAGTATATAGAATCTAGAATTTCATTGAAATTTGTGAAGTTTGAAAAAATAGTTGTAGGCCCGTCGTTGCAGGGTTAAGTCACATATTTGAGCAAATGGAAAAAAAAGAAATTACTGATTGGGACCCTAGGTTGGAAGTTAAAACTCACGAGAGACAGTCGATGCGAGTCCTTGCAAGTGCCTTTACAAACGAGTGTTTAACTTACTCACGGTCACATTGACATTGAAACTCACAAAGTTTCGTTGCATACAAAGCACTCTAAAGGACCCACGGGGTGTCCAGGAATCTAGAATCCATTAAAATTCGGAAACCTCAATCCACAAAGTGTAAATGTGGGAGATAGGAAAAGACACATGAAGAAAAAAAAATTCAACCAATGAATTTGATTGATCAAAAAACAAAATTGCCAGAGCTTGGTTCGCATGCCTACAGAAGTCTTCCAAATAAGCGTGCATGACCCTGCAGAAACTCAAAAATTGTCTGTATAGGTTTCGACAAGCAAAACATGTCATGTCCACGTTGGAGAAGATCGGCGAATCCGATATGAGTGGTCAGAAGCATAATATTAATGGCACAATCTCTCCTGTCGAGCTCAAAATTCTTCATTCGTCCGGTTACATCGTTGCTTGGCAATGGCTCCAATCTGCCACGTTTCGACCTTCCTCATCATCGAAATACTTAAATTCTTCCTCACTGCTGCTCAAATGCCACCTGCTCGTCACGTCGATAGGCGACACGCCTGCATTAAGGCCCTTGAACATCCCACTCACATTGATGAAATGACACTGGTAGCCATGATAATCTAACCAGAAACTGGACACCTGACAACTTCTGTGATGTTGAACACCACGAAGCCTTTCTGGCAATTCATTCTGTTGCCGAATGCTTCACAAAAGGAATTCAGACATGCCAACAATATTCAGCCCACTACACAAGCGCTCCCAAACGGGATCACATGGTACCCATCGACTACTTGGTTTGTTATGAGGCAGACATTCTCCATGTCCTCAAATGTTCGTAGGGGTCGATTCAAGTATCCTCCATGCAGCTTCCCCACAACATGTACAACACTTTCGGACACCACCTACCTTGCACTGAGCCATTGTCAAGCTCGAGTCCAGGGCAGAGAAGCTCTGACTAGCACACGTGATATGAATTATGTGGTCCGAGTACGCCTCGTAGTTCCCGAGGATGCCAGTTACCAGATCTGTCACGGCATTGAATGCTCCATTTTGACACATTTTGACACAAATTGACATTTATATTAGCTTGCTGGGCCGATAGATATGCAAATTGCAATTCTTCCACAGCAACGTGCACCACTAAGGTATTATTTTCTTCCTCATTCCCTTCCCGCACCCTTAATTCATTTCATTACCAACTTTTTGTGAAATTGCGTCGATGTAACGAAATTGACGTTAGGGGCTGAAGTAAAAGTGAAGGCGGTCTTTTGGGGTACCCAGACCTTGATGGTTCCCTTGATAAAAACAAAATGAATTGTCAATGCTTGACGAGCATGGCACCAAAAATCCTCAAAATAAGCGTCACCTTCTCAGACGGTGAAATTGACTCCGCTAATCACTTGCAAACAAATCCGAGACAGAGTGATACAGCACAGACTGAAAGAACTGAGTACCACGGAGCGCAAACTTAGAGAAGCAAATGTACCCTCAAGAAATTTCTACAGCAGCCCCAATGGGATCTTGGCACGTCGGGCAAGTGCTGTAGCCACAACGTAGCAATGTTGTCCAGCAGTCTGAGTGCACTGTATGCCCGCAGGTCATGTCGATGTTGGGGATCGGCGCACCCATTCTCAGTGTTCCAAAACAGATGGCGCAATCCTTCCTGCCCAGCTTCTTCATTCGTCCGGTGGCATCGTTGCTTGGCAATGGCTTGGCTGTGATGACGAGATGACTCCAATTTGCCATGTTTTGACCTTTCTCATCATCAAAATACTCGTATTCTTCCTCCTTGCTGCTCAAATGCCACTGGCTTATCACGTCAATGGGCAGGACGCCCGCTTTACGACCTTCAAACATCCACTCACACTCCAGGAATCCTACTGTGGTAGACGTGAAAATCGCCCCACACACAGGACACTCTACCTGTTCTGCGATGTTGAACACCGTGAAGCCTTTCTGACGGTACACTATGTCCCCAAATGCTTCACAGAAGGAATTCGGACATGTTCCTTTAATATTCAGCCCTGGAGAAATGAGTTTCCAAATGGAATCACCTGGTTTCCATCGACTTACTTTGACTGTTTTGAGGGCAGATATATTCTCCATATCCACAAATGTTTGTACAGGTCTGTCCGAATCTCCTCCACGCAGCTTCCCTGCAACATGAACAACACTTCCAGACTCCATGTTGCACTCTGTCAATGCCAAGCTGGAGTCTAGGGCAGATAAGCTCTTTTCAGCGCACGTGATCTGAATGTCTTGGTCTGAGGAGTACGCCTCATAGTCCGTGATGGCAGTTACCAGATCTGCCACAGTACTTCGAGCAGCCATGTGAACTAGTAAAATTGAACCGCTGAGACCTTTCACTTGCAGGGACATCCCACCACGTTTTGGTCCAGTATGCAGTCTTGTACGCACCGAAAAACGAGGTGCACCCATGTTTTGCAAGTTCGGGATGAGATGAGCACGCTTGTGCTCATCGGCTAAGCACACTCCATGGTACAGAAGAGCCACAACTGAATATCCATGTCGGGTAGAGATGACCTTCTTCAACTGGCCCATGGAGTAGAATGATGTGCTTGAAATTGACTTTGAACACGCTTCGGAAGCGACTGCCCTGGATGTTGCTCACGTGAAGCAGGTCTTCCACTTTGAAATCATTGATCCTGCTCACCCACGATACTGAATCAATTCAAGGGTCTCGAAATATCCATGAGAAGCAAGTACCATGATGTATTTCATTGCAACATACAATTCAAGAAATTTTGATGTTGTTTAACTAACCTTGAAGGGAACTCTGAATGTGCTCTGTTCATCTCGGACGCTGAAGAAGACATGTTTTGCCTTGTTCTCTGGAAATAAGCTTCGACGGAGAGATAATTATGCACTTCTCTCTCTGCACTCACACAGTCGACTATCAACTGAAGAAGTAAAATGCAAGTCAGATTGATTCTCTGCAATGAGGCATTCAGTTTTTAATTGGGACATTAAATAGTCGTAGCTAAAATTCGTGCTAAACTTAAAGCAATTATACAATTAAAAACTGAAAAACTGACTCACCCGTAACAACGAAGTTCTCTTCATGCATTTTGCTGCTTGCTATCTTATTGAAACAATTTCAAACTAGATACATATATGAACACCATGATAAAGGGCTTGCAACTCACCAACTTTATGTCCCGCAGCCGTCGATCTTAGTTACATTTGCTGAGCACTATCGATCACAACTGTTTGTAGTATCGTTCTAAACAAAACCATGTCAGCTTGCCAAGATCCTAGCCAACAGTTATGAATTGAGATGACTCTGGTGGGCGCTAATTAACTGCAGTGTTGCTCTTCTACTTGCAATTCTAGTTTGCTACTCTAGAGACTTCGTCTGTGAATTTGATAGTCTTTTGTGTGTCTCAGAAGATTTGTCATTATGAGCGCCGCCATGGCCTCCATGTTTAACCTGCGTGAAGTTCATGGTGATGATTAAGATGCCGGAAATTTAGAGTTTTATAACCATTTCTGTACGTATCTCTCACCCACACTATTCGATAATTTGGAAGATTTGAGATTTTCCAGTTGCACTTAAGTTATAACTTAATGTACGTTGGATCATACGCAACCGAGCCTGTTCCCAAGAGCGCGCATAAAAAAAAATCGGAGCATAAGTAGAGGCTTATTCCACAATGTTCACTTCGAGGACATTGGAATTTGGAAATATTACGGAACGGTTTAGTATGACCCCTTTCTAAAATCAACCCCTACAGATTCTTGTCTAAAATATACTCCCACAATGTATGAGAGTTTCGGGTGGGCTTTAGAAACACCTATTTTTAGCACTTTGGAATATTCATAGTTTCTTCATACAATGTTCAAAAAATGCATTCTTAGAGAATCTAAAATCCCCTTTAGACTACCAACAACCCCACAAAGAGGTTTTCAATATAATATTAGGAACCATGTTGAATTTCTTATTTGGTCAAATTTAGGTGTAGTTACCTTACAACTAAATGCATCTAGATTAAGCAATTGAATATTGTTCCTCCTCCTATTCCTATAGGTAAATTGCCTAATTTTTTTGTTGGATTTTGTTAGAAGTCAAAGGAGTAGTCTAGATTCTCCTCTCTTGCATTTTTTGTCTATATGAATAAACTCAGAATTTTCAAAGTACTAAAATTAGGTGTATCCAAAATCGACACTATACTCTCATGGATGGAGGCTAACATTTTAGGTAAGAACCTGTAGCAATCAGTTTTAGGGGTCAGAATTGGGTGCAGTTAACTTAAGAGCGCCACTTTGATTTTATACTTGTTTCTAGCTGTTCTGCATGAACGGCACTACCTCCATCAAATTCTAAGGAAAACGATTTGGACATTCAAGTAAACCTAAGTTGCTTCTATTTCAATTGTTTCTATATTAAGTTGTATCTCCATTGAAGTTGCAGTGCCACTTCAGTTGAAGCAATTCTTCGAAATTCGAGAGTCGGCACCTGCATAACATCCATACAAGTGGCACACTAGTCTATAGTGGCGGTAGAATCATTTTTTATTAACTTAGTGTTGGTTCATTTCAATTTTAGTCTAACGGAGCCGACCCCTTACTAATCATAGACCCAGTCTGGCAAAGTAGGGTGGAGGAATTTCAATCAGCAGGTGATTAGCAATAATTAATGCTGGCATAGTTCCCGGGCAGTTTGTGGTGCATTATAATTGGCTACAAGACTCTCAAATTTGGACCCAGCCCTTCTTGGATTTTGCAACCAGCCCTTGGTCGAAAAGAGGAAGGTCTATATGGCCAATATGGGTAGAACAGAATCTTCAGCTTAAAAATTCGTACTAATTATTTTGTGAGAAAAAAAAATCTGAAAAATTATGGAAACTTTATGAACTCTATTTCTGCTCATGGGAAAAATTTCCCCACTGTTGAAACCTCCCTTGCAGTATGTGTATCTGCTTAAGTGGTCAGAAAGGGGTCGGCTCCCTTAACTTAACTTAGTACAGTGAGTGAATTAAGTTTCCATTGTTAAGAAGATATATAAGCTTAAGCTCCGTCTGCCTTGTTCCAAATATGCTACTTTTTCAACTACCCTGATCTTTGGGCAAAGCAAAATTTCGTGAAATCTTGATATAATCGGTCATTTGAATTATGTAGAGAATAGGCAATTGGTCAAAGCATTTCCATCTAGCCTATCCATTGAACTCATCTAGAGCCCAGGAAGCACCCATAAAATGAATGAATGAAAGAAATATTCTCTTTTGTCTGTGAGGTCTGGATTTTGGACTCTGTGCTCTGTTGTTGTCCACATTTTGCACTTCGGAGTGCTTCAAGTTCAAGTGGCGTCTTTTTATCATGCAATTCGAATAGAATTATTGATCGAAAGTAGTTAGCCATAAACTGGGTAATAGATTGGAAGACTAATGAGAAAAAGGAAAGAAAGGTCATGAAAAAGGAATTTCAACCAATTCAATTTATCAACATTAAAATGGCCAGTGCTTGTCGTGCATGGCTACAAAACTTCAGTAAGTAAGTGTCACCCTTCAGAAGGTTGATATTGTTTGCAGGGAATATGGTAGAACCACCCATTACTAACCATTTAAGCATTTTGTGCATGATCTGCAGCAGTAGAAGGCAATGTAAATTTTCTATCTTGTAGAAAGATAGAAATCATGGGGATTGCAAATTTCTTGATAATTTTCTGCCTTGAATTGAAATTACTATGGGTTTTGGAAGGCAAAAGTTGATCTAGACCCATCCCCAACACATAAGAGTTTTCAACTCATTCAAAGACTACTTTGGCTCTCAAAACCAAGCACATGTGTCATGACACTTGGTTAAAAGATGGTCTGAAACCAAGAATTGATGGTTAGAAATCAGTCATAGTCTCTATTGAATTTCCCAACATCTATACATTGGCCATGGGGCCTTGTTGGTAATGGGTGGTTCTACCATATATGCAACTTCCTCAAAAAAAAACTTACGTAGGCTCTATTCCATCTCTTATATACAGAGGCAATTACATATGTACACATACAACGGGTTCCATCAGTAGAGAAATGACAGGCTTGCCTTTTCATGCTGGAATGGAATCTCAGCACGTTGGGCAAGTGGTATAGCCACAATCTCGCAATGCCATCTTGCAATCAGAGTGCGTTGTATGCCCACAAGTCAGCTTCATGCTGCAAGAATTCAGCGAACCAGTTGTCAATGTTCCGAAGTAGATGGCACAATCCTTGGGGTCGAGCTTGAGATTACTCAATCCGTCCACGGTATCCTTGCTTGTCAATTTCTTGACCGTAATGACAAGATTAATCCAGCGCACCATGTTTTGATCAGTCTTCCTCATCATCGAACTACTGGTATTCTTCTTCGTTCATACTCAAATTAATGCCATTTGCTCACCATGTCGATAGGCGGGACACACACTTCACGGCCCTCAAACATCCATTCACACTCACAAAATCCCACTGTGGTAGCTGTGAAAAACGATCCACAAACTGGACAAGTGACAACTTCAGCGATGTTTGAACACCGCGAAGCCCTTCTGGCAGTGCACGATTGTTTCGAATGCATTGCACTAGGACTTCTGGCACTAGGAAAGTCGACCCAATGAGGCCTTTCACTCTCAGGGACATCGCACCACGTTTTGGTTGAGTGTGCAATGTTGTACGCACCGAAAAACGAGGTGCACCCCATATTTTGCAAGTCTGGGATGAGATGAGCAAGTTTGTGCTCGATCATCGGCTAAGCACACTCCATGGTACGGAAGAGCCACAATTAACTGAATATCCATGTCAAGCGGAAGAAATGACCTTCTTCAACTGGCCCATGGAGTAGAATGATGTGCTTGAAATTGACTTTGAACACGCTTTGGAAGCGATTGCCTTGGATGTTGCTCACGTGAAGCAGGTCTTCCACTTAGAAATCGGAGATCCTGCTCACGAAGAACTAACAACAATTTAGGGGTCTCGAAAAATCCCTGAGAAATTCAAATTACAACTTCAAATTCGAAGAACATACGATACGAGAGATTCGTGAATATTGAACTAACCTTGAAGGTAGCTAATTCATTTCAGGCTCTGAAGTAGACATGGTCGATTAGCCTAGCTTGTTATATATCTGGGGAAATAGATTTGACGAAGAGACTCCAAGCCGGACGAGCTAATATACACGTCAACCAATTCAAAGTAAAATAGTAGAATGTAGTTCCTCAACAAAGCGGACACTTCGCAATTGGAGCACATTTGTTGCGGTAGTTTGAAATTTCAACATGAACTTGGCAATTCTATAAGAAAATCTTGACTTGAAAAGACTGTTCCTACAGTATAACAAAGGAGATCTTTTCATGCCTTTTTCTGCTTGAAAGAATTAGTCAGAAGTTAGATTTGTCAACACACACCAAGTCTCTATGTACCCAAAACGGTACCCACCTTAACATTCAATATAATCAAATTCTCTAAAATTTTATGAATAATTAATCAGTCAATTCTATAATAACTCACTTAATTTTGATTACTCTCTGCCCTTGCTAAAAGAACAAATTCATATACTAAACTCTTTCAATCAACTTATAATCCCATGTATTACTTCATAATTATACAAAATACCCATCAAAATGAGCACGTTGTGATGAAAGGATAAATCAAATTATAGTAGAAATAAATCACCCTTGTTCATGACATCATGTTTGCAAAAGATATCTACTAAATTTATACTTTGTGCATCTACTAGAAATGAATTAAACCATACTAAAACAACTTAAATAGTGACATATTTTTTAAAAATTAATTAAAATTTTTCACTCCAAAAGTCTCTAAAGTCTGAAGCCTTCACTTTTGTCATTACAAGTAGCACAAATAGAAGAAAAGTATTAGTTTTTAAGTTTTGATTACTTGGGTGATTGCAAGAAACACTTGTCCTATTTGTTGCATTTTCAATGGTACTCATGATTTTTTTGGGAGTATTTTAAAATTAGAAAACTAATTTTTTTTAAATTAAAAAAATATGAATAATGTATATACCTTTAAGGTGAAGGTAGTCATGGAAGGAATTGCATAGAAAAATTCTCTAAGTAGGAGAGCTAGAAAAGTGCCAAATCTTAAGAAAATACATACCTTGATGTTTTAATTAGGAAAAAATAGTAAAAATTTTAAAATACACAAAATTAAAACTGGCCATTTGTGAAAACTCTATGGAGATGGCCATTTATCGGAAGAACCATCAAAATAATATTTTATATATTTCAAAAATGCAAGCAAAAAGAAGTTCACTTTGTAGACTTCCACACCACATAAAATTACTTATTTTAAAAATTTCTTTGACCATTAGCTATAAGTCTACTAGAAGACCAACTCCTCAAAATTTAAGCTCAAAATTCATTTATTTGGATTCTAAATAGTTCTAAAACCCTCCAAACAGGCAAGTGTGACATTGAATCAGGCTCTATTTTTGGATAGTATATTATTTTTGAAAAGTATATTATTTTTGAAAAGTATATTATTTTTGAAAATTAAGAAAAAATTAGGCAAGGTCTATAATAGTCATGAGTACCTTCCTTGTAAATCTTAAGTCATTTGGAGTCAAAACACAAAAATTATGGCCAAAAATCATATCAATATGCAATGTGTGACACAAAATAGGATAGGTGTTTCTTGCAATCACCCTAATTAACCTCTAAAATCCCAAGGGGTTTTTCTCCATCAAAACTTGCTCAAAATTGCCATTATCTTCTACTATAAAGAGCAATAACTTATCAAAAAAATTCTAATCTAACTCTAGGATATTGCAATAGACTAATATGAGAATGTTTGGAAGAAGTTTCAGAATCTTTTATTACATAGATTGCAAGGTAGTTGCATTTAAAGTGAAAAAAGCATATTTTTTTTTTGCATTGTGACAAACTATATTTTAAGACCTTGAACTTTTTTGAAATTAGAATTTTTCTTTTCAGATTGTGAACTAGAAGAAAATTATCATGAAGAATTGAGTTGAGGGTTTAGGGAAAAAATCCAAAGTGAAGTCACGTGATTTATTTATTTTTTAATTTGCTAAGTAGAAGAAGATATGAAATAGATGGAAAAAATAAGTCACTAGAAGCTCTAAGATGAAATTCAAACACATTGATTCTAATAATAAGATTGTTCAAAAAATCAAATATAACCTTGTGGAACCTTTTTTTTTTAAATGTCCAAATTCAGCCCCAATACATAACAAATACATAATATTTTCAAAAAGGTGATTTGTTTGCTTGTAATATAAGAAGTTACATAATTTTTTCATCACTTATCCAAAGGGAATAAACCAAAGCTTTCTATATAGAAAATTTAAGTATTATCTATTGAAAATAAATTTCCAAAAAAAATCATTTCTAGTTTTAAGTGTGATTTGTTTTTGTTGCCCCCCCCCCTTAACTATTTTGAGTTTATGAGGCATAACTTTTGCTCCTAGTCACCGATGGACGTAAAATTGTATTTCCAAAAGATTATCTATTATTCTATCTTATGATAATGTTTCAAAAAATTATGTCTAAAATTGAGATTACAAGAACCTATGAACTGTGTCAAGTGTCTCCCAAGGGGACACTTATTACTCTACAGGTTAATAATTTATTATTATATTTAGAGTTTGAAAATTACAAAACCAATCCATTTTTTTAATCTAAAATTGAAAATATTAAGGATGTAATTAATAATGGAAGGAATTTCAAATTTCAAATTTAATTTATAAATATTTTTCATAGCAATTACAAAATCAAGATTTGCAAATGTAATTAAATATTCAAATTCTATAACTTTTTTCAATTACAAAAAGACAATTTCAAGCTATTGTCCTCCAATCCTTTGACAAACTCATTTGAGAACTCTTGCACACTCAGGGCCACTTCACACTACGGCACAAGGTTGAGAGTCCATCAATTTCAGTCAATGAAATTGTAGAAACCCAAGAGTTCAACCTCTCGAGCCTTCACACAAGGAGGCACAATCCAAAGTCTGTTGCCCACTTGTCTGCCTATATGGCAACCAAATGCCTACATGGCGATAGACTCTCGATGAGAATTTGGGTCTCCATTTCTGGCTGACCCAAACTCTAATCAAGAGTCTGTCAAGTTTTTTTCAGAATCTGACAAAATCTCAGCCATTAGATCGGACTATTTTTGTAGAAATAGGTAGGATGCCCTCCCTTGTTTGTTTGTTTATTTGTGTCCCCATTGGGGTTTGAACCCTAGTCTCCACCATTACAATGGGGAGTCTTTGCATTCTATGAACCTACTTCCCTTCAATGTTTAATGCCACCTTTTTATTCCATTTGTATCCTTCATATTCCTTGTTTAATGATGAGAGCATGTGCTGTGATTATTTTTCCAAGGCCATTTTTGACTCCTTTCTCATGTTTTTTAACCTTTTGCTTGAAAAAATTGTCACATGGGTGATAATTTATAGAAAATTTCAGAAATTGGATGGATTAGAAGTCGAAAAAATGGAATAGGTTTGGACTTTGGGTTTGGACTTTGGACTTTGGCCTTTGGAGGCTTCACACTATGGCCAGCCAAAGGCTCCAATTCCTAGTTTTTTCGGCCTATTTGTTGCTCATTTCCTTGGACTCTCACCAAAGTTTGGCCACTCAATCCCACGGCCTCTTGACTTGGACGGCCATAGTGTGAAGAGGCCCTCAATGAACACTCTTGTTTGTATTTATAGAATTTTTAAATTTTGAATCATTTAAAAAAATATTTAGCATTGGATTATTACAAAATTTGAAGGGCATCAATTTTTAAATTTATATTAACAAAAAGTGCATATGGAAAGTTTAATTTTTTAAAACAACTTATCTTAACCCCTAAATGCCCAAGGCCTATTTGGAGCTCCTTGAAATTTGCTCTAAATTGAACAAAAAGTCAACATTTTCATAAGTTGTACCAATTTCTTTTGAATTGTAACCGTACAAATTCAAACTAGACATGTTAGAGATCACATAGGAAAAGAAAACATAACAATATTACTTATAGATTGAAAGATTATAATGTTTGATCATGAGGGTGTAAAAATTGTGAAAATTTTTCAATTCACTTTCTACATGTCAACTCTAAAAAGTTGGTCACTAAAAAAATATGAGGTTATAGGGCCTAGCATGCACAACTCCAATAAATGTATGACTTTTCAAAATCTATTCTACAATTTTTTTAAATGAATTTTGAATGTGATTTTGCCTCCAAGATCTAGTGTATTTGAGGCTCATTTCCAAGAGCCCTCAACACTACAGGAAGTCAAGATTGCAATGGGCATCCTTGCACTAAATTGTCAATAGAAAAATCATAATCCTTTATTTTTCAGATCAACTTTTTGATCCTAAAACTAGACTTCAAAAAAAATTCTCCAAAAATATAAACTAATAATAATAGTAATTTGGTTGGGTTTTACTTAACTTCAAAGTTTTCGAAACACCAGAATCTGGTGCCTTGGGCATTTAGGGGTTAAAAATATAGAATTTCTGAAACCTCTCATTTAATTGAGTATATTGACTAAAGAATTGAATGCCAAGACTTTGAGGATTTAAATGCCCAATTTTCGTTCCATATTTGGATTTGGATCATAAGGCCTACCTATATATTTTCACTCAAAATTTTAAATCATCCCAAAAAAATAGAGAGAAAAAAATAATGAATCATCTAAAAAATATAAATATAAAAAATAAAACCAAATAAAATAAAAATGAAATATTTGATAATTTCATCTCACATAATATTTGTCTTTCAAAAAAATGATAATTCCATTTACAATGTACTCTTTTTTTGAAGATTTCTTGAATTTTGGAGTATGTTGAGGTTGTGCGGTAGGGTATTGGGCTTTCAATAAAAGCCAATGCATCAATACAAAGCCACTAAGGTAGGTACATCCAAAATCTCATTGTGTCTAAAGTGCCACTTACAAGTCAATGTGTACCTATAATTGAAGAAATGATTTTAGAGCATCTACCAAAAAAGCTTGTCCTTTCATAAATTTTGCATACCATATCCAAATGCCGCATTCATTGTGCGTTAGAACTTCCTTTTATTTACTAACAAGGGAATATAAAAATTTGACCTAACTAGTAATAATAATTGTTCATAGCAGAAGAATTAGCACTTTGGGATGTCCATAGTCCCTACCTTAGAGCACATCACATTTATCCCTAATAGACTAAGGATCCTACTTTGGTTTTTTAAGAACTTGGGCATCTTCTATTGGCTCCATCATTTTAAAATTTTGCATAAATTTCTTAGGATGGATGATAAACATCCTAATCTACATGTGAAGTTTTCTTTATGGCATTCCAATAAATATTGCTAAAATCATATTAATGGTCTTTTTCAATTTCAATGTTAAAGCAAATAATGAAAAATATTCGCTAAGAAAATCAATTCATTTACTTGATTGTGTAGATTGATACCTACTCAAAAACATTTGAAACATTAAATTTTGAATAATGAGGTGAAAATTATGAAGAATTTTATTTTGAAAAATTTCATGATTAGATGTCCTTACCTTATATGGCCCTCTAATTTTCATATCAAACTTTAACCTTGAAAGGACATTTAGGCCAAAACGTAGCTATTTGATGACTTTCAAGATTACTCTAGAAACGAAGAATGCATCTATTAGTCTAAAAATCTTGACAATTTCTAGCAAACTACCTTGGTAATAGGTCTTGTGACTCTTGTCCTTTGAGGGAAGGACACCAAGGAGGTTTTGTGCCCTTTGGATGGTCAATCTTTGTGTATATTGAAGAATAGATGGTTTTAATCCAATTTAATGTGCAATTTTTTTATGCTATATTTGCATCAATGACTTAAGTTCAAGACATTTTTATAGGGTAGTTTATCAAAAAATGGTACACTATACAATGTATTTCAATACTTTGAGTGGTTTTTTTAAACTTGATTTTGACATTCAAAATGGTTTCTTTTGCTTTTGAACAAAATATCTAAAGGAATCTTCTAAAGTATAGTTTCTATTCTACTAGGAAATTTTGAAAAAAATCTAAAAATAAGCATTTCATTGACGTTTGAAGTTGATGATCTATAACCACATTTCTAAATATGGAGAGACAAGGAAATTTTCTTTAACCACAACGATCTACACTATAATATACTTTTGTTTTGAAATTTAGAGATTATTCAATCACATATTGTATTTGATATGAATTTTCTTCAATTTTTCTTCAAAAATATGTGGAAGTTTATAACTTTCACAAAAAATTCTAAATTTTTTTGACATGTATCAAATGTGTTATTTCAACTTTGAAAATTAAAACCAAACCATTTCACTCTTAAATTGCAGAGAAATGGAGGATACAATGTGAAACTTTCAAGTTTGACAATACAATCATAGGCTTCTTCTTCTTTAGGTGAATACTTGACCTTTAATGTTTACTCTAAAGATTTTAAACTTTGGAGGGTAATGGAATCCATAAACCAATGCCAAGAAATGCACTATTCATTTTCTAAGCAAATTATTTTCTGTAATCCCTTAATAGCAAAGAAAACCATTGTAACCAAGGATTATGGGTTTTTCATCTTCCCTAATGGATAATTTGCACAAAATCTAATCAAACCATTGTACATAACCAAGGCTTATAAGATTCTCATCTTCAATGACCTTCAATGGATAATTAACATCTACTAAATTATCATTCATTTATGCATTTTAGAGTGTTTTTTAAAAAAAATTTATGAAGTGCCAAAGTGGAAATATTAAATGTTATAGTAGTGCTCCAAATTACAACATTCATCCACATACTAGATGTATAGTATGGTTTCCATCCACAATTTGGCAATTGCATCCAAGTTTTTTGACATTTTTCTTGACATATTTTAGCCAAATTACTTTTCCTGGTGCAATTTGGAACCAAAGTGCCAAAAAAAAGCCCTAATGCATTTCTCCTCATCAAATCATTTTTTTGACATCCATAAATCCCTCTTGTGCAAGGATTGCCCTATACATAATGTTAAAATTTTGGATAGGTATCCGTTTTCATTGGCATATACTTTACTCATTCAACGTTTCAACTTTCATTGTTTCATTATTTTCATCCATTTCCGAGTGACATGAGATGAGATTTCTGGGTTTTTTTGAACCCCGGAGTATGAAATGAGTTTTACACCCCAAAATGTTCTATTCCCTGGAAGTTTGGCACAAAGAACCAACACAAGAACTACAGGAAAACCGATGGACTGGTCAATTCATGCATTCTGAGCTGACAGTATAATTATCATGAGCTGATAACAGAAAAACTGAAAAACATTTCCCCAAGGTTCTGATTGCTGGGTAGTAGAAATACGAATACAATTCTGTGCCAACTAATGTCCGGGAAGAACCGGCGGCTAGTTCAAAGTTAGACGGTGGAATTGGTAAAAAAACCGGTTGCAATTTGAAAACATCAGTGGAAAAAAACAAAAAAATCCGATTATGAATGGGAAATAGAGAAAATAACCGGACTTTGTACTTAGAAAAAACGGTTCAATTTGGGAATTGAAGGAAAATAGCCGGTAAAACTCAAAAAACTTCCCGAACGCTGGTGCCAACGGAGTGCTCTTCAATTCACCGCATTCTGAATCCTTCTGTTTCAAACGCTTACGTAATCTATGGTATTTGTTCAGAATGGCTATGTATCTATGTTGCAACTAGCATTTCTATAATAATTTACAGGGGTGCAGACAGAAGACTCTTTACCAAGCCGACGCTCAATCATAAATAAAAATTACTGCTTAGAACTTCACTCCCTTCCGATTCAACATACCCTGCATCATTTATTTTTACTAGAAAACCATGCATATCACTCTACAGCATGTGAAGAATGATGCACACAAGAGGCTAGTAATTTTCCTTAACACATTTGAAGTGTCACGAAGTATACATATTACCTTGTCATCTTCAAGTATGCCACCTGCTTGCTGGATTCAGCTGAGATGAAAGACTCCCAGAAAGTCTATAGAGCCCGAATATAACCAGGGTGAACCGACCCCCTCACTCGTCCCCCGTAAATCATTCGAAGTAAAAAAAATACCCCCAATTTTGTGCTTAATTAAATTATCTTTCATACCTCACCTAGCTAACATGGGGCCTCTGATTGCAAATATGAATTCAAAATTTGCAAAGTTTATCACTCGAGGCAAATAAAAAAGTTCAGCAAATTCCCTCGGAGAAGAACGAGGGGGTCGGTTCACCCCATCCCCGAGGGTCTGACGCTGTTTCACTAAGGAAAGCACTCGGTTGAATCATGTAAACATCGGTGAAACGCCCAGTACACCCACACGGATGTAACTTAATTCAAACGACGTTATCAAGATAATGAAACATTCCGAATTATGGTAGTATGTAAGAGTCTGCGAAAACTCCGCAAGCTCGAAGTATCCACGAATCGAAAGTCTAGATACAGGGAAGTATCTGCAGATTGCAATCCAGAAAAGCAGTGTCGAAAGAGGGCTACCATTCTCACATTAGTTCAGTTCTGTCGTAACATAAAGCATCTCGGGCAACAACGCACTCTCCAAGACGTGCTGAAGTTCCTCAGTCCAATGCCAGTAGCCTGCACAGCGTATTCTGAGATGCACGCAACCGAACGACAAGCATTATAAAGTTTCCCTGCGGACAGACCATCGCCTAGATCACAGAAAGCAGAGCTCAAACTGACTAATATCACCGACCAAATGAAGAAAAACGATTATGATAATGACGACGATAATCACAGCTCAAGAATAAAAAATCCATAAACGGAACCCCTCTTAATTCAGCAGACATGACCCACTGTAACTACGAACCAGCGGTACTTCGAATATAACAAAATAGAATGGATAAGCACAGCTCACCTTTGAGAACTCAATAAACAGCAGCAACAAGCCACTTCAGTGATGATCAGGTAACAATATGAAATCTGGAAAAGCCTGATGACTTCAACTTGGTAATTAATACCGAAGAGTTGGTTGATGGCATTCCTCTAACGCAAAGAAACTCTTAGGGATCAGTACGCTCCTAAATGTTTACTTGCAAAATAAGATTAACTATTTCAATCTCATCCTTCGAATAGAAGGCTCCGGAATTCGAAAATGTTGAACATGCTTAAGCTGAGTGCATGATCAGAATAGATAGATGAAGAATGACCTCGATCAACCCCTACCGCATCACACTGAACGTATCGATGACACTTTCCGGGAAAGCCTCAGCTCCGATCATCACATGTTGTACAAAGGGCGATCAGTCCACGCACCCGCAACGTGACCATTTTCACAGACATAAGCTCGAACCACGGGCTCCCCGTCCTCGTGGTATTCTAAGGAGCGGCGCAAGCAAAAACTAGTCACCATGTCGTACGTCTTTCGTGAGGCACAGTAGGCACAGGAGAGATCAGTGTGCTTACATCCCTGATCCCTAAGGTTCCTCCATACGTGAGATTGTTTGAAATTCTTGAAGATGCCTCGAAAAAGCTTGTATATCCGTTTCTCTCCTTGATGACTACACCCTGGCCAATCGCAGATGAATAGGCTATCATCTCGAAACCTGCCAAGACACACCTCGATTCTCAATTAAAGCTTTACCGAGAAAGACTAATTAAGTAAGCAGCTCTTCCACAACAGGTGAAGCAAGGAACACGGTAGCAGAAAACTTAGCAACCAAGCAACCATCCAGGACTATTCCTGATGATGGTGAAATCATGACCACACCACAGCTCCACGCGGGGCCGTTTGATGAAGGCATATAACCAGAGAAGAGACAATTCCGACGACGATCACTGATATGCTATCCACATACGACCCCTATACAAATGAAATCCAATCGCTGATAAGTCATGTTCAGCAGGACCATGTGGCCACCTGGTTCCGAAAGGATTCTTGAGGCACTTGTAATTAAGACTCACTCGCTAGTCTCAAGCGAGGATTGAACAGACACCAGCACGGTCGAAGATTTGGTAGCACAGATTGGTCGATAGACTCCCTCACAGCGCAGATCCGTGACTTTTCCTAGCGAGAACCAAGCAGGCATCAACCCTTGCTTACACCATTAACGATTTCACTGAACAGTCCCACTATGAAACTTGTTATGTTCTAACAAATATACATGACGAAATTAGGGCATTCGAGATTTCAACCTGCTTGCCAACAATTTGTTGCCCTGCTCGCGCGTCAAACTCCATGACCCTTTCGCTAAATGGGCTCGGCTGTCATTGCAGCCAGCTTCACCGTCACCAAGAGATTCCTCAAGTGATTTCTCCGCTGGCAATTCCGCAACTCGTGGGTTGCTATCACGGGCTGCGGGGTCGGTACGACGGTAGCTCGACACAATTTTTTGATCTTGCATAACCTTGTTATGGTAATGCAGACCTCCTTGCTTCATATGCTTAATTGGACCTACCGTTCTAGCAGCCACCTCGCCTGACTCCTTCAACTTCTTCCTCTTCAAACCATGATCCTTTCCAGCAGATAACGAGAGCTCAGAGACGGAATCGACGACCTGAGAGGGCTCCGACGGAGATTTGACGACGTAATACTCCTCCGACCTACCGAGCTCGCGTTCGAGACCAAAGTCCCAACTCTCCAGCAGAACACCAGCATGGCGAAGGCCAGGACAGCACACAAGCAGCTTCTGCAAACCACCCCAGCCCCCGGGCGGTTCGCCCAGCAAATCACAAGTCTGTTGTTGCGACATCAGCTCCGACACCACGGTCGGCACCACACGCATACATTGGTGGCGCCAGCAGCTGATGCGGATCGCATTCTTAAACCTACGGCAGACGCACACCAGGCGCGCTAGGTCGCGCGGGTCCTGCTCCAGCCGCGCAAACACGTTCATGAGGATATCCTCCGAGATGCGGCTGAAGAATGGCAAACTATTCGGATTCATCGGCTGTGGCTCCTTGAAGAAAGGGAACGAAGACGTCGACATAGCTCCCTCCCCCCCCTTTCCAAACCACCTCAACCACACGGGGCGAGAGACAATGTCCGCACCAATGGCGACGCGACTCTCGACCGTTTCCTACAAAACAACTTGCCAATCATGTGGTCACACCCTCCGTTACCACCACTTCCCAACTCCCCTCCTCCTCCTCCCTCCACCACTCATAGGGTTACGGACAACAATCCATCCATAAGCTCCTCTAAAACTCTCCACTTCTCCTCAATTCCGACCCCCAAAACACGCAATTCCCGTCGCCACGCCAACAATAAACCTGAAAAAACCACAACAACAATAAAAATTAGTCACAATTCCATCACTCCTCGTCCACACACCCAAATCACATCCACACCCACATTCTCCTCCTCTCCCCAGTCCCCCTCCACAGCGCCTACATTCTCCTCCCAGAACCGCTCCTCGCATCCCAATCCCCATCTCCGCACCTCGAATTCGGAACTCCACCTCCTCCACACCGATTCCATCCCCCAAACCCACCAAGAACAATGCAACCAGACGGAAACTACTGAGCCAAAGGGGAAAGACGAAGGAACCGCACGCACCAGAGAGAACGCGAGAGCGCGCTCGGCGGGGACGAAGCGAAGGAATTGGGAAGAAGGCGAAGGAAGGGAAGGGAAGGGAAGTTATTAAGCGATGGCCGGGCTTGCGTGCAGCTGCAGCTCGGGCTCACTACGGAGGGTGGATGCATGCAAAAAGCCTGGTCAGGCTGCAAAGGCGAAAGCAAAGGGCAAGCGAGCGAGAGAGACGGGAGAGGACGGGAGACGGGAGATCGTATCTGAACGAGAGCTTTATGGCCGTATCTCTACGTTATTGTATTATTTTATGTGCACTTTTTACGTGTTGCGTCCTAGACCCCCGCCAGGGGAATGGGGGCCTCTGATTGGTGGAGGTTCAGGGGCGTCGGCTATTGGCTCCCGAGTCCTGGACTTGGAAACCTGACTGATGAGATATGAGACGAGTGAGTGACTCGAGCCGGGGGGTTCCATGCACCCACTCTCATCCATGTCCTGGTTCTCATCCATATCCCTGGCAGGCAGCGTTTGTTTTGTTGGACGAAATCTCGTACAGTACTCTCTGCAGGTTTCATCCTGTCAGACTCCGTCCGTCCGTCCGTCCGTCCCTGCAGAATGGGACCCGCGGTGTCAGGTCTTCTGGCTGCTATTGTTCCAAAAAACAACAGCTGCTTGCAGTGCAGGGATCCCTCTCTGGTAAGGTACATGAGTGGCGGTTCCTTGGAGGGAAATGCAAGAATTTATTATTTCCAATCATGTGATTGAAATTTTGCAAATTTGAATTCATTTTGGAAGTCCTAAGATCATAAATTACTTAAGGAAGTGAGCTCTGATAGCGACCATTTAAAAGCTGATTGCCTTTGCGGGGAAACTAAACTTCTTGAAACAATTTTCAATCAATTTTCGTAGGAAGAAAAATTGAATTGGCATCTATCCCATGTTGTTTCATATTTTGGGGGACCTTTATGAAATTCATTACAAAATTTTGAAGTTCAAATGTGGTAGTCACTAAAGGTGACCACCTCTTGAAAATAATGTACCTTGTTGGTACATTGAAGAAAGCAAAATGTACTTCTATGTCATGATTGCTTTTACAGCACATGCACTTTTAGAGCAAATTATAACAAAGAGAGTTGAAAAATACAAAACTTGTTAATAAGAAAAAAGGTCAAAAGAATTTATATATTTTTTTTCTATCATTGTTTGAACTTTGAATTCAAACCTTCAAAATTTTTTGTTTTACTTTGCTCTAAATCAACTTACCACTTTATTGTTAATTACTAAGATCCATTGTTCAAAACTCCTATGAGGTTTGTAAAGTGTAATTACCTAGAAAAACTACCATGGAGAGAATGCTCAATGTGATCCATATAGAGCTTTAGGAATACACCTAATGTTCAAAATAGGTGTTCAATCTTTTGAAACACAAAATTTGGGGAAATGTCATACAAACATCAAAAATTGATTATTTAGATGATCTTACTCACCCTTGCAATAATTGCTAGTAGATTCACATATGCAATGCTATAGAGCTATGATTACCCAAATATCATATAATATTTTAAAATAAATGAAATGTTATTTTAAATACAAAAATTTATATTTGACTAAGTTCAATTCAAATCTTTTCTATGTATTTCACTACTTTATGTTTCCTATTTATGATTTTGAATTTTTTTTTACAATATCCATCAATTAGATGATAAGGACAATTGTAAGGTGTAGTTTAGGGGCATTTTGAAAATTGTGTAGCTCTATTACTAGCATTGTGGAGGTGGCAACCTCACAAGTGATCAATTTTTGGTAAACATTCATGTTGTTTCATCTTCTTCTTTATGTCATGTTTCAATACTACTAGTGTGATTTCTTGATGTGCATCAAATGTATTTTCACATCACCTACATGACACTTTTAGCACTCTAGACCTTGCATCTCTCAAAATTTGTAACTAATTCACAACATGTCCAAAAATTATGAAACCACTTGCATTTTGATTCATGGGTTTTCACCAATAAGAAAAAATTGTTGTTCATTTTCTAGAGCAATCAGATCATGCCCCAAATTGAGCTTATTTGTGCAATTTTATGTATAAGATAGAGAAACCCATTACCAACCCTAGGTCGAATACCATCCAAATGTAGGGCCCTCATTAACTCTATGACGAGAATTTATGATATTAGTACATGCCTTAACTTCACATTTACTTCACAATAAGACATGTATTATAATTTTACATTCTCACTCTCAAATCAATGAGAGCCCTTCATTTGGGTGGTATTGGGTAAAGCTACCTTAGTTACCATAGTAAATATGACTCACCCAAGCACCCCTATTCCTAATCAAGGTGGATTGCCCCCCTTGCTTGTCTCCCCAAGTTAATCCATGGGTACATGTAAAAAAAAAGGATCCCTTGTTTTGTGCTTCATTAATTTATCTTTTGTACTTTTCCTAGCTTAATTGGGGCCTCTGATTGCAAATATGAATTCAAAATTTGCAAATTTTATCATGCGTGACAAATCAAAACATTTCATGGGGTTCCCTTGGGGACGAGCGAGGGGGTCAATCCACCCCGGCCCCATTCATATTGTCCAAAGTCAAAGCACTATTTCCTAATTCCTTTTGCACGCCCTAAAACTCCACAAACTTTGGGGAACTGAAGCAAGCAAACAAGACCCCCGATATCCTCCTCCCTCTGATTACCCGTTGGCCTGCCTGCCTGCCTCCCTCTTTCTTCTCCAGTCCAGTAGGCATGTGAATGCCACTTCCAGGTTCCCCCAATCCCCAGACGCCACGTCTCTGATCCCCCCTCCCCCCGCCCCTTTTTCCCTGGTCCGTTCCCCGCTCGGTCTGGAATTCTGGATCACCATCCCAGTCACTGGTTGGTCCTCAGGAAACGAATGGCGGAGAACTCTTCTCCCAGTGCAGTGCCAGTGCAGTGCAGCCCGACTCCTTGATTGCCACCCGAGGTTTGAAATTGCCCAAAGGGGACGGAGGCACGGAGCTTGAGGCTGAGAACAGAGGAACCACGTGCAAAAGGGACGCCTCCCATTGGGAGCCCAGCTCCTAAGTTCCAACTGGAGGGGACTCTCCTGCTGGAAATCCTCCCCCCTTCCCCCCAATCGGGGGGGGGGGGGAAGGTGATGGTCCAATCCAGAGACGACAGCTGGCGCAAAGCCACAAGCAGGGCAATCGAATAACGGTGTCCTTTTGACAGGGGGGAGGGTCCCAATTAAAATAGTATTATTATTGTTACTATTCCAGATGAAGACTCACTCTTATATATAGAAAGCCAGGGCTGCAGGACAGGGACTGTAAGTTAAGTTAAGTTACCCCGCAATCCCAGGGATCTCCGGCATCATCATCATCCCTCAGGTCGTGCGGGACGGAACAAGCTGGGAGCCAACGGGAGGAGGAGGCCTATCCGTAGATGCATCTGTCGGTACGGACGGCTCTCGTTGGGCCATGTCGACGATTCGGGGGAGGGGGCCCGGGGGGGCTTCTTTACAGTAAGTGTGAAGTGGATGAGTCAGTGGGTAGTTGCATCTTCATCCATCCGGTTTCGTAGTGGATGAGAAATGGGAAGAGTTTTCATTCAGGAAGAGTTTTCATTCATCCGATGGAAAGAGAGGGAGGACGGCATGTCTAGGGGCTCTCGCTGGTGAGTGGAGGGCTGGGGGCGAGTCGTACTAATAAGATAGAACGAACAGCAGGGATATGGACTAAGGTAGTCTGCTCTTAAAGCGACCATGCTCTAAAAGCGATTATGGCACAGGGGTACATTTTGCTTTCTTTCATGTACCAACACTGTTCATTTCAGGAGATGGTCGCTTTTAGTGACTACTGCATTTCAACTTCAAAAATTTGTAACTAATTCCACAAAGGTCCAAAAAATATGAAACAACTTGGGTTAGATGCCAATTCCATTTTTCTTCCTACTAAAATTGACTGAAAATTGTTATAAGGAATTTTGCTTCCCCGAAAAAGCAATCAGCTCTTAAATGGTCGCTTTAAGAGCAGACTACCTTACTGTAACGTAGATAATGCTCGAGAGGCATTATGGGACATGGTACCCCCAAGTCTAGTAGTAGTTCATCATGGACGTTCATATCTGTACTTTTCGCAAATTTAACGGTGTAGGAAGAGGGTTTGCGTTTATGAGTTGTAAGGTTTTTGTGACTATCCAACGGAATGGTGATGAATTTGCCTTGAAAATTGGATTTGGCATTATGGGTAGTGATCAAGATATGAGAATTTCCAGGTTCTATTCAACATCATGTCGCCAATTCTATCCTGAAACACTTAGCTTATTATAGGAAATTACACAAAGGAATAAAATTAGGTTGCCTTGACAAGTAGGTTGCCTTATCCCCCCAAGAAAGTTACTCTACAAGCCATCAAAGTCAACAAGTATTTTTACAAATATATTTCCATTTGTACATATGGAGGTTCGTGAGTCCCAATTACAATAAGAGATGATTCACAAGTAGTTCATTTGTGTACAATAACAATTAATAGATGTATAGTGTCAAATGTCAAGAAATTAGTGAGGGCAACCTAATTTTACTATTTTTGTAGAAAATAAATGAAGATATAGTATAAAATAACATAAATAGTGGTATTTATCTCACTCAATCATCCAAAGAGGGAATTGTAAAAAAGCATGAGTTTTATGTTGGTGTGTATTTGTGTAACTAATATCCAGAAGGACAAATCTTTATTATAATTTTACATTGAAATTTTCTACATTTATTTGGGATGAGGGTGAAGTCAAATATTTGTTGTAAATCCTCTTGGTTTGGTAGCTCATCTAAAAAATTGTGCAAATACAATAGTTGACAAGTCTTCCATACTAATTATTTGCAAAATGAGGATATCTTAGTGGAAGAGTGGCATGGAAGAGTGATAAGCATGCTTTAACTCATACTTACATAATTTTTTTATTTACAATTAAATTTAGAACTATATAGAAATAGACCCCCCCCCAAAAAAAAACTATGCATGACTAGAACACTATTTTTGCCACAGGTATCTCAAAACTAAGGCAATAGAAAAGAATAAAAAAATATTTCAAATTAATTTTTTTTAAATCCTCATAGAATATATTTCTTCTATTTGGAAGTCTTTGATTCACTCTATTTAGATAAATGACTAGAAAGTCATAGATCATTTTGTTTTGTTGGCATTCACAACATCTTTGTAAAAACAATTATGTATTGCCTTTGTTTTTTAACTCAATTTTTACAATTCATATTGATTTAGTTTACAATCCTAAGGTTCAATATTCAAGAAAAATATTTGTCTATTTTCATAACTCAATGCAATATGTTTTTGTAACTCAATGCAATATGTTTTTGTAACTCAATGCAATATGTTTTTGTAACTCAATGCAATAGAAATGACAAAATTGAGTAATAGAAAAAACATAAGTACAACCATAATTATTGAAAGAGATCCAAACAATCATAGTATCAAATAGATGCAATTTCTATAGAATAGGGTCTAAAGATTCTAGTGCCAATTTGTATACACTATTTATTTGTCCAAAGAATAGCTAGTATACTTAGGAAAGGACATGGCTAATGCACAATTTTTTTTATTAAAGGTTGAACCCTAACATTGCTATGTAACAATAGGGTAGAAATGGATAGAGTAAACTTGCCATTTACCACACACATCCAAAAACCACACAACATCCATTGCCCTTTACCATACACTAACTGCATGATGCAACTACCGAGTCAATTGCCATGGGAACAAAATTTTGTATCACCACCCAATGACCGTACATTGTGCGGAGAAGGGTTGCAAGGAATTTTTAAGTAGATTTTAGCTTCATCACCTTTAGATTGTAATAAAATTTGTAGGAAGAAATCTTTTTGCATTTTGTTTTAGGAAGGTGAATCTTAACATGATATTCAATGATCATGCCAAATTTCAAAACATGCAAGTCTTGGTATTTATGTGGAGAAGGATTTGAATTTCGTCTATGCGGTGATTGGCAAGTTTACTATAGATGACAATTCAAAAGCAATCATAATCAAATTATAGAAGACTAATGAATCCAAGATTGTCAATGATGGAGAAAGAACAAAAGATGTATAAGAATACTATAATGTAGCTCTTGGTAAGGCTTTGTTAAGGTAGAAGAACTTAAATAACTAGCTACTTGACATCAATAGGACATGAAATGCTAGTAATTGGCATGTCCTAAAAATGCTCCATATACACTTAAATTATTTTTTAGGTGGAATAAAATCTCTATGTACATTATTCATTCCTGTTATCAACTTGGATTAGACTCTTCTCAAGCAGTTTAACCCCTACAAAATCCTTTACATTTGGAGCCCCCCAAATACAAGAAAAGGCCATTTTTGGATTAAGATTTTTGGATGGAATTTTATTTTAAAATGAAAATTGGAATTGTAGGATTATAATGCCACCTACACTAGTGTGATTTATTCCATTGCCATAGTATAATAAAATGAATGTAAACGTATTTTTCTAATTTTTTAATTCCTAAGAACTTCAAATCCAATAACTTTCACACCATAGGTATTGAAACACCATGAAACAAAGACCATGCACCCTTCCTCACATAGAGCTTTCGAATGGTACAAAGAACATGAACAAGAAATGCACGGTCTTGCAAATATGATTGTAACAAACAAAACAAAATGAACAAATTTAAACCAGCAACCTAATTCAAGGAATGGTTCAAAAAGTTTCAATTTGAAATTCTTTACCATTTGTAAGATCTGTAATTGTAATCAAAGTATGCAAGGTTTTTCCATTGCATAGTAGTAGGGGTATCTCAACTTCAAAATGTAGAAATATTCTTAAATTCACCAAAAACTCAATAAAAACTTGTTCTTAAATCTAAATGGTTGTATGAAAGTTAAATAAATTAGGAGGGAAAAAATTTAAAGAAGATCTAAAAACACAATTTTTATAGCCTAGAAGTTGATGTTTTGCCATTCTCTCAAGGAACAATCAAAGTACTATAGCCTGAAGTGCTCCAAAAAATGCCAAGTGGCAATTCTTCATTAGTCCTCCAATAATTACAGAACTTGAATTTTTGGAGTCAAAACACTCAATAATGAATAGAAATTGCATTTGAACTTGGACATACATGCAAATTACAATTCTAGATTTGTAACAAAAATGTGCATCTAAAAATTTAATTCATGAGTAAAAATATTCAAAATCCAAATTGATCTATTTTTTTTAATAAATGAAGATGTGTTTGAGGTAGTCAAACCAAAAATATCAAGCTTTCCATTACGAACAATAAAAGGAGTTCTATTTTTGTCCTTCTCAATGCAAATGTAGCTTGGTAAATTTCCTACACCTTTCTAATGATAGTCCTAAAACATTACTCTAGTATATACATAAATATCATGATTGCATATATTCAAATCATAAAACAATCATTTTTTAATTTCATTGCAATCTATTTTGTCCTTGCTCAATGTTGAGATTGTTTGTATATGAATCCAAACACAAATTTCATTACATTGGGCATTGGGAATTGAAGATGACAAAAAGTGAAATTAGATGCAATAGTAGGTGTTGCGATTAAATGAGGTTAATTTTGGGTTATTCTACCATGGATTATGGGAGCTTCATTTTTATGAGATCAAAAGTTTTTAAATCAATTGTGAATATGCACTCTCAATTTTTTATGAACAAATATCAAATACTTTGAGTAATGAAAAGATATAAATTCTGATTTGTAGATCATATTTTTCAAAATTGATTGCAACGATGTCAATCTAATTATTGAAGGATTTTAATTGAAGTCAATAATTTATTTGAGATGTTTGAACAAATGTAGACAAAGCATAGTAAGATAGAGAAGACTTTAAACAAATGAAAAATAGAAATGTCTATATGGTCTACAAATTTTGAATTATTTAAGTATTATGATTTAAAAGATAAATGTACACTATAACTATTATGAGTCAAGCTAAATCAATCTTTTGAAAGTTCATTGTCATTGTAGACTTTGAGATCAATAATGAGTTGTGGATAGAATAAACATTTTCTAGGGCAATTGTAAAGTACACAATATATTTCAATTTTAGTACTTCATATAATAACAATAATTCAAACATGTTTTGGAATGACGCCAATTTGCAAAGAATATTAGTAGGGCAATATTTCCAAAATCAATAAAGGAAGTTGTAAAAATCGATTTTACCTAGTTTACAAAATTCTCTTTGATATCAAGGAATGGAAAATGTTGCCTCTTCAAAGGCTTCTCATTAGCATTTTCAAATATTCCATTGAAATCAAGTTCATCAAGTAATAAATTGAAAATACAAAACTTAGTCATAGTCAATTGCAACAAGGTGATTGCAAGAAACACATGTCAATTTTGTTGCGTTTTGATTTTGGAACACTATAACTTTTGAATTATAAATCCAATTCCAAAACCAAAGAATGGAGTTCTAGATATATTTCTTGTTGTTGCATCCCTTATTTTTCAGAAATTAAAAAAAATCATTTTATATTTAAAAGTCAATTTTGTTAATTTGTCACACTTTGACGTTTAGGGTTTTTTATACTATTGAGTGGTTTAAATTAGTGATTTTCAGCCAAATTTTCTATGGTATATTAGTTTAGTAGGCATACATGTCTCTACCAAAGGGAATCTAAAAATTCATTATTTTATATCCTTCACATTTGTGCAAATAGACCTCTCTTGCATGCACAATTCTAAACAATAGAGATAGTTTTGAACTCATTCTTTTGCTCAAATCTCATCATCAAGAAGTCCTCCCAAATGACCAATTTTTAGTTTTGTTGAAGATTGTTTTTCCTATTTTATACAAATTAAAATGTTAAAGTATGTATTTTCCAGGACCACTCAAGTGATATACCACTCAAGTGAGACAAAACCATAATTATGACACCCAACCATAGGGGTGTCACTATGCAATACTTGTGCTATGAGAATGGAGGTGATTTGGGAACCTAATTTGAAATTCCTACAAAGGGGATAATTTTTTGAGATGAGATTATTAGTCTAAGAATTGCACATGACCAAATTTAGAACAAAAAGAATAGTTGTATGACTAAGTTATGAACTTGACAACTTCTATTAAGGTGGGCACCCTCTAATGCACCATTGACCCCAAAACCACCATCATCACTATGTGTACTGATCTCCCAAATCAATATGTACCTATGTGAAGAAACAATTTCAAAACCTCTACCAAAAAAACTTTAACCCTTCATAACTTTTGCATATGATATCCAAATGTCGCACTCTTTGGTGCATTGCAACCTCCTCTCCCTTGCCAGCAAGAAAAGATGAAAATTTGACCGGTCCAATAATAGTAACTAATAATAGTAACTATGCACAGTAGCAAGAAGTGGCGTTTTGAGGGGGCCCAACTTAGATGAAAATGATGTGAACATTTTAAGCGGATTGTCAGTTCAGTTGGGTACAGTCAAGCCGGTAAGGGTCGTCTCCACTCCAAATTCAGACAAAGTCTGTAATTGAAGTTGAGTTGAGTCAGTTCATCAATTATTCATGATTTGTCAAACAAGTCTCCAATTTCTGAACAAATGCCAGTGGCCAATTCTGAACATTGTTTGCTTGAAACACCACTTCTGATCTTCCCACTCCAGCATTCCTCACTGACAAAGAATTGTTGCATTCCCGAGGGACACTTTTACACCTAGAGGCCGTGCCAACTTGTTGTGTATGACAGTAAGAGGTCCAAAATTCTCACTTGTGACTGAACAAAAGGCTGAAATTTGTGCAATCCGCCTACAGGGGAATGGCCTGGCCTCAAGGTGTAAAGCGTCCCTCAGATTGTGTGATTGGGGTGTTGCATGTCACATGTTGTCAAGTTGTGATAGAATTGGATGCAACTAAGAAAGTGATTGGTTCATCTATATTTTGTACCCAGCTACCGGGGTCAGCATTTCATGTTGAATACTTAATTAAAGTCATGAAAAGTAGTTCTACAAGGGCTTTCAAAATTAACAAAACTTTCAATTTTTTCAATATTCCATCACCTTCAATGTCGTTGTATTCTACATCCACAAGTTGTTTTGGAGAAAAATGTAACACTCTTTTCCAATCTTGACCTTGTCAAATTCCATCCCTCCATAGTTGCACTAGTGCTATGAAGGTTTGTGGTAAGAAATGCTCCCAAAAGGTCAACTGGATCTCCATATTTATCCAAGCCACACACTATGCCTGTAGAGGTGTGAAGGCAAGTCATTTATAGAAGTGGGGAGGTAGGAGGTACAACAATCCATGTAGGACATGCAAATTAAGATATGAAAGAGCTCAATTGCTCAAAGTCAAGTCAAAATAATACAAGAATTGTTTTCACAACTGAACTTCATACCTCTATAACTTTCTACTAGAGATTCTAAATCATAAAAGAATTTTTGGAGGTGAAACTTAACTAACTTGATTTACCACATTTTCTTAGTTGACCACATTTTGAAACAATTTGATTTACGATACTTAAATGAGGTATGAAGTTCTGGTATAATACTTTAAGAAAAATTACACTATCAAATTTTCGACATAGAGTGACTTGAATTTCACCATTTGGTCCATTTCATGATATTTAGGCATTTTCAGCATTAATTTATTTTATTTCCAACTCCCCCTAGGCAAGTAATTTCCAAAAAAAATTCAACTCTTGATTTTTCATTTAATTCATTAAGAATGCTAACCTTCAAAATCATTTTGAAACAAATTGATAAGTATAAGCTACCATACTTACACACTCTCTTTTTGATTATTCCAACATAGAATAACTAGAAAAATGATTAACTTGGACTATAAAGTGTACAATAATATATGCCTTCAAAGAAGATTCCAGAGTCCTTTCAAATCTTCAATTAAACAAAATATCATATTTTTATGACTACTAGAGGGCACAAAATGTCATCTGTGAAAATAAAACACAACAATGATTTTTGTTATTCATATTACATGGCAAAATGAAGCGACAGCGGCTTCGCAGGGAATTCAACATCGCAGAAGTTGTGAAGTGTCTTGTGTGTGTGTCGATTTTCACGTCTACCACAGTAGGATTACTGGAGTGTGAGTTGATGTTTGAGGGCCGTAAGCAGGCATCCCGCCCATCGACGTGTTAAGTCAGTGGCGTTTGAGTAGCAGTGAGGAAGAAATACGAGTATTTCGATCATGAGGAAGGTCCAAACTTGGCAAACTGGAACCATCTCATCATCACAGCCAAGCCATTGCCAAGCAACGATGCCACCGGACGAATGAAGAAGCTGGGCAGGAAGGATTGCGCCATATGTTTCGGAACGCTGAGAATGGATGCGCCGATCCCCAGCATCGACATGACCTGTGGGCATGGACTCAGACTGTTGGACAACATTGCAACGTTGTGGTTACAGCACTTGCACGAAGTGCCGAGATCCCCATGTGGTTGTTGCAGAAATTTCTTGAAGGTACATTTGCTTCTCTAAGTTTGTGCTCCGTGGTACTTCTTTCGGTTAGTGTTCGTATCACTATGTCTCGGATTTGTTTGCAAGTGGTTAGTGGACACAATTTCACCTTCTGAGAAGGTGCCGCTTTTTTTGAGGATTTTTATGGCCATGCTCGACAAGCACCGGCAATTCATTTTGTTTTTATCAAGGGAACAATCAAGGTTTGGGTACCCCAAAAGACCGTCTCCACTTCAATGTCAGCCCCTAACGTCAATTTTGTTGTACGGCGCAATTTCACAAAAAGTTGGTAATGAAGTGATTTAAGGATGTCGGAAGGGAATGAGGAAGAAAATATTACCTTAGTGGTGCACAGTGTTGTGGATGAAATACAATATCTATCAGCCCAGCAAGCTAATGTAAATGTCAGATTGGGTCTAAATGGAGCATTCGATGCCGTCAATTGAGCGGAATTAGACTTTCCCTGTAAGTGTGTCAAATGAGTCCCTCAGCTGTATCAAACAATATCTCTCGAATTCTAAAAGGCAATCTCAGATTCTTGAATAATACCAGCTGCTAATTCTGAAAGTTACCTGCTTCACATGAGCAACATCCAGGGCACACGCTTGCGGAGCGTGCTGAAGGTTAATTTCAAGCACGTCTACACCGTGGGCTAGTTGAAGAAGATCATCTATCTCTACTGGATATGGGCTCTCTATTGTGACTATTTTGTACTGCGGAGTGCTCTTGGCGGATAAGGGCAAACTTGCTCATTTAATCCTGGACATCCAGAACATGGGTGCACCTCGGTTCTCGGTGCGTACAAGATTGCATACTCGACCGAAACTTGGCCAAATGTCCGTGCAAGTGAAAGGCCTCAACGGGTCAATTTTTCAGCTGCATTTGCGTGCTATGAGTACTGTGGCAGATCCGGTAACTGCCATCGTGGACTATGAGGCGTACTCAGACCAAGACATTCAGATCACCTGTGTTGGTAGCTTGGTAAGTGTTATCAGCCCTGGACTCCAGCTTGGCATTGACAGCGTGCAACTTGGTATCCGGAAGGGTTGTTCAAGTTGCTGAGAAGCTGCATGGGGGAGATATGAATAGACCCTTACAAACATTTGTAGACATGGAGAATATGCCTGCCCTCAAAACTCTCATGGTACCTTCGTGGCAATTAGGTGATCCCATTTGGGAGATCTTTCTCCTGGGCTGAATATTGAAGGAACATGCCAGAATTCCTTCTGTGAAGCATTCGACAAAAGAGTTTACTGCCAGAAGGGCTTCGCAGTGTTCAACATCGCAGAAGGTGCAAAGTGCCCCGTTTGTGGGTCGATTTTCAAAGCAACCACAGTGGCATTTCATGAGACAGTGTGAGTGGATGTTCGAGGTCCGTAAAGCAGGTGTCCACTCCGTCGACATGATGAGCAAGTGGCATGTGAGCAGCAATGATGAAGAATGCCATGCGAGAGGTTCGACTGTGAGGAAGGTCCAGACTGGAGCAATCTCTTCATCACAGCCAAGCCATTGCCAATCCATTGCCAATCCATGATATCAGCGGAGGATCGGACAAAATCAAGCTCAAAAAGAAGGATTATGCCATCTGTTGTGGAACACTAACAAAGCGTTGGTTGATCCCCAACGTGGACATGGCCCGTGGGCATAGAGCGCACTCTGAATGCCGAACAACATTGCAGAGTTATGGCTTTACCACTTACCCTACCTGCCGACATCCCATAACAGCTTCACTTTAGGAAGATCTTGAGGGTGCATTTGCTTCTCTAAGTTTGCACTCCGTGGTGCCAGAATCGGTCTGTGTACATATCATTCTGTCCTTGATTAGGGTTTTTAGGGTTTAGGGTTTAGGGCAGAGGCAAGCGGAGACAACTTCGCTGCTTATTTTGAGAATTTTGTTGGCATGCTCGACAAGTACTGGCAGTGCATTTTGTTTTTGATCTGTCGAATTGGTTGATTTTCAAATGCCTTGATGAGTCTATTTCTTTCTTCCTCACCGACTGGATGTATAGAGGTCTTCAATGTCAATCGCTTCTAAATTGGATACTGGATTTCCTTGGTCTAGAGTGGCATGGGCTACTCAAGATCATGAAATAAACTCCCCACTAGCACCAACTATAGTCGAAATCATTGGAACCCAGAAAATCGTGCATTAATTTTACACAGATGGACCATATTAGTAGAGTCGCACTTGATGTTGCAAGCATAACATTTGGCTCCCAGAGTCATCTCTTTTCAAAGCTTCTGCCATTTCGTCTGTGGTCCCTGGTCTCTCACTCGATTCTGCAGGTTTTGAGGCCTGACAATTTTGTGCTAAGTTGTGCTCTCTAGAATATCTGATGGAATTGGTCGATTCTAAGTAACAACCCTAAGTACCTTACACTGATACAATTGAGTGATTGCGTACTAGCTTCTAGACTGGTTACGGTATTTAGCTTCTTGCAATCAGTGCAGCAGGACCCAACTCTAATTCGTATGAGAGTATGACAATCCGTGTTGTACTCGCATCATTTTTTATGATACCAAAATGGTTGAAGTACTTCATTTCTTCAAGAAACGAATGACTAGTGTGACATTACTCATAGTTAGGTTGTTACATTTCATACTAGACAGTGTGGTTGGAGTAATGTAGCTCCTTGATTTCTCAATGGCTTATCCAAGATACTAAATGCTAGTATTGGCATGGTATAACTCTGGTTCAAGTTCGAAGTATTAAATCGCAAGAGTATGGAAAATGAGGCAGCATGAGTATTGATTGAGGTAATTGAAAATTTCATACCAATTAATCGGATCTGGTATTTCGATAATCAAAATAATCCCAGTCTTGTATTGATCGATATACCAGGTCAAAGCAAGTAACTTAGGTGTACAAGCTGGTCCAATTGCAAATTACAAATTGCAAATTTCTCATCACGGATCGACCCATAGAAACTAGCTATTGCCCTTCGGCTCATGTTTACAATACTGGCAGAAACTCACAACACTTGACACTTTTTCAGACAGGCGTCTGTAAATTTCAATCGATACTGATTCTCGTTTTGAAAGATTGTCATAAAATTCATGAAAACTGAGGGTTGCGTCTCTTAGATTTCAGCACATTGTGGCCGTTTGTATAGCTGAAAACTCTATTCAAACTCTCGAATTTTTTGCTGCCTCCCTTGAATCCCGAAGCATCCCGAAGCATTACGGTATTGATGGAATTATTTCATGTATCAATAGTGCTATTGTGTTCCTACAGAAGGGACAACCTTCATGTTCTAGAATTTATGTCTCAGTTGAATGTCACAATTTTAGCTCTATGGATTTTGGAACGTCAGAAATAGCTGTCTTGACACGTACTGCTTGTGTTCAATAAGCACGTTTTATGATGAAGTCAAACAACCTTACACTTGTTAACTGGATAAGCGTTCAAATCTTGTATATTTTATAAAATTTCCCTCCCCTTCTAGATCCTCCAAGAGAAATGTTAGATGTTAAATGATAATAATTTTTCATAACATTTTTGTAAATATACCTCACTATGTGTTATAATAGCCAAAAAGTTGATAAGTTTTATATATATATATATATATATATATATATATATATATTCCTTGCTACATGTCAATAAGGACATTCCCTATGGTTCTTCAAATGGCTACTTGAAGCACCAATTTGAAAGTCTAACTAGTATTTGCCAAGAAATGAGATTCTTTGCCCATGGCTAATAAGTGTGTCACTACCATAGGCCCGGTGAATTCTCATGATTGTTGTACCTTCAAAAAGGAAAGACAAGGCAAAATATTGTCATGATTGCATATTGACTCTCTTTTACTGCAATATTGGTCCTCATGCCCTTCTCTCGTATGTCTCTTTTGTATAATGAAGTGTCTTGGCCTTAAGCTGCACTGCATAGGTTGTCTTGCATACTTCAAATACAAATCAATTTAGAAGGCTACTTCTCATTAGTTTGGAGGGCCAAATTTGAAGGACCATAGGATATACTACAGTAGTAGAAAACAATGTTTTAGTAAACAAAATTCAGCTGATGTTTTTCTAAGTTTTCTACCCAAAAACAAAAAATTTGTGTTCATTGCATTCAGAAATTATTCAATTCCAAACACTTTGAATAACTTTGGATAATATTCTGAGCGCTTTGAATAATATTTGAATATTTGATATCCTAAAGTTGTACCTCAACATTGGATCATGTGTTGAATTAGGTCCTTGAAGTAGAAAGCTAAAGTGAACCAACCTAGTATTACCACCCTTCTCAATTAAGGCCATATTTGTTATATTGAGACCTTTCACAGTCTTATTTTTATCCTTGACTCGAGGATAGACCGTTTTATCTCTTTACTAGTATTTTTTTATAAATAGATAACAACACCAACTTTTAGAATTTCATTATAGGATGACTATTTGAGAATTATTTATTTTTGGTTTCAAATACTATTTTTTTAAATGAATTTTCCAATAACTAGAACTCTGTCTCAAAATTTGTGAAAAGTCTCAATATAACGAATGTGGCCTTAATTCCTTCCTTATGCACCCATAGGATACATTTCAGAGGAAAAATGCATACCAAATGTATATGAGGGTTGAATTGAGAAGGGTGATAATAATGGTTTGGTTCACCTTATTGCATGTAGTCAATTGTGCTTGTAAGTTTCATGTTCTAGATTCTCATGGAAACAATTATCA
The DNA here is from genome assembly GCA_963920665.1 of Straminergon stramineum. Classification (NCBI taxonomy): domain Eukaryota; kingdom Viridiplantae; phylum Streptophyta; class Bryopsida; order Hypnales; family Calliergonaceae; genus Straminergon; species Straminergon stramineum. The sequence goes on from OY987266.1 coordinate 24,201,439, forward strand.
ACCTATTTATTAACCCCTAAAGGACCAAATGGTGTTACTTTTGGTAGTATAGAAATTTTGGGCAAATGACTAGTCACTACAAATGAATTTTTTTTTAATTCTTAGAATTTTTCACACAACATGTACCCACGTGATTGCAAGAATCTCTTCACATTTTTGTGTCAAAAATGCAGTAAGTTTTTGGCCATAGGACTAGTAGTACTACTTAGAACTATCAATTCTGTGTGTCAACAATGCGCTTGGGAATCTAAACCATGGATTTAGGGCACCTATAGATCTTAACCATTGATTTAGTACTATGCAATACTATAGACTACTACGGAGTACTGCAAAAGCCACTTGAAGCAAAAATAGCGAAAAAGGGTTTTGTGGACCTTCTCATTTTTAGGAATTTCTTAAAAAATTTCATAAAATATCCATTTTGCTAGAGAAGATTGCACTCACATTACATCAAAGAATTAATGTAGGAAAATTTTTCCCTCTTCATAGCCTTCATGCAAAAGAAAGTCACTTTGATCCCATGTGTGCAACTAACATGTTGCTATTTTAACAAAAAAATTTTGTCAAGTCTTGAAAGGGTAGTACACCTCTTACATATCCAAATTGTAGCTTTCAATTCACATTTTTGGGTCGAAAATAGTACTAAAACCCACCAAAATAGACATCTAATTGGGAGCATGTTAAAAATAGTAAAATAAATATTTTTAATTTGAAAAAATTACGGAATGTCTTAAACTACCACATCTACCGTCCTTCCAGATTTCATACTAAACGGACTAATGATGCCAAAGTTATGAGCACAAAACCACTTGTCCTAGGGCTGGAAGACAAGAAATAGGACAAATGTTTCTTGCAATCACCCACGCAAGGAATAACTTTAAGGCCCAACAATTTTCATAACTTTTGACTACATGGTTAAAATGGTTGTAGTGTGATATGTAATTCCATTGTTTGGTGGCTCATTTGGGTAGCTCAAATTTTTTTTAGAATCACTTTCTTAAGAAATAAAAATTTGAAATTGGTTTTCTAGATTTCTATACACATGGAAAGCTTTAAATCATTCCATTTTGATTAATGAGATGAAAGTTATGAAGAGTTTTAGTTTGAAGATAGTTATGGTATCTCTACTTTATATTATGAACGTACAAGATATAAGGCAAAATAAGACAAGTTCTTAACAACAAGAGATATAAGACAAGACAAGGCAAGGCAAGAGAAGTTTTGAATAACAAAACTTGATATTAGATTTCGAGAAGTACAACACTAGAGCTAGAACCAAGAGTTAAAGATCTAGTAGATGTGTTGTCAAGATTGAAGACTACCATAGCCTTGACTTCTCTCACTTCTCTCTCTCTCTCTCTCTCTCTCTCTCTCTCTCTCTAGTCCAGAACAGGTGTGAAACAATTTCGGGTTATGAGCACCTGTGACAAACACCACATGAATACACAAGGACTAAAGTTTCTGAAAATACCATCCTGACAAGGGATGAAGCTGGTGGTACCTAAATTACTGGACTGACATTACAAAGTGACGGTCGTCTGAACCATGTAAGTCAGGGAGTATGTCTTGGGAAAGGAAGAAAAACCTTTTTTTAAACGGACCCAGGAAAAATTAATGTGCAAGTTCAAGTTAGCAGCTAATTAAACACCTGCACTACAGGACCACAAGAAGAAATGACCAGGTGCTGCCATATTGAGGGAAATGGCATCTACATAAAAAATAGCCAGACTCAAAGTGGCACCTCTTTTGCTACATTTCTTGTGTATGAGTGTATGAGAGCCATGCTCTGGGGGAACTAGTGTGAAAACCAGAGTAGAAGCGTGAAGGAGCTGGAACCACTTCAGTTCACGATAGTACAAGCTGGTGCAGAGGTGCACTAGGAATATCGACATGGGTGAAAAGGTTGGACAGAGAGGAATGGAGGGCAAAACGTTTTCCTACTAACGGATCAAATTAGCTTGTGATTGTGATACGGATAACAACTGGTTTTCGTGCTAAAGACACCTTGCATACGTCATGATTCTAACTATGTATTTTGGATTGTGGCATGGGTGCAGGTGAGGCACGGATCCTCAATTGCTAGCTTTATGCAGATCCAGACAGGAAGGAATTTTCTCAAGGACATGACGAAAGTTTGGTGATCAATCAAATTTTCGTTCAATATGTTGTTAGGAGGTTTGCTTGGTCTGAAAGGCTTGCTGTCATAATTGTTATGCATGAGAAACTTTCTACCCAAAGCAAGAATGCTTGAATTGCAACATAGAAGATATTAGTTATGGTAGAATAGAATGTTAGAAGTCTATTCTAGCAAGTCCAGCACAAGGGTCGAAATTCAAGGGAGGTATTCCCAAAAGACCAATTAGTGCATTCCAGTAACTTGGGGAATCTTGCTACAGTGTCACTCCTAGGAACCCATACAAGCCGTTTAAAACACACATAGTGATATGTTATTTTAAACAAGTTTCTTGTGCAATGCTTGAGAAATGTCAAAAGGTAAAGGTGTTTTCAGAAATGAATAGAAACTACCCGGAAGGGGTGATGAATAATCTTCTCTCTCTCTCTCTCTATTGTTATCTAAGAGGTTCTTCTAAAAGACTATGGAAGCTTCTAAAAGATGATAGAGGCTTCTAGAAGCTACAAGAATATTATCAAGATATCTAGAAGATTCTAGAATGTCTATGATATTTTAAGAATAAACTTTGAAGTCTTTTTTTTAACTCAATTTTTAATATTATTGAAAAAAAATTTTAAAAATGGGTGAAGATTATTTATTACAACATTACAACCATTGGAATTGTCATTTTTCAATTCCATAACTAAATTTTTAACAATTTTTTTAAGCATGAATATGAAATATTTTTTGTTTGAAATTTTTTTATAGGTATTCACAACTTCTTTCTTCAATATTTTATAGAAATCAACAAGTTGTAGGATCTACACATTTTTGTGTAAGAAGTTTGAAAGATGAAATCTAACTATTTGAGAAGAATTGAAAATAATTCTTTTTGAAATTCAAGCAACTTGATCTTGCAATTGATAAGATTTTCTCATTTTGAAATTTTTTAAGGGTGTACTCTAAAAATTTAACTAAAGGATATAGCACTTGGATTTGTTAATGAATAAATATAGATGAGAATTTATGCCTTGCTTTGGGTTTGAGTATTTTAAAGTAGTTTTGGGCCTAAGAACACTAAAAACCTTTAGGAATTCATTCTATACAATTGGGATTTTAAAGTATTTGAATGATTTCATGATATCAATAGTAATTAATGAAGTCTTTCATTTTTCATCTTTATAGCACATAAAATTGTCTACTATGACCAAACTACAATTAGATGTAATTGGGTGACACATCTACAAGAAGAAAGACTTTTTGTTTCCCCTATCTCTTTAGTTTAGGAGATGATTTAGCTTGAACTATGGATACTAATAGGAATTATAGTGAATTTCATTCAAATGGTGGTATTACAGTAAAATGGCTCAACATTCCATTAAAATGGTGCATAATATGTTAGAAATTATAGTTATTGTACAACATTCCATTAAAAGGGCATGGAATTTGTTAGAAATGGCAGAATACTACTACTATTGTAATGAAATTCTCCATAATTGAATTGTAGACCTCATCAACCCAAAAGTGTTCAACCTTCTTTACCTATCTCCGTGTCATGGGAGTTGTTTGAACCAAAAAGGATATTAAGGACTAAAAAGTGTCCAATGAATGACTTTCAAAGAAAATTTAGTTACAAAAAAATGAACTTGAAGGTAGTTGCAAAAAAGACTCATTGATTTTGTAGCGGTTTGGCATTTTTATGTTTTTTTAGGGGAATACTATAAAATAAGAAAGGAATCTTAAAAAAATTATACATATATGGCCAATGTATACACCTTTAAGAAGAAGGTACCTTAGGAAAGAAAAGCATGAAAATTTTTCTAAGTAGAAGAATTAGAAAATTGCAAAATCTCAAGAAAATAGATATGTTGACATTTTAATTTATAAAAAATAGTAATTTTTTTAAAGAAAGTAAAAATAGTTCATTTGTGAGGACTTGATGGTGATGAGATTTCATCCAAAGAATGATCTTAAAACCATCTTTAATGCTCAAAAGTGTGAACACAAGGGAGTCCTATTTGCACAAACATGGACATAAAATAGTTTATTTTAATAGGCCTCTTGGTAGGAACATGACTGCCTATAGTGGAAGTAGACTAGAAATTTTTTAGCTCTAGATCATTAATTTTGGGTACTCCCCATTAAGAAAAAAACCCTAAACCTCAAAGTGTAACAAATTAGCAAAATGGACTTTTAAAATTTAAATGTTTGTTTAGTTTCTAAAATTTAAAGGATATGATAACAATGGAAACTTTCATCTCCAATAGAAATTTCAAGTTCATTGGGTTCATGCTTCAAAAGTTATAGTGCATGACAAATCTATCACACTACATGCAATAAAAAAGAAAGTGGACTATTTCTTCTTGCAATCACCCCCACTCATCTAAGAATCTAATAATTTTTAGTTGGCTACCTTACCAATAATGTTGTCTCCTTCCAGGACCAAGGACATTATGATCCAACCGATTCTTTTTTTCAAAGTTGCTTGAATGTGTTTGATTTGTAATGAAGTAGGAACTTCTAAAGCACCACATTTATTATTGCACATGATTTCTATTGATAGAGTGATCAAAAAATTACATTCTAATTGGAAAATGAAAGGAGATTTCAAATGCACCAAAAAATGCAACATTTGGATATTATAATGGCAAAAGTTACAAAGGATCAAAGGTTTTTTGTAGATGTTCTTGTAAAAAATATTTCTTCAACAATAAGTACATATTGATAATGAAAATGTACATAATGAGTACATCTATTCAAGTGGTATTTTTAGGCACCTAACACATTTATGGTCAATTTCATTAAAATAGCACTATCCATACCTTAAGATAGGCTGTTTGTTTTGTTTTGTTTATTTGTTTGTTTGTTACGTTGAGATCTCCCTAACCATGTGTCCCTAGTCAAGTTCTTGGTACAGTTGGGAAGCCCTTGGCAAGGAAAGGTGCATGGGCTTTGTTTCACGACATTTGGACTTATAGTGTGAAAGTTATGGAATTTTGAAGTTTTTATGAATAAAAAAATTAAAATAATACTTTTACTTTTATTTTGATTGTGGCAATGACACAGGGCACACGAGTTCCATTGAAATGGTGGGCCATTTCAATAGTTTGGCACTTTTAAGGTTTAGACTGGACAATTTGAAATCTAGACCTATCCTAGATGTTAGGAATCTAGACTTGTCCTAGATTTCTGAAATCTAAACATGTCATAGATGGTTTAGACTGCACGGTTTGAAATCTACATTGGTTTTAGATTTCTGAAATCTATATTTGTCCTAGATGTCCCTTTTAGAGTTTAGAGTGCGTGGTCTAAAAAATGGCACATAGAGTACACCATTTCAATGAAATTGACCATATTTGGAGGTCCCTATCTTAGATAAGGTAGCCAACCCGTTTCCAACCACTTAAGGAATTCACCATAGGTGCAAGATGGGTTTGGTGAGGGAAAAAATTTCCTCATGCAGTGAAATAGATTTTAGAAGGATTTCAAAAAAATTTACATTTTTTTTGTCAAAAATGAAATTACTATAATTTTTTTCATGAAGATTATGTAAAACCCATATGGTCAATTTCATTAAAATGGTGGTATTCAAATGCCATTCAGACTGTGCAATCTGAACTCTAAAAGGACATTTAAGATTGTTACAGATTTTGAACATCTAGGACACTTATAGATTTTAGAAATCTAGAAGGATTATAGATTTTAGACCGCATGGTCTGAAATATCTATGACATTTCTAGATTTCTAACATCTAGGACAAGTTTAGATTTTAGACCATGCCAAAGTAGTGAAATTAGACCACTAATTTACTAGAATACTGCCATTTTAATGAAATTGACCATCTATTCTTGTCATATAGGTCATTCTATTTTCAATCATAGGCTTGTTACAAAATTGATGAGAGTAATAATTGTGGCATTCTATGTACACATTGTGATCATTCTAGGCTTTCCATGTACACTTCTTGAACATTTATGTTGCTCTAGCTAGTATGTGTCAGTGGTGAGCAGAAATGTGAGGCACGGCTGATTGGAAAAACATCAACCTATACTATGAAAATCGGGGGTGGTCAAGAATGGGTCGGCTACCTTAGTGATGAAAATCTCATCATTGAAGTGTGGATATTTTTCCTTTAAATATAGAAAAATAATTAAAATATTGTGTGGTTTGGCAAAGTTTTCGAGCAATTTAACTATTGATCTCAATTTTATATACAAAAATATTCTCATTTAGGCTTAAACTTTACTAGTGAAATTATAAAATGAAATTAACAAAGTATAGTTTCTATTCCAATTTGAAAATTTGAAATTCCTACAATTAAATATTTTAATGCAAATGAATTTTGGGGCACTAACCATGGTGAATTCATTTTCATATAATGAAATGATATGGAATTTGATTTGTTCTATGATATTCTTCACTATATTATACATTCCTGTAATAAATTTGATTTTTTTTAGATTAGTTTGTATTAGATAAAGATTTTTTTAGATTTTCTTTTAAGAAGTTTTGTTAAGTTTCAAACCTACTATTTTGTGTATCTCAGTTGGTTCACAATTTCCAGTTGTGGAGGAGATGCAATTTACATACTGTTTTATCAGCATATCTATCAGCAGGTCTGCCAAGTCAGCACAGCGAGCCACGACAATGCACATGGCAAATAGGCGCATACGGTATTTGGAATACCGCCAGTGTACGGAATTGACGGTTTCTTCTTTAAGTTGCAGTTTTCTCTCGAAAAATTCTTTTCTCGTGTTCTAGAAACTGACATAGTCCGTCACTTCTCCTTCGCTTAAAGTTTAGTACGGAGTATTTGTGAAGCGCACGAAGACTAATATGTAATGGTAAATAAATAGAACGAGCTTGCGACTCCAGCAGTCATGCACGACGACAATGCAATCCATACGGCGAACTCTCCATGGGCCAACTGATATCACGTACTAACTTAGAGAGGTCAATAAGCTTCTCAAGTCTCAACCTCGAAGCTTGTTTTCAAATTCAATAACAGAATGCTACTTTTAAGGTACATTCCAGAGGCATTGCATCACAATGGTGCAGCTAGAATGGCATCTCAGAGGAATACATGCTCCGTTATTGGGTTGACTACGGACACTCGATCCGAAATTCTACCAAGGCCGCGGCGGGGAGTTCAAGAGTAATCCTGACAATTGCAGCACGGCCTCATGATGGGGCAAGAACAGCTAACGCACTAATTTAAGAGCTACTGTACATCCGTGAAATTGAGATATTGTATGACGCAGCTCACTCATGAAGCGGGGAACTAGCAACGATCCATACTGAATGTCTAGAATGACAACGGAAGCCAACGGTCCCGAAAACCTTCAGAATTTTAAAGCAGTGAGCATGGTCACAGCTAGTACTCTAAGAATCAGCGTTGCAAATTCGGTAAAGCTCGCAGTCACCGAATTTTCTGAATCCCCGAATTGAACACCATGCAGCAATTAGTAAAAACTTATAATTTAATGGCCGGGTACAGTGCTGCCAGTACGTTTTGGTGACACCCAGTACACTGTGGACAGGATTAATGTACCAGAGAAGCACTCGTCCCAATTCAACCGGTTTCGAGCTCTGGCATAAAACAGGCACAGTGATAACTCGCAATTGCGTCAAATCCCCGATCTGGGGAATTAGCCCAAACGGATCAATTTGGAAAAATAGTCGGTCCCAGGCACATGTGAGAGCTACGAATTATTCTCTGTTCTATGTGAAGTTACACTCTCAAAAAGTTCGTCGTACCATCGCCTACAATTCCTTCGGCTGAAATGCAGTTAGTATCACTCTGTATACTGATCGAACTGAAGCTCAGGGAATATGCACATGGTGTCAATATATGAACGTCCATTTTGTTACATTGGCGCAATTCGATTAAAATCGCCCCGTGGACCCTTAACCTTCTGAACGAATTGTAATGATGTAATGTGCTGAGTGATCGAGGATATACGGGTGAAAATCTTAAATTACCAGTACACAATGTTGTGAATGAAATGCAATTTGCATATTATTTGCATGTTATTTGCACGACTGTCAGCACAGCAAGCTAAAGTGAATGTCAAAATCGGGCGCTCAATACCGCCAGTTGAAAAAAATTAGTATCAATTACTCTGTACAGTAGCGAGCCGCTGCTAGTGCAAATATCACCTCCGATCCGAGATAGAGCGACAACCAAATCAAAGAAGAAGTTTCCGTACACCAACCCAATTATGAGACCAACAATTAATACTTAATTGCAAATCTGCAAGTGTGGAGGTCACAAAACTCAATCATCGAGATCGAGAGAAATGGACCCTCCCAAGCAAGAAGTCAATACAGAGGCAGAGTTTCTGGTCGCGCCAAATTCTCCGGGCAGTACCAATCTAGCTACTGCAGGCTAGACAGCTAGAGTAGAATGCCCAAGTACTATCTAGCAAATTTATTCTCTTCAATCGCTTGAGCTTCAACCATGATCGATGTAATGGCGAACCTCGCGGAATACTACGACACACACAGCATGCAAGATATGCAGGCATGCATTTACGGGAGGAACTGCTTCTCGATGAAGTCGACGGTTTTGGTGTCGATGCGGAAGCCCTTCTCCAGCACCTCATTCTTGATGGCAGGCTGGAAGAGCGAGGGCGCGATCTGCTGCACGCCCGGGTTCTGGCTGCTTAGCGCTGCGAACGCCAGCGCCGGGGACTTGCCCACGTTGAGCTGGAAGTGCACCAGTGCCCTGGGGAACACGAAAGTCTCCCCGGGGTAGATGGTGGCGGAAAACAGCGTGTTGTTTGTGGTCACGAATCCAACATAGAGCTCCCCTTTCAACAGGACGAGAATCTCCGTGGCGCGCGGGTGCGTGTGTGGCGGGTTGATGCCGCCCTTGGCGAAGTCGATGCGCGCGGCGGAGATTCCGAGGGTGTTGAGACCCGCGAACTGGATCACGGAAGCAGCAGTCACGTTGGCCTTGTTGGGGTTGTTGGTGTCGCCGGGGTTCTTCAAGCCCTTGTACACGAAGTCAGTGTTGACAACCTGAGCAGCAGGTTTGCACGGGAAGCCATTCAAGACGGTCGCGCCGGCGCTCTTGTCCGCCACGCAGACGTCCTGGAGAGGATCCTCGTCAGCCGCGATGGCGACCTGGGGACCCACCAGGACCACTGTAAGCAGCACGGCGACAGTAGCCCACAGTGCACGGTTCGTCATGTTGCTGTAAATCTCAAGCAGTGCAATGCAATGCAAATACAATCGGCAGTACTTGCAGTCAGATTCCTGAGAGAGAGTGAGAGAGTGAGAGAGGTAGAGCTGGAGAAGCTAGGATGAGTGAATCGATCAGTTGTATCTGGTTGAAGCTCAGGTTGGCCTGGGCTTTAAATAGGCGCTGGAACTCAGTTTCGATCTGTTTACGTGACACTAGCTGATGAGTGTGCCAAGTGGCACTGCTCGTGCCAGGACTTTGACCCAACTGGATGAGGTGGATGAATGAAGCTTTGGGGAAGTCCCGCCGGGCCGTGACTACTCAGTAAAACCAAGTGGTTTTTAGTTGTCGGAGGTGGGCAGACCCATCTCTACAGTAATAATTGAAGGCAGATCGAGATCGAATGGCTTCCAGTTACATTTCTGGCTACTGGTTGAACGACTTCAACGTTTGTGAGATGAGAATTCTGTTGTGAAGAAGCTGGCCGGAGTTCAGAACGAGGGAGGAGCAACCGGTCCGGAAACACCGATAGTACGTACTGAGTACATACCAGTCCCGTTGTCAACATGGGAAGATGGATTGGTTTGACATGTGGGATTTTTCGTGCATGGGTCTACCTCTGCTTAGTGCCTTACGGCCTCCTTACATGCCCTGCTGGGTGGGTGTGTTTACCAATATTAGAATATAGAAACCATTTTTATGTTTCTTTTATGGTGTGGAGTGCAGTAATATCATTGAAATTCATTCTTGTACTTCCACACTCATCGATGATTGATGGAACTGTTCTTATCTTTTAGTACTTTTTCTAGCCTCAGGTAGGAGGTGCAGAAACCGACTACTTAAAAGCATTATGGCTTAGGATGTCCTCTATGCTGATCAAAGCATTTTCTAACAAATTTTCAGAGAAAGAGAGGGAGACACATCCATTACAATTTGATTTGTAATTTTTAGAATTAAACTGAATTAGATATGATTTTCTAAAGATCACAATAGTAGGGTGCTTTTTGAGTCCATAGGTACTGCCACGAAATGTCAAACACTTGTCCTTCAATGGTGCAAATGGAGTCCAAAAATGAAGGTTTGCTAACCTTAAATTGCAACAACATGGTGTATTTAATTGTCTAGGATGACACAAAGTCTCCCACTACTCATAACTCCACATTATGTACACAAATTTTTTGTCAACTTCCTAATTAAACTTTGAAATCCCCAACCATTCCTAAAACTGTGCAATGAGAATCCCAAATTGGTACCAATACTTCAATGGGCCATTTTTCATTCCTGCAGTGACAATTCCTAGTACACTCTAGAAACAATTTTTGGAGCATGGGTAGAGTTTGCACTTCCTACCTTACATACCAGGTAGGCGGGCTTCACATAGAAGTCGACCCTTAAGGCCTCTTGCCATGCTCCATCAATAGGTAAAGTTCACATGGGAGCTACAAGGTCCGAATGAGCAATTGCACTATTATGTGAACCTAGTGAGTGGAAAGCAGTGATCTCAACCGAAGGAATTACCCATTGATTTTGGTGAAACACGAAATCTTCATTTTCTACTCACTCATTTCAACAAAACAATTGGTGAAACTCTTCTTGTCTTCTAGTACTTTTTTTCCCACGAGGCTAGTATGGCAAGATTTCCATAATGACTTTATATATATAATGCTCATGGTTTCATATATGACTTTATCATGTTCAATTTTTAAAAATTTCTTGGTAGGATTGTATCATTTCAATAATCAAGTTTGCTTATCAACCCAAGTGAAAAATACAACAAAAGTCAATAACCATGAGTTGAAGAGAGATAAGTGGTGAAGGCTCAATTGTACAAAGAGGCATGAAGGGTTATTTTGAACCTCAAAGGTTACAAAAATATTTGATTTCTATATAGTGAATGGATACAAGGGTTAGTGTTATTTCAACAATAAGACAAGCTTCATTATTTTTGTACCAATCAATGGCATTCAATTGTTTGAAATTGCAAGATCTTCAAATATGTGAATTTATGAATTTGTAAATTTGCAGATTTTTAAAATTGAAATTATGAATTGAAAATTATTTATTAAAATTTTAATCATTAACTTATTAATTAATAAATTCAAAAACTTATAGTTTGTTTTATATCCAACTACAAGTTGAAGGTTGCTTTTAAAAATTTAACATTTTTCTTTAATTTGAAAATTATTTATTAATTTTAATTAATTAAATTTGTATTATAAATATTTTAAAATTTATTAAATTTTCAGTTAATTGAAATTAAATAGTCTTAATTTCTAATTTTTTATTAGTTTACCAAACTACTAAGAATACAAATAGTTATAGGTAATGGATTGATTCAATTAGTTCTTGAAACAAAATGGACTTAAGTTGTTGTTCCTTGAACAAGAAATTATATTTCTAGTTGACCTTACTTGTAGATAGTAGATACACTAATGAAGGTACATATTTTACTTTGAATTATTTTTTAATATGAAGATAGCAAAATTTTATGATTATTTTTCTAAAATATGAATATATGATAGATTCTTACATCTATAAGATGAGGTTGATGATCATGTTGATGATGTATGAATGAATCTTATGGATGAAGTCACTAGTATGAATGTTCTTTTGAACAATCAAATGTTCCCTTGTGATTACACTTGTATTCATTTGATAGAATCGATTATGTAAATTTATGCAAGTTTCATGTATAAAACAAATTGGGTTAGAGTACAATATTACTTATGCAATGGAAGATTTGGAAGCATGAAAGAAAGTACATTTTGATATTAAAGGGTAGCATTGATGACATTCTCATCAAAGTAAGTGTGTAGGATTTAAGGATATTTATAGAACAAAATATTTTGAAGATAGATACCATCTCATTGAGTGAAAAGGGAGTATTGGTCATTTAAGGCGACCTCAAATATTAAAAGATTGCAAAATAGGGAGAAGTACTATTGAAACGTCCAAGGAAAGTAGTGATAAATGCAACTATGTCAAAGAGTTGGCTACTCATGTAGATATCACAACCAATGTAGGAAATTTCTATGTGAAGAATATGGTGAAGGTTGAATAGAATAGAATGTAATTGGATGTATTGTTGTCATTGGTTAGATTCTTCTGAGGTATGATACTTCTTCTTACTTTGGGTCTACATTCTTGTATGCATCTCTCTTTGTTTCCACATGTCTTTTTTTTAATCTTGAGCTTATGGCATAATACATTGAGATTCCATGATTTTAATTTCATCATTTTCAATCCTTTTGATGTAAAATTTTCCATTCTATAGTAATACAATTGTTAGATATAGAGTCAAGAAAAATTAGTGTTGTGTTACAATGAAGGTTAATGCCTTATTTCCTTATTACCGTACTCATTTGAATTTAACCTCTAAAGTTCTTTGACTATGTTATCCCCCAAAACTCTCTAAAACTGTCATTTCTAATACAAGTACCAAATTTTTTGAAAAATATCATATTTGGACACATATAACCGTGGGATCTTGTAGTACACTAAATTGAGAAGATGTGGAAAAAAATTCAGAAATTTCCATTGTGTAGATTGCAAGATATTAGTGTTTGAAGTGACAAAAATCTATTTTTGGGCCTTGTGAAAAAATGGGCAGCTGCATTTTACAAGGTCACATTTGTACGAAAAAATGTCTCAAATGGTGGTTCTTCTTTGGATTCGTTCTTCAAGGCAAATTGGCTACATGCTTGAAAATTTTCAGATCATTTGGAATTGTGCAATATATAGGAAAAAAATAGTAAATAGAAAGATGTAGAGAATGATTCAAAATATAAAATATTTAAGAATTTTCCTATAGAATTGAAAAATGCCAGTCCCAATGGTTATAATTTTGTAAAAAACAATGTACCCCTAACATTTTTTTTCCAAAAATATGGAAAATTGAGTTAAATAAAGGATTTCAAAGTTTATTTTAGAGTAGAGAATCCATACTTGCTTGCAAACTAAAATATCTCATAACTTTTGTCTCATTGATCAAAATGGAATGATTCAAATATTTCTATGTACAAAGAAATCTAGAAAACCAATTTCAAATTTTTATTTTTGAAAAAAGTGATTTTTTCAGATCTGCCCGGATTGCTTGAGTTGAGAAGCAAACTACATATTGGGCCATAACTTTTGACTTATATTTCCAAAAGTCTTGAAATTTAGTGCACATGAAAGATATTCCTCGTCCACACCTTCAATTAAATTTTGGGCCAAAAACATGGAAATCTCTAGTCACACGTACCTACCCAAAATTTCTATGTTGCCAAAAAATGCACCTTGATCCTTTACGGGTTAAATCTCTTTTACTTGCTTTTATTTCTTGTCCTTATATAGGTGGCTTGGCCCCCTTTTGTAGTGTCACTACATCCTTTTCATCTTACTAAAGTCTAAATATTAATTGGTATGTATAGGATGGTGTAAGCAATGAATAAACTCTAAGAGCTTCCAGAGAAGCATCCTTTATATTACCATGTGCCACTCACTACAAGAGAAAGGGGTATTTTTAGTATAGTCCTAGACATATAGTCCTATAAGTAATGACCTTAAAGGGATATTTTCAATAAAAATTTACTAAACACACATGTATTTTTGGTAAATTTTTCCTAAAAACACCCCTTTAAGGTCGTTACTTATAGGACTATATATCTAGGACTATATTGAAAACACCCCTTTCTCTTGTAGTGACTGGCTGATGTAGTTTGAAAGAGCCATTGTGTCCTTACCATGTATTATGGAAAAAGTAAGAGGCTTTGCTACTAGCTGAAATGTGTATTAGTTAACTCCAAACTCTACCCCTTGATGACATCATAACATAGTTGCAAATGTATTAGCATATGGAAAAGATAAGAGATTTTGATTCTTGATGAATTATGTGCTCGTGTACCTCACACTTTACCATATAGTAAACTAATATTACCAATTCCTTTATAATAAATGTAAAACAAATAAAAGTTGCTAATTTCCTTGTAGATGTAGGATTAAACCCTAGAATGTTGGGTTGGTCGATCACCATAGAAATCATTCTTTTTGGTACTATGTGAATCATTTGCTTAAAAAATCCAAGATTATTTATTAGAGGTCAAACTATTGTGTAAGACCTCCTTTTTATACACAATTTCAAGGATGCACATTTGCACTTCTATCTTACATAGAAGGCCTCTCTATCATTCATTGGATATTGTGTTTGTAGTTGCACTAAAGGATTAATTCTTAAATGGATGAAGTGGTGACTATGGAAATCATCCCTTTGGGAACTGTATGATATCATCTATTTAAAAAAACCCAAAAATATTCATTGGATGTCAAACTATTGTACAAGATTTATCCTTTTTGCACAAAATTTCAAGGATGAAAAATTGCACTTTTGTCCTACATAAGAAGATTTTTTGTCATTCATTGGACAAAAAATGTCTTTGGCATCTTGTTAGGGTTAAAGATGAGTATGCATTTATTCTTGAAAGCCCCTTCTTTAGCTACCAATAATTTGGGCAACAATATGATAGACATGGTGTGATGGTGTTACCATAAGTTTCAATAGGGAAAAATTGGCAGCTAGTTCAAAGGTAGTTGATGGAAGTAGGAAAAAAAATTGTTGGACTTTGAAAATGAAGGTTGCCAAACTAGAAAGAAATTTTTAGGGTTAGAAATTAACTAATTCCAAAAATTGGAGGATATTTTACTACTTCTTTCCAATACTTGACAAATTTCAATTGTCACGGGAAAAAATTTAGTGGCTCATAACCAGCTAGGTGAGGATCAATTTTCTTGAGTATCAACTTCCTAGTGGTGCCTCCAAATCAACCCAACAATTTGAAATTCTAAAAACCCCACAAAAAGAAATAGGAGGGAGGGGTTAGGGCCACCTCACCTAAGTGTCACATTTGAAAGGATTTTTTCTATGCATAACAATATGATTAAGCAAACGCTTCAAAATCACATGACAACATCAAATTTGGATAGTGTCATGCTATAGGCCTTGGAAGGACTAGACAATGGCTTTGACAACATTCTAGAAGATGCCATTTTAAATTTCACCACTTACATATCAATCCTAAGCACCTTATAGGGGTGGCAAATGAACCAATTGAAGAAGGTGATTCATAACTCTTTTGATTTCATTCAAACTTTTCATTACTTTCCTCAACTCCATTTTGCATGGACTAAGAGGATCCTTGGCCTTCAAGTGGCAAAGGGCTTTGCCAAGTTCAATTCTTGTCAAGAATGCAATATTAATTAGTACATTCATTGTGGAATTGTTTTTCTTTACAATACAAGAATTTAGCAAGTTAGTCATCACCAATTTCAATTTGGAAGAAATTGGCTGGTGAGAAATTGATATTGAAGGAAATAAACCTATACTTTTTTGTGATTAAGAGGATGCAATTGGTGACTATTGAAAAAAAACTGTTCGTTTTCATGGAAAGAGGAAATCAGCTGGAGGACCTCCAAAATTTTCTGTACATTGGTGTTGTCGAAAGTTAGCTGTTTGGTTTTGGTCAGTTTGGTGAAGGATGACAGATGAATGTGTCTGCATATTTGCAATCTCTGCAGTTGCCAAGTCCAACCTTCGCAGCTTCATGCAAACTAAGTTTAACTTAGTTAGTGACAGTCAACAATGTATGAATTTCAGGAGAATTGATTTGTTGGAGTCCGGTCTTTCGGTTTCTCACTCTCATGTCTCTGACAAAATCCTGCTGGCAGTCTTACTGACCCGGACTATGTCTTGATTAAGTGTTAATTAACTTATAGAGAAGCACATGGTTGATGGTTCCACAATCATGCACCACATGTGAGGATACAAATTTACATAATTCAAGTTGATTGCAAATTTGTAGGCATGGATGGAGGAGGCTTCAATTCGCTGAAGTGGGCTCGCATTCACACTTTCGTAGGGCAATGCTTATTTCTGGAGTCCAATAAGTTGCAATGTAATTTAATTATCTGATAGTAAAAGATTGAATGTGAATAATTTTATCTCCTACTATTTCTTTGTTTTGGTTGTGAAAGATTGTAAACCATTCTCATAATGTTCTTCATTATGTCCTCTTTCAACTCTATAATGACATGTGGTCTTAAAAATTTTGAAAAATGTTTTCAACGTTTCTATCAAAATAAAAAATATACATATTCATGGAATCAATGGATAATTGCATTGGTTGATGACTAGTGATAGGCAAGTCATTTTCAAGATGGAAGAACCAACCCATGATGCACACACTTTGCCTTTTCAATAAAAACTAAAATTTTTTACGTACTATGGATTGAAAATTTGAGTTCATATGTAGAACCTACCAAAGTCCTTTGATCAATGAACTAGGAGATGTCACAAAATACAAAATTAGACACCTATAAAATAGGGGGAAGTTTTCACTTGGAGACTATGGCAAGTCTCCAAAGTAGAGTGCGTAGGGGCTCTCTTATACTAGGGCTATGAGCCTTCTTTGGGAGAGCAAAACTTTGGAACTCTTCTCTAAATTTTCACTTCAAGGAAATAATTGTTCACGAGGGATAATAAAATTTGAAAATTTGGATTAAGGAACTTTGATATCAAGAAAATATATCACTACAACATTCTTGAATGAGTAGGCATGGGTCTCCTTCTTATGATAGTATTATAGAAGAAATATATTTGAATTGCCATGTCTACCCATGAAGAAAAACTCTTTGATTCAAGAAATATTCAATATTTTAAATTGAAAAACTCCATTCTCACATTCAATTTGGAATGCACACTTCCTCAATTATGTTAGTCTATCCTATATTATTAGCTATAGGAGCAACGCAAATTGAAAGAAGCTAAAAGGACCCCAGATGGTCTTTTCAAGAATGTAATGATGAAATACAAAATTAACACCCCAATATAAAGGACATGTTTTTACATCTAATATGCACATAAGGTCAATTTCATTAAATTGGTGACATTTCATTACTTTGATGCAGTTTAGACTACACGCTGTGAAACCCAAACTTATACATGTCCTAGTTTTTTGACTTGAAATTCAACCATTGCAAAGATATATGTTACAATCTTTGGCTTGTGAAATATTGTCAATTTAACAAAAATTGACGTCACAAGATTGAGGGAGAAATTCTCGACACTTTGGAAGACTGGTAGGACTCATTTAGACAACTCTAGCGTATAGGCTAGTTCACCTAAACTGTTGTCCTTCGTTTTGCGTTGCTGCATATGAAATTTACAAGTATGACCGTTAATTCTCAGTTCACTTTCATGCAGAAAGCGAGCGTCGAGCCTGAATGATTGAGCCTGGGTTTTCCGTCAGGGAGACGTCACCACGCACCAGGTGCTGCAATTTGTAAACACATGTGCTCATCAGTTGGCTCCACAACGGAACTGGGTCCGCAACTCCCCAATTGAAAATGCTTGGGCTTCGGAACTTCAGAGGAGGTGACGTCGCTCACACAAATGCTTGACAAGTTGACGACTTTAATTCACAATCACTGGCAGTCTGTTCTAGCAGCTCGGTTCCCGAGACCGACCAACCATTCTGTCGACAGCGTGCTCCAGCTCTCGGCTTCAGTTCTGGACAGAAACAGATTTCCCTGCGCGCACCCCAAGAGCTAGAAATGAAAATTATAACTTACTCCGTCGCAGACAATGCTTGCAACTTTTGCATGAGAAAGAAAAGTGCCAATTCTATCTTATCTTCCTTCCTCGTCAAAATGTAGGACAAGCATATGATCCGCGGAATTGGAACATGCGGAAAGGATCTCCTGGAAGTTCCCTCAGGAGCTACTAACACTAGCTGCGGCTTCTTGACTGTGGATCCAGCAAAAGGAAGGAGGCTTCATTGGCATGATCGAATACAAGCCATCCCTAGAAAGGTTGAGTAGCTATCTTACTTAAAAAAAACAAGAGGTAGTGCTACAGGGACAGAGGTCACACAGCCTCTCGTACTGTACCTAAATTGGCATTGTAACCCCTAAATATTCTTTGCAATTTTGGGCCCAAAAAATGGTCACTTTTGGATCAAGGTTTTGGGATGCAAAAAATATTTGTAAGAAAAATGACAATAGGATCTTCATTTCACCTTTCCATAGAACACATGGAAAATTTTCAGTTTTCAATTCCTTACCATTTGTTCTTTTCCCTATTGCTTCCTTGTGGGTGTTTCCCAACTTCAAAATTCAAGAAGTTCTAGAATATGTGTAAACTAGATTCCACATATTTTAGTATGATGTAGATGCTTGGGTTTAGAATGATTACACCGTACCCACCACCAAAAAATTTATTGTTCAATTTCAAGTGGATTCTTTTATGCAATTAGGGTTTTAGAATCGCATTGTGCGGGTGTCACGGGTTTTTTCATCCACAAGATTTTATGTTCGTTTGTGGAATGTTTATCATCTCTCTTATTTTAGAAATTCTTTATCCCTTACGCTTTGCAAGTCTCTGTCGATGCATTGGAGGTGAGATCGATATTTCGGTAGCCTGGATAAATCCAATTGCAAATCCAAGTCAGTAAACTCCGAATTGCAACAGCTGCCATTCTTGAGGTGTGGCAATCTTCAAGCTGTGAGCCTGATCAGGTGCACACATTCACCGATGCTGGCCTGAAAAAATGACCATGCCGATTTCAGCGCAAACAAGATGTTTGTTTACCATTTCAGAGCAAATTATGCTTCGAGTAATTCTGATTTCAGTACTATCACATACCATCATGCTAAATTTCTGGAACTCAAGATTCCCTTTCATCTTTGAGTGATGCCCCATTTCGGCCTTGTTCTCCAATAACAACGGACCACGGCATAGTGCCCTTCACTTGCTCCAAGTTGCAAAAGCTTTTCGACCGTCATAATTCGCAGCACACCTTAATCCAGCAGCTTTAGAATCCCCGCTACATCTCCTTTGCTTGAACAAAACAAAAGATTACAAACTTCTTCTACCATCATGGAACTGATGGAAGCATTCACATGTTGAATTATCCCTAGAACTTACTCCCTCAGTTTCAAAATAAATCGGCTAGGTTGAAGAATATTGCTTGTCTCAAATTAAATTCGATGTTTCAATGGTTCGCAGAAATGAAACACTGGACATGCTTGATAGTGTCATCTGGGCACTGCAAAGTGATTGACAATTCTCCTTGGCACTGCATTTTCTACTTGCCCATGTGCAGTTGCCGGTAGTGATTGCCGCTATCTGATAGAATAACTTGGACCATGCATTGTTGTCAAGAGAGAAAAATGTTGTTCAACTTTTTTTTTATCAATAAACTTTCTTTCTAGCATGAATCAAAAAATCAATGTCCTATGGGAGTTCATGCTGCAACAATTGAATAGCACAAAAGAGGACTAGATTGAGAATGTTCATATCATGGTTGTTGGAAGGTTGGTTGTTTAATGTGATATCAAAGCCATCTTGCTTTAGGGCCATTGCCAAAGTAGGTTGAGGTTCATTGTTAGTGGAATGAGGCTTGGTGTGAATCTATTGCACAATAATATTATTGTTGATTGTAGTCTTCTTAGCTAATGCATGCAGGCTACTTTTTTTGGATTGTCGGGATAAGTTTCTCAATCAACATTGACTTCACTACCTCCTTCCATAGGCTTGGTTTCTATCATTCTTGTTGGTCCTCTGAGTTGGCTCTTGAAAAAGAAAAAGTCAAAAGATTTTGATTTTCCCATTGAATTTATGGTTCTTGAAAGTATCCCATCAAGGGTGAGTCACTATTGTGAGGAACATGATTTTGGGAATGAAATGCTTGTTCTTTGTAGTTTTCAATGGTGGCTCCTTGTTGGGCATTAGGTAGAAGGTGGCCTTCATCTCAATAAAAAAAAACACTTCTTGTCAATTTAGATTCAGTCCATCATGAATTCTAATTGTGATGGATGGGCTACATCTAACATAGACAAGCATAATTGATTGCAAGCAATCTTGTTTTACTCTATCAAAAACAATTTGATTGCATTTGAGTGACACTTGATATTATTGTCTTGGAGTCCTTGATGTTGGCACTATAAGAAACATGTGTTTTAGGTGATTGGTCTTAAGTGACATCCAATGTAACAACCCTTGTTTTTATCTCAAAATTAACATTCAACTTAACATCAAGCAAAACAATTATGTACAACATAACAACTCATTATATTGGATTTCACCTAAAATTTGTCACCAAAACACAGATTCAAAAATATAGAAGATGGTAAACAAATGAAAAAACAAAACATTGTTGATCATTATACTTGAAAGTACTAAAAACATTACCATGCATAGTATTATACACCATACTTCTTTACAATGATGACCTTCTTTCCAGAAAGTGCATATCCACTTGTATTATCTTTGCATTAGAGCACAAATGGATCCTATAAGTGCCCCTTCTTTTGTGTAAACTTGAAAAAATGAAAGCTATGAGGGACAACACCTAAAACTCCACCAAATAAGTCACTATCTTGTATAACCCAATTGGTTGTGGCTAGGCAAGGACCAACACTCTAGACTAAGGCATGGTTGAGTGCATGCAAATGAGAGACAATTTTCTATTGATTTGGATTTTGGTGACTAACATGTACTTCATGTGGAAACAATTTTAATATTCACTATTAATGCTTCATTGGTCTGGCTAAAGCATTTCCACCACAAATGAGGGCAACCTGCTGAAAGCAAAATCACATTTTTATACTGACCTTTTTGCACCACTATTATATGTATAACACTCAGGGAATAACTTATTAAAAAAATTTACTCATACTAAAATTAAAATTTGTGCTTTGAATGTTTTATTTTTAAATGTTTAGTTGTAAATATCAATTTTCAGATTCATAAATTATTTCAAAAAGAAAAGAAGTATAGTTTGAGGAGATTTACCAAACAAAATCCCCCTACAAAAAACTTGGATGGAAATTGAATTCAGTGAGTTTCATTCATTGATAATTGACTAAATGTGTTACTTCGGACCCCCTTCAATGGCACGCAATACCTCATGTGAATGTTAAACAATAATTAGTTTTCTCTTATACAACACATCTAATCCCACCTATATATCTCTTAGCACTAACTTTGTAGAAGTTATAGTCCTGATCTAGTTACAAAATTTGTTGGCCTTCTACACATAAATAGGATATTGTATCCAAACTATTGAATTGGCAATACATTGTGACCAACAATACCTTCTCACACCAAATTTTGCGTTAAAATCATCTAGGTGGCAATCGTTGGAAATACACATACCAAATTATGTGCTCAATTTTATAATGTGTTGTGAGATAAAGAACATTCTTTTTTCTATTATACACAAGTACTTGTTGTAGAATAGGAAATTGCCTGAGTGTACTAGATTCCATAGTAGACTATGACAGGCGTTAGAATCTCGTCCAATGAGAACAATTCGAAATCATCATTGTTTGTGACCCCTCCCCCCCCCAAAAAAAAATAGAGGACTAGATGTGTCCTTGCATCCCTTTATTTTTTCTCCATATTAGTTTGATTACTCTAAAGGGATCTCCCAACAATAACTATGAAGGGCACTCACATGGGTCATTTCTTCTCTAATGTGTTTTCTTTTCCCCCCAAAGCACTAGAAGAAATCCTCGTATTTTTATATCTTATAAAATGTGGAAATACGTTTTTTCTAATGTCAAGCATGCCCTCATGAATGTCCAAAAAAATCCATCAAGATTAACATGGCAAAACCATGAAAAAATCTAAGAAAACATGTCATATTTTTAGAGCAACATCTACATAGACATGGTCAAAGAAGGTACCAAAAGTGTACCATGTGGCAACCACGTCACCTCTTCACAAGCGCCATGTAGGCGGGTTGTGCTACATGGGATTTTTTCACCCAATCCGAGATGATGTGGCAGTTGATGTAGCATTTGACTTCACGATGTCTAAGAAGATTAATAGTATTTTGAGCAACATCAACTTAAACATTAAGAAGAATTTTAATATTGTTTTTAGTGACATCAACTTCAACATTAGAATGCTTTTTGAGACATAAGATTTGATGTCAACGACATTTTTTGGAACATTTTACGACATCAACTTTGACATACACCATATAGAATAGGTCATATACAATATACCATACATTATACACAATACATCATACACCATGCACCGTATTTGGTATTTATTTTGCATGGCTTGAAAAAGACACTTAATGTGAGTATATTAACAAGAAAAGATAAGCTATTTATACAAGTGGGGTGGTAGGAAGGAAGACAAACCATATAGAATATGTGAATTTTCTGAATTATACAAAGTTGTTGAAGTTAATATTACAAAAAAGATTGGGACATCTTAGTTGAGGTTTCAATTGATGACCTGATGTCTAAGTTGATGTTTATAAAAACATTGTTCAAATTTTCAAATGGTATCAAAGTGTGATGATGTGGCATGCCACTTCATCCTTGTTGGATGCCATGTCAAGGGAGGATTGAAATTACTTCAATATAAATTGCAACAAATAGAATATCATTTTGTAGTTCCTAATGTCTTGTTGTTTACAAGAAGATAAATACAAGAACTTCAATGAAAATAGGACAAATTGAATTTCATACATTGATGGAAAAATGATCTTCTAAAATTGAGAACAATTTATGTTCAATTCTAAAGAATATGGGACAATGAAAATACATATTTATAGAAATTAGATAATGTAGAATACATTAGACTAATTTTTTAGGACTTTTTAATAATAAAATTAGAGCTACATTGGAAGTGCAATGGAAAATGGAGTCATCTTGCTATTTTTTTCCTCCTTGCAATCCTTTCTTAAGATTGCCAATGTTGTTCAAGGCACTGAAGGGCCACATCTTTGCAATTATTTCCACATATTTCTATGTATTATGTAGAGATTAGCAAACTTAGTCGTATATTAACACCCATGACTATTGTATGCAATTGCATTTTTTAGATCAAATTGCTCCAATTCAAATTCTCTATCAAAAAAATTTGGGACCTTCATTCCCCAACTCATTTCGAATTCCTCTAAAATTATGAAATATTTAAATTTTTCTCACTCCAAAAAATAGTTTGTGGTTCCTTGGGCCTTAAACAATTAATTTCAATCCATCAGTGACACATCAACAAATTGTTACACCAACAAATCTAAACAACTTCAAATCATATAAAATCTCCCTAAACACAAATCTCAAAAATACAACCCAAACACCATTAACAACTTCATTCCATTACACCAAGAATAAAAATAATCAAGTTACACAACTAACTTGGGTTGGGACATATGTTGTCTATTAGCAATGATATTGATTTGTCTCTTTCTCTTTCACTTAAAGATTCCAAGTTGGTAACAATTGCTAATTCTTTGACCTTTTTATTCCCACAATTCCCTCCTCAATAGGCATTCTCCTATACAAAAATCAAAACTTGAATCCAATATGTAGCAAGATATGTAGAAGACTTATACACCTTGCATTACCATGATCCCTATGTAAAGAGCAAAACATCAAGAAATATTGATAAATTTACTAAAATTAAAAAACAAACTAAATGGTAGATTGTTGTAATGAAATATTAAAAATTAGGAGGGAAAAAAAGTTTCGAAGAGCAATTTTGTGGCCTAAAAGTTGAATATTATTGCCATTGCATGCAAGGAGAAATTGAAGTATCATGGTCTCAAGTGCTAAATAAATTGCCAAGTGTATAATCTTCACTAGTCTAGCTTCAATAATTACCAAGATGAAATTTTTGAGGCCAAAACACTCAACTATTCATTGAAATGCATCTCAACTTATATGTACAAGAAAATTACAATTTTGGATTTTCAAGGAAAATGTATATCTCAAAAATTGATTTGTAGAAGCAAGAAAGTCAAATATAAATTATCAAATTGCAACAATCAACAATTGATCAAGACTTCAAAACCACAACTTGGTTTTAAAGATTTTTACAATTCAAATGGAACTAGCAACTACACCTTGGAAGGCTTTGTCCTTCTAGCATTGGCACCTTTCTTAACCCCTAAGAGCCTAAGCCTTTTCAAATGTGTTTTGACTATGAAAAAAGAGTATTGGCTTGTGGTTATCCTCAATGAAGCAAATTGTGTTTTTTTCAAAATCTAACCGTATAGATGTTAATAGAGCTTGTTTATTACTATGCACACCAATTTTGAGTGCAAAATTTTCTAGGAGTTGTGATATTATACCAAGAGAAATGTACATTTTCTATTTTTAGTATGATGTCTTTGTCCACAATGTTTCAAAAATTTGCATATAAATGGTTTTTGGGTTTGGAGGTAACATGAACAACTTCAAAGAGTGTTAGCACACTAAAATGCACTTCCAAAAAACTTAATTTCACATGAAAAAAACATCAAACTCATTACACAATCTACCTTGCAATAGTTGAAATGCAATTTTTGTTTTTAAGTAGAAATTGCAAATAGCTTCAAATAAACACTTGCATATTGAAATTTTCAATGGTGAAAATCATGAAAAGACTTTAAACTTTTCATTGAGACCATTCTCAAAGCAAATGGATAAGTACAATTTCTTAGATCTCAAATCAAATGAAATTGCCAAGCTTTGCATAAAGCTGGGAAATGAAGTAAAATTAGTAAGCTTTACACTCCACTTTTAGTGCACATATGCCTTTGAAGATCTCTCAATAATGGAATATGTACTTTTCTCAATGAAAAATGAAAATTTTCCATAGATAACCCTCAAAATTGCCTAAATTTTTTTTAAACTGGTCATAAGAATTTAACTGCCCGCACAAAAATGGGCCTGAAATTTCAAATCAACCACATATAGTCGTGGAGGCAGTTAAGGGTTAAATAAGGTAGCTACTCAAACTTCTGTGAAGTAGCTTCCCTCAATACAAAGCCCCTCTCCTCAATCAAAAGTCAATAATCCACATACAATGATTCATGATTATTGGACAAGCTTAAATTCAAGTGTTTTATTTGTGATAGGACTCACAATGCATTGGAAGCAAAGGGTTCCACCTTGGAAGTTCAAGATTGTTACATATATCAACAAATGAATGCAAAATTGTTAGGTTGCCTTTTTTGGTTGATAAAAATAATTTCTATAATTGATCATATTTACTTATTCAATTCCAGTGCCATTTTCTTAATCTAACTTCAACATGCAATAACACATTGTTGTAATAACAATTGCAAAATTCTAATAGTAATGTCTAATGTCATTAGAATGAGTGATTTGACTTCAAGGAAGTGTTTATAGAAGTTACAAATCATATTTGTAACAAAGGTCCATAAAAATCATGTTTCCATCTCTAGCAAGTGTGCCTTATACCATTGTCACAATATACTAAAATAAAATTAAAAATATTTTTTTACTTTCTTAATTCATAAAAAACTTTGAATTTCAATATATTTTCTGCCATGAGTCTAAACACCACAAAACAAAGTGTGTACACCCCTCCTTATAGAGCCCTTTTCAACAATACGAAGAACACTACCAGGGATACACAATTCTTGAGATCTCACCATAAAAATAAATAAATAAATAAATAAATAAACACAAAAGAAAATCAGCCTCATTTACTGTATAAGAGCAACTCCACCGCATGAATGGAGAAAGAACCTTGAAATGGTTTTAACAGAGGGAAGTTGCGGGACAATTGTTGTTCCGTCCCCACTTCTTCCGGAAGTGCCATAATGCAATACACGCTTCACCCCTCGGCAAACCCTTATTCAACTCATTTTACATCATCAATGATGTCATGAACGAGAATGATTCCTCCATGGTCAAAGGGTTGAGTCGTTGAGTGGTCTCTTCCGTGGGCGCAAGAGACCTCACAAATGGAGTGGGCGGAGCATTGTAGCGTTGCCCACGAAATCCGGAAAGCCTTTAGCGGTGCCGCAGTGGAGCTCAAATTCCTTGCCTTCCCGTAACAGTTCCGGTTACGCCTCCGTTTGAGTGAGCGGTGGAGCTGCTCCAAGGTATAGATTTTCCCGCTCCTTATTGAGCCACATTTTTTGCAAAAGATTTATATCACAGCTATGGCCCTTCTGAAAAAACAAATCACTTTCTTAACATCCGTAGAAGACATGTATCACATTCCATGGAAGGCCCAAAATTTCATTTAATAAAAAATGGAGCTTTACACTATACCAAATGAAAGTCCAAAATGAGGCCTACCTACAAAAGAAATGTGGTCGCAACATTGCCTTCTGTAGTTCTATCTGACTACAAAATTTTGGAATAATTTTGGAATTATTATGCATACAGCCTTTCCGAAATTGCGTATACACAAGAGTCTTCAGTCTTGGTTGCCGCAAATGTAACTGTAACAACGTAATATTACAATGTAGCTAGAATAATGAAATTCTCCATGGCTACCCTGTTCATATATGCAACAGACCTCTTCATGCAACCTAGAAGCCAAAATTCAGTAATCCAATATTGTAGACTTTTCTCAAGTCTCTGCTGCACCAGAACTGTTAACAGAACAGCCTTGGTAGAATAAACATACTTCAAGTTGACAAATTGAAGCTTACTTGATACCTCCATTCTCGGATACTCTGCACCCGCCATTCGAGGCCGCTCGCAACGAAGACCCGTTAGCTAATTCAGTGCATCCTGATGCATTACTAGAATGACCATTTGCAGTACTACCATTCAGTAGCTCATCACCACAAGAGGTTATTTCCTGAATCTTAGAACTAATGGGCAGTTTGTTCTCCAGGACATGAATCACACCCTCAATTGTAGAGTCTATGTCACCTTTATTTTTCAGGAGTGTGTCCCGTATCGACTGCGCCAAGTCTTTCATGCTGGCGCTTGAAAATCCGGGCTCCATTTGTTGACTGCCTGGCAGTGATTTGGAGCTTGTAATCTGTTTGTTCTGCATAAGTTCTGGGTCCTTGCTGCTCTGGGATTCTGTATTGTTTTCCAGCACTTTAATGGCTCCCTGTAAAGTTGCTATGAGATTGCTTCTGTCGATACCTAGCTTGGACGGGACTTGGGTCACAGAATTCGGGACAGAAGTGCTGGAATTGTCGGAATCGTTGCTCTTGTTGTCCTTGTTGTCATCCGGAGTATCTGTAGTTTTGTCCGTTTCCGGTGACTCGGGGACGTTATTTTCCAGAGCAGAGATCACATTCTCCAGCGCCAGGTCGACGTTGCGCTTGTCCTTGATGAGCAGCTCAGCGACTTGAGCTGGGGTCATGGTTTTCCCCTGAAATGCCGACTCCAGTTGGGGGAACAAAGGGTGGTCTTGAGTGGAGAGGTAGTTCTGGGCCAGCACTTTGAACGCCGGGAAGGTGCAGTACGAGAGCTCGATCTGCATGTCCATGCGACCTGGGCGCAGCAAGGCCTTGTCCAGCTTCTCCACGTGGTTGGTGGTGAACACGAAGATGCGCTCGTCGCCACAGCACGACCACAAGCCGTCCACGAAGTTCAGCAGACCGGACAGGGTGACGCGGTTGGGGTCGTCCTCTGGGTTGGGGGCTTCTCCTGCCAGTGCAAGCTCACATTCAGTTTTAAAAAGATCGTAATGCTAGCTTTCCAACGCATCTTAGCTTGTAATATTTGGACACCGTATGAAGAAACTACGAATTTTTTAAAAGCAGCAGAAACTAAGAAATCTCACAGCAGCGTAGCAAAAAAATATCCTGCCATAAGCTCTCATGTCCAGATTATGTACATTTGGGGCAAGTATTTGTAAGAAAAATATATCCCAAAGCTATCATGTCAAGATTATGTACATTTTGGACAAGAATCTTCAGGGGTCACTATTAGGTGAGTCACGATTTAATGTAGTTCCTTTAGGGTATGTTCTCACTTGGTGTTAGGATTTTTGTTAGTGGGTTTTGGAATGAATTTGCGCACACCTTTGGACTAGATTTGCTTTGATTTACGGTAATGGATACTAAACTAGTCAGGGACCTGTTTCGATCTCTTATTGACTGACCCCTGTTCCCAACAGGAACTCCTCTCTTCCAATCAACTTTTGGTTGGTCTTCAATTAACAATTTGGAAGTAAGTATGACTAAACTTGTACGACCACTGACCTTTCACTGATCTTTGAATGAAAACGGGTTTGTCTATCATCCCTTCAGTAGAGGTCTACAACTCCCCACTTTAATGATTGAATCAGAAATCATCCAATACATTGAGTGAGAAAAAAATTAGCTGAAACAATTTGATCTCAGGAGAGTTTGGCTCTTGTAGTACTGACAGTGATCTCTTCAATGAGCTCTAATGCGTGATCTCCCAATGAAACCACACTCCTACATTGATTTGTGCCATAAAATGCTTAAAGTGACTGAAAGAGTATACCCTAAACCCTGAACCCTCCATACATCTCCCACCGAAACCAGACTCCTACATTGATTCGTTAAAATGGTCAAAGTGACGGAAAGAGTATACTCTACCTTAAACCTCCATTCCTGTCCCAATGAAACCTGACTCCTACGTTGATTGGTTGAATTGCTTAAATGAAAGGAAAGAGTACCATCTACCCTGGTTAAGTCATAAGGGAGTTGGAGCGTACTTGGTTGGCTTCTGATTCTAGAACCAGTGCGGCTGTGAGTGAACTTCACAGAGCAGTCAATATCTTCAAGCACAATAATGGACCTATTGCTTGTCTGAATCAACAGCTGCCGCAACTCGCCATTGGAGTTCACCTAATCACAAGAATTATACAAGCACACATCTGATCAGCACTTTACTTCACACATCTTTTCTTCTTGACAAGTGCAAAAGCCTTCTCACACTTTACCACAATGGCCTGCAAACAACGTTCCTAACAAAATTAGACTGTTTCGGTCCCTAGCCTCAAGGACTAGTAGAAGGAAGGTCTCGAAGCACAAAGCCGCACTGCCAAAGTTTCTTGTCAAAGGCTCAAATGAGCACTACCTCCAAGAGCTCCTTCCAACTGCTGTAAGCGACATAAAAAATTAAAAAAAAAGGTTCTCCCATGATTCATGAGGAGCTATCCCAATCATTCCAATCATCAAGCACACCCCTCCATATGATCACTATGACAAACAGAAATTGAACCCAACGAATCCTACAGAAGATTTTCTCACAAGATTGCCTAAACATTCCTGAACTAATCTAAACTTTACTATTCTCATCACATAACGTCAACATGAAATTTCATATGCATAGCACAATCTAATCGATGAATAAAAAATCACAAAATCTAAACCAAATTCACCACAAAACACAGTGAAAGAATTGGAAGAAAGGGAAACCACTGGACGTACTTGACTGAGTTCGAGGTCGTAAATATCATATTTCAGCAGGTTCGCCATGGCCGCAATCATGGAGGATTTCCCCGTGCCCGGGGGTCCAAACAACAAGTAGCCTCTCTTCCAAGCTCGCCCCGTGTTTTGGTAAAACAACTGGTCATTAGCAAAAGAGTTTAAATCCGCAATGATCGTCTCCTTCAAGCAAGGGTCGATGGCTAGAGTGTCAAACGTCGACGGGTGTTTGTACGGAATCTCTTCCCACATGCGTCTCGACCCGTTCGTGTTGTAGCTGTGGATGGAGTCGGAGTTCGTGAAGATCTTGATGTCTCGCGTCTTGCCGGAGTAGGTGCTGGAGTTTTTCGCTATGTAGTCGAGATACTCGGGCAGTAATCGGGCTTTGTCTCTCTTCCGGATTTTTAACTGGAACTTGCGCTCTGTTGATCCTCCGCCACTGCTGAAAGGGCCTCGGTAAACTAGCTTGTCTTTGGATTCATAGTGTGACCACCACACTGTCATCCCCTGCAGGTTCTGGATTTTGAGAAAACACACACATCCAAAGAAAAAGAAACCCGAAGGAGAAAAGGAGAAGACATGGAGTTCTGTTAATTAGGGTTCGACTCTTGTTTGGGAAGTACAAATATTAGGGTTGAAGTGTTCGGTTGTTGAAAGAGTAAATTTGGACAATAGACAGTAAGGTATGTACACTAAGGTCCAGTACCAGGCAATAAGTCACGTAAGTGCACTTAAAACTTTTGCTATAAATTGGAAAATTGGAATCATTGTGCAAAATTTGAACATGTTATATTGTTTAAGACACACTTCTCACTTTGCTTATTTTTGATTAAAAAAATACACAACTTGATCAATTTTTATTGTACAGTGTATCTCAACTGATATATTTAATTGAACACAAGAAAGTCCCCACATGGCCCTCTGAAAAGTGCTAAAAGAACATATGACTCACTCTAGGTCTGTTGGTCCTTTAGTGGGTTGAAGATTGGTGGTAACACTAATCAGGTGTTAGTTTAGGTCATCCACCTAATCAGGTGGTACTTTTAGGTCATCCACTCATAACTTTCGAATCCGCTCTTCAAATCACAAATTCTTTAGTGCGTTGGAATCCTCTCTCATTTGCCAACAATGATTGCTACAAATTAGACTACTTAGTGAGATGAGATGAGATTCAAACAAAAGTCAGAGAATCCTCACCTTATACACATCAACCACCACATCATTGGAATCCGCCAACCGCATGGTGACGCTGGACGTGTTGGGTTGTCGGAACAGGGTGACGCGCTTCGCCTTGTTGTACGCTTTACAGGACTCCAAGTGCAGGTGGATGTCTCTGTAGAGATCGTTGGGGAGCGAACCCTCGAACTCGTTGATGGCGAAGTAGCAGAAGGGGTTGAGCAAGCCTCTGAGGGCTCTTCGACAGTAACCCACGGCTTCCCGACCCTCCGCGGGCATCGTCTGCTTGATCACGGCGAGCACCCCTAGTAATGGAAACAGCTGCCCCATCGCTTGACCCACGATCGGCACCTTCATCAGCTTCCCCAAGTGCTCCATTGCAAGCTTACGGCTTCAATAAATTTGGGATAAACTCATAAACCCCAAACTCCTCCTCAGCAATTTCTGAACATGGTCAGTGAAAACAAACAGTGATGCACTTGGGGACCGACTTGTGGCGTTTCTGCATCATGAAACTTACATCAATCCCATTCTTATTTAATTGTAAAATTAACCTGTAAAGGATCCGACCCAAGATTCCTGACCACTCTGAAAATGACCGGTTCGATTGTGAAAGATGTGGGGTTCAGTAGTGAAGAACATTGGATGTGTTGGTTAAAGCTAGAGAAAATTGGGCGGAAGGAAGTAGGGATCAAACTACTCGAAACTGCTCTAAAAAGCAGGAGGCTCACATTGGGCTTCTTTGGCGGGGAATTAAGAGTTAGCAAACGAGAAACTCTAAGGGCTAGGTCACCCCTCTAGATGTTTTCTTACAAGGAGAAAGTTAAGGGATACGAGATGCAGTACAAGATCACAAACTAACATTATAGTAATGCCAGTTCACAATTAATGTACATTTCAACTTCGAACCAAGTTGGATTGCAAACTAGTACAACGAAAGGGGTTCGAGGGCAAAAACCTAGATCGGCAAGATATGACAAGGAACTCGGAAGTTAAGCGATCCATCAATTCACCCGGTTTCTCAACTAGCAAATACTGCAATCAACTCACTTTGAACCAAAACAAGAATCTTCTGCTGACGACGTCCCAACAAGCAAGGAGAACCGAAATAAATATCCTCAAAATTTGGCTGAACCGGCTTGTCCCCCCAAGGAGCAGTTGGTGGAAACCACAAAGCAAGCCAAGAAGTGGCGCAGCAATTAAATCTCTGCAACAGAAAGAGCCTGGCACGTCTTCAAACTCAATTAAAGGTGCTCTGACTTCCCACTCCCTCAATTCTTAACGCACAACGAGCACCATCCAGAGACCAGACACAGCATGTGTGTTTCCCAAGCTTCCCTTCGATTCTTCCCTTCCCCGTTAGTAGTGGCGAGAGACAGTAGCATATTAATACTAGCCTCCTGAGTTTCGTCCCCAGGTTGGACTATGCTTATTGCCTTCTCCAGTTCTTACAGCCGTGCTACAGACAGTCGGTAATGCTTTAAATAATGGCGACGAGACCTGGGGAAGTGGGGACTGGAGGTGAGCCCGAAAGTCACGGGGGAAATTTTCTCGTGAAAGAGACGGCGAACTGGAGGGGCCAAGGTCACCAAACTGAAAATAATCATACAACTGAAAATTTGGGGAACGCCACTTCCGATGGCGAAAACATTTTTGATCCTGCACCACCAGAAGCGGCGGGGTATTAGTCTTGGACGCTACCGTAATATCTTAACCCATAAACGTAGACTGGGACGTTTAGTGTCCGGTGGATGACAAAGAATCTCTCTATGTAGCACAGAACTGCAACTATTCATCCTTGGAATTTTGTGCAAAAAGGGGAGATCTTCTACAATACTTTGACCTCCAATAAGTATTTTTTATTTTTTTTTGTCAAGTAGATGATGTCACAAAGTTCCAAAAGGGTTGATTTTCATGGTCACTAATCTGTCCTTCAAGGGTTAATCCACCCTTAACACCTACAGGATGGATTGGTCTCCCCTAAGAGATTTCGTCACTATGTGCATCATGAGCAAAGACAAACGAGAATCACTCATTGGAGGTCAACCAATTGTAGAAGACCATCTCCTTTCTACACAAATTCCAAGGATGAAAGATTGTCCTCCTCTTTCAAATAGGAAGATGCTTTGTCATTCATCAGATACTAAGTGTCTTCAGGGTCCTTTCAAGTTTAACCCTTGAAGGACTTTGAGGTTGAGAAGTGGTCCATAGATGGCTTCATTGTTCACTGTACAAACAAATAATACAACTAAGCTTACTAGTTCAATAATTGGAGCAAGGTTTGTTTTTGTTTTTTTTCTTAAAACACATAGACAAGTTTTATTGAATTAGAGCAGTTTTGATGACTATCTCAAATGTCCTTTAAGGATTAATTGAAGAACATCGAGGTACGAAGAGGGTTGCCTAAACTTGGATTTCAAAATCTTTCTTAAATGGGCATTATGTAACTTGTTCAAATGACCAATCAATGATGAGCTTTGCCCTCCTCATGCCCATGGGTACCTTATAGCTATTATTCAAAAAAATTATCAAGCTTTCCAATGTAAAAACTATAAGTTCAAATTGTTATTAAAAAAAATTATTGAACTTTCCGATGCAAAAGTAAAAGTTTGAATTGTGATTCAAAATCCAAAACTTAGATTAATAAATGCATCTTGGGAAGACAAAGAGAATGATACCAAGGATTTTTTACATGTAGTTGAGAATAGAAAGATTTTTCTTGAAGATTCTCTAAGAATCCAACTCTTTCAGTTGGGTATGTTGTTTTAATTGTTAACTTAGATGGTGTGACCAAGGTCCCCATGATATAGCAAAGAGAAACAAATAAAAATTGAAGGGATTCCAACTATACTAAGTTACTTAGTTGGTGTGTGTAACACTAATTTAGCCAAGTTACACTATTTGAGTTTAGTGCAAGTCAAAAATATTGTTGTATTGTACTACTTTCCAACCAATTTGTTCTGTAATAATACAAATTTTTGCCCTTAATAATAGGATAAATTTGAGTACCATGGTATTTTTTTTCAACCAAATTTGTAATTCATTTTAATAAACTTTTAATTTTCTTCTATTATGAACTAGTATCTGTAAATTAAAATTTTGGATTGGTATAGAATTTGGATTTAGGCAAACCCTTAATAAACTATCTGTACAATGTTTGCAATAAGATAATCCTTCTACACTCTTAATTCTATGTCATTTAACCTCTAAAAGATCAAGGCCATTTTTTGTCAAAAAATACTCAAAATGGCATCCAATAAGTTATATTTTGAAGGAGATGCTTAGATTGCTTGAAAAATAAGACTCTCTGTATTGAACTTTCACATCACTGGTCCAAATGGAATGAATCAAAAATCTTCCCATGTAGAGATAAATATTTTCTATGAGAAATAAAATGTTTAAAATTTTATTTTGAGTTTTGTGATTTTTTGTACTACATGGCAAACTACTTTTTGAATATTATTGTGGCATAAGTCTTACAAACAAACATTGATTGAAATAAAATAATATTCATATGAAGCTAATGTATTTTCCTATCTTTAAAAAAAATTCATATGATCACATCAAACATTGAAATCATAGAAACATGCCCAAATTCTTGCAATGTCTCTCAAAGAGACACTTGGTCCTTCATGGGTTAAGTTGATTTATTTGGAACAACTTACTCAATACACCATTGATTCTCTTACATCCAATTACTTATGATCTAGTAGTTGGATGACAATAATATTTACAATCCTAAACTTCAATGATGAGTAAGATTCCACTCAATTCTAAATTATGGATTAAAAAAAAACTGAATTACAAGAATAAAATTTATTAGTTTTGAATTAGTGATCAATCTTCTTTATATGCTTCATATCATTATTCAACATTGAGTTAGAGGGGGCTTTGGTCAAGCTTGTAGGACACACACTTTGTAAGGCTTGCAATGAATGTCACTCCAACCTATGATATGTATCAAACCACCTTAAACAATCATCTATCAATAACTTACTCTCTTTAAACTTGATTCAAGTTCAAAACCTCTAAACATGAGTACAAATATTTTAATTAATTTGAAAATTTAAATGTTTATTCATATTGTTATACAATGTCAAAAAAATTGCATAACAAGAAAATAGTGTTTGATAAAAAAAAATTCCTCACAATCTATGTGGTTGATTTCTTGCTCTTTTTTGCCAAGAAATTTACATAACATTCTATAGTGGTACCGGTAATGGAGATCATGAAATCTTAAACACTATGCCCCACCTCCCCCAAAAATACTCCCTCCGTTCCAAAATGATCTTCTGTTCTTTGTAAATTTTATTGCAATAAACTTATTACTACATTTTGAAAGGCCTTTGAAACTCAAAGTTTTAGGGTGATGGGAGAGCAACAAACTCTACTTCCATCTTGAAATGGGTTGAAAGAACATTATTTCCAATGAAAAATCATGAACATTTTGTCCCGCAATTGGAAGATAATTTTCGGATGGAGGGATTATCCATCCATCCATACCTTTAAGTTAGGCTATCTATTTTGTTTGTTATGTTGAGATCTCTTGGACCGCGCATCCCAACTCACATGCTCAGTACCATTAGAAAGCCCTCAGCTAGGAGGGGTGCACAAACTTGGTTTTGTGGCATTTGGACCTACAGTGTGAAAGTTATTGGATTTTGAAGTTTTAATGAATCCAAAAATTAGAAAAATAATTTGACTTTTGTTTTGGTTGTGGCAATGACACAAGGCACACTAACGTAGACAAGCCTATTACCACCCTTATTTGGAATTTGTGTATCTTGGGGCCAATTCCAATTCCAAGAACATATTTTTTAAAGGTTTGCGCTTGTTTCATGGATCAAACCCAAGTGGAATTATAATTTTCCAATTAAAATTGTAATTTCTGTAAATTTTTGAAGTGGTCAGCCCTGAAATTATAAAAGTGTCTACAGGCTAGAGTCATAAACGTTTCATAAACAACCCATAACCACCAAGTCAAGTACTAAATACTCACCAATAATGGAGTGACACGTTACTTACCCCTTGTTGTCATAAAAATTTTGATTATATCATAAGATGCTCTAATTTTGTCATTATAAAAAAAATGGATTTGGATGTTTTTTTAACAGAATTGGGCTCAAAGTGGGGTGACGGAGTTGGGCAGGTTTAGTAGAGCTTGCAGAAGGGGGGGGGGGGGAAATGATCCCTTGTATGCACCATCCAACTTAGGCCACCTCATCCCTTCAAAAGTTCCAAGCACATGGAATAGAATATTCTCTCTTAGATAATAATAACGTAATTCCCTTCGACCAAGTGAACAGGGACGGAGGCTTCTGCAATTGGAGAAGAAGTGAATGTCGTTTCCATGACTCCACCAAAAGAGAAAAGCAACCGAAGAATGCACCAAATAGGCCTACTTACCTGGTGGTGATGGAAGTCATGCAACCGGCCGGGAGGGGCCCTCCCTCGTTGTGCTGTTCGAGCGTGCTTGCTCCTTCTCCCTCCCTTCCCCCCTGTGTCGTCCGTGGTCTCGTGTCTGCGACTTGGTTCCCTGCCAGGCCACTTGTGGCTGGCAAGTATGTACTTTTTTCTTTTTCTTTTTTTTTGACACAAATGAAACGGAATTTCATTGCAGGGGATAAAAATACA
This sequence comes from Straminergon stramineum, assembly GCA_963920665.1. Taxonomy (NCBI): domain Eukaryota; kingdom Viridiplantae; phylum Streptophyta; class Bryopsida; order Hypnales; family Calliergonaceae; genus Straminergon; species Straminergon stramineum. The sequence continues at coordinate 24,237,713 of OY987266.1, forward strand.
AAGCCACCAGCCTACTTTTTTCTTTTGCAATGAAACCCTGTTTCATTTGTTTCAAAAAAAAAAAAAAAATAGGCCTACTTATGGTACTTGAAGGTCAACAAAGAAGTCTCCAGTTCGTCAAACTCTCACTTGGGCCCGTGCATCGAAAAGAGACGGGAAGATACACAGCAACTGCCTCCCTCTTTCCACGCCTCTTGCTCTTGCTCTTGCTCCAAGGCAAAAAAGAAAGAAAAAAGGAACCAACGCCTTGGTCCTCACACAACCAAAGTTTTTTGGGGCGAGTTTTTTTGTCTGAATGGTATCTTAGGGTACCTCATTTTGGCGGTACACACTTGCCAACACTACGAAAGCCTCCTTCCCACAGAAGTTAACAGCGATCCCCAAACTGGCTAAATTTTGCTCGGTTGCTACTTAAATTATTCATGCCCTCAGTGTGAAATTTTTTTAAATCTTCCAGAAACGAATATTTGGCTAATTTCCCTGAACCCGTTCTGGGATTGCCGGTTAACACTAAGTATCTTTCACAAAAAGCAGCTATTAGCACCTCAAAATTGAAGAAAACTAGTTGATGTTCACATCCAGTAGAAGAGTTTTCAGATGTGGTTTGGGAAGCACGGGATGCAATTTATCAAACTTTGGTTTCACACACAACTTCCAACACTTTGTTATTCACCACATGAAATAGTGAAACTAGGTTATCCCATATGGCTAATTTCTTGACATTCAACACCATTTAAATATTTATTGTTATTGTATAAGAATGCACTACTTTTGAATTAGGTGTTGAAACTCATGAACATCCATGGGTACAAATGGAATATCTATAGAAGTACTTGTTGACTTTGATTGCTTCACTAAAGTAATTTTCTTGGGGTAAGGCAACATGAATGTTAAGGCAACCAAATTTCACTATTTTGTGTAGCTATCTCAAGGTAGTTATCTTAACCTTTGAAGGATGGATGTTGAGGACCAAAAGTGTCTATTGGATGATTTCATTGTTCAATGTAGAAACAAAGAATGCACCTATTGGTCTAATAATCATTGGTTCCTATTGGATGACTACCTTGGTCATGTAAGGGGGCCATGTCCTTCATAGATTAATCACACACCTTGTACTACAATCCAAAGCAATGCTCCTATCAATCTAGGATCTTCGTTTCCATAGATAGTTTCAACCATTGCACTTAATACATAACATTGTTTACCAATGAAGTAGGGGGGGGGGGGGGGCTTTTCCATCCTTGAAAAGGAGACCCCTACAATAAATAAAATTGTCTTCTATGGCTCCTAAGCCACCCCCAATCCTTGAATTAATTGATAAGTCCATCCCAGGTATCTAGCAAAACATAATACCTTCCACATGAAGAAGTCTATTGTTGGTTTTACAATATCATACACTCCTTTAATTGTAGTACTAAGAGCTTACCAATGCCAATGCCACTTCAATTGTGGTCCTTTGTAGTACATTTAGTCCAAAAGTCCACCTTTGTAGTACTACATTATGTTGCTCCATACTACTAGGAGTCTCTAGCCATGCTCTATGGGCAAACAAAGTTAATCTTTCCTAAACCCTACTTAAGAATCCCATTTACATAGTCAAGTGATCTTCTTCAATCAAGACGTCACAAAAAGAATATTAACCTTCTATTGCAAGTTAGGAGGCAACTGATAAATCAGTGAAATTTTAAATTTTGATCTCTTGTTCTTTATGCTTGCCAGCCCTAATTTTATGACTCTTAACATGTACAATACCCAGTGGAGAAGATGGATTGTAGCAGCCCTTTTATCCACCAAAGGAGCATGGCAGGAGACCCTATGTAGGAAGGCCAGGGCAAAAGATTAGCTCAAAAAATGGATGAAACTCCCAAATTCTTCTAATCAACAAACAGATTCACCAATATATAAATGGAGTTGACTACTACTAAAAAATTTGGATGATTTTACACATATGGATGACTCTATCCATTTTTTACTTCCCTTCTTTGCTTGCATTCCTAGGTGCAACTCATGATCAAGTAGTGATGGTGCACTATTAATTATGGCACAATTCCCGGTGTAGTTGTGGTGCATTATGATTGGCTACAAGACTCTCAATATTGCAACCAACCCTTGGTCAGAAATAGAAAGACCTATATGATCAATATGGGTCAACCAAAATCTTGAGTTAAAAAATTCACAGTATTTTTGTTTTAAGAAACAAAATTTTGAAAAAGTATGGAATCCTTCCGAACCCTATTTCTGTACCCAGGAAAAATTCCCCACTAGAGAAACCCTCACTCCACATATGTATAATTGTGATTGGAAATGGGTCGCCTTCCTTACCAGGGGAAAAAATCGTCTGGTTCTGCAGGTTATCACTCGATTGTCCTGTCCTGTCCTGTCCAGTCCCGTCCCTTCACTTCACGATTGATAATGTTGCAATTTATTGCAATTTCATTGCAACTTCTCTGCACCGACGTCAATTGAGTTACCACCACAGCCATCCGTAACGTAGTGGGTTCCAATGAACTCCAGTACTGGAGTGTAAGTTAAGCTTATCTTACATCATCCCTGTGACGACGCTTCACTCAAGCTGTCCCATCCTCGAAAAGGATATGATATTTCCTACGTACAGAAGGCAGCAAGGTCTGTTGCACTCGATAAAGGCAGAAGTCCCATCTGAACTTCATTAAGGTAGGAGGCTCATAAACTGAGCATCTGAGGGATAATGGGCCTCTGTAGGAAAATCAGTAGAGCGTAGCATTTTTCATGTATTTTGGGGAGAAAGAGGAAAGAGAAACAGTTCATTGACAATTTAAATCTTAATTTTTTGACTTAGAATGAATTAACTATAAATTTTCAAAGTGAAAGGTGCATAGGTCACTACTAGTGCTCATAGATTGGACCAATCTTAACCCCTAAAGTTCCTTGACTACCTTATCACCCCAATCCCTCAAAAACTGCCATTTCTAATACAAGTACCAAATTTTTGAAAAATATCATTTTTGGACACATGTAACCATAGGATCTTGTAGTAATCTACATTGAGAAGATGTGGAAAAAATTTCAGAAATTTCCACCATGTAGATTGCAAGATATTAACATTTGAAGTGACAAAAATCCTTTTTTTGGCCCTGCGAAAAACTGGGCAGCTGCACTTCACAAAATCCTATTTGTATGAAAAAATGTCCAAAATGGTGGTGCTTCTTTAGATTCATTCTTGAAGTCAAGTTGTCTATATTCTTGAAAATTTTCAGATCATTTGGAATTGTGCAACATATAGGAAAAAAATAGTAAATACAAAGATGTAGAGAATGATTCAAAATACTAAATTGTTAATAGTTTATTATTGGAATTGGAAAATGCCAATCCCAATGGTGGAAATGTTGTAATAAACAATCTATACCCTATGATTTTATTTTTTTTCAAAAATATTAAAAATTGAGTTAAATAAAGAACTTCAAAGTTTATTTTAGAGTAGAAAATCCATAAGTGCCCGTAAACTAAAACATCTCATAACTTTTGACTCATTGATCAAAATGGAATGATTCAAACCTTTCTATGTATATATCAATCTAAGAAACCAATTTCAAATTTTTATTTTTGAAAAAAGTGATTTTTTCAGATCTGCCCGGACTGCCCGAGTTGAGAAACAAACAACATATTAGGCCATAACTTTTGACTCATATTTCCAAATGTCCTGAAATTTAATGCACATGAAAGATATTCCTCGTTCACACCTTCTATTAAAATTTGGGCCAAAAACATGGAAATCTGTAGTCACACGTACCTACCCAAAATTTCTATGTTGCCAAAAAAGGTACCTTGGTCCTTTAGGGGTTAATCAAAATCAGTCTTTGAATGGAGCACTTCAAATTTAGGAAGTTTCTATAATTTTGACTCTCAGAGAATGATCCACATCATGCTTTCAATTATTTTAGATTTAAGAACACAATTAAAAAGCAAAAAGAGCATTGAAGGAACTGTGATCCATTTTTGAAACTCTCTGCACTATTCATGACAATTCTATTGCACCATTGAAAATGCTTGCTCACAATTCGAGCCTCCTACCTTTTACAAGAGGTTCAGTTGTTCTTCGCACAAGTTGAATGTAATCGTCAGTGAAATCAACTTACCTTGGTGTAGTGCCCTATGTCGTTGCCACAACCCAAACCAAAAGTAAAAGGATTTTCTATTTTTTTCAATTAATATGAAAAAACTTCAAAATTCAATAACTTTCCACACCGCACAGGTCCAAACGCCACAAAACAAAACAAAGCTTGTGCACCCTAGTCTCCTTGTAGAGGGATTTTTGACGGTACCAAGAATGTGACCTAGGGACTTGTGATCCAAGAGATCTCAATGTAACAAACAAAAACAAAATTAACAACCTAACTTAAGGTATGGATGAACGGATTTCACCTTGAGTGCTGGTGGGTATTAACCCCTAAAGGACCAAGATGTGTTGTTATTGGCAACATAGTGATTTTAGGCAGCTTACTATGAATGAAAATTTTTTTCTTTGAAATTTTCACCCAATATAGGGAACGGGTTTTTTTTGGTGAGGCTCGACAATTTTCTTAACTTTTGACCACATGATTAAAAAATTATTGTATGATATGCAATTTTTTTCCTCGAGTGGGCAAGCCAAGGAGACTCTAAAAAAATCATTTTTTTCATAAACAAAAATTTGAAATTGGTCTTCAAGATTTATGTATGTGTAGAAAGCTTTAAATCATCCCATTTTGATTAATGAGATGGAAGTTATGAGGAGTTTTAGTTTGCAGATAGTTATGGATTCTCTACTCTAAAATAAATTTTGAAGTCCTTTATTTAACACAATTTCCAATATTTTTTGGGAAAAAATAAAACCATTGGATGTAGATTGTTCATTAAAACATTACAACCATTGGGATTGGCATTAATAACTCCATAACTAAATTCTTAACATTTTTTTCTTATGTGTTGTATAATTCCAAATGATTTTTAAATTTTCAAGCATGTAGCGAACTTGACTTAAGAAATTACTCCAAAGAAGCACCACACGACATGGACATTTTTTCATAAAAATATGACTTTGTGAATTGTTGTTGCCCTGCTTTCATAGGGTCAAAAAAGGATTTATGTCAATTCTAATGCTAATATCTTGCAATCCACATGGCAAAAACTTATGAAATTTTTTCCACATCTTCTCAAACTAGAGTACTACAAGATCCTATGTTTTTATGTGTCTAATTTCATTTTAAAAAAATTTGGTGCTTGTACTACAAATGATATTTTGGGAGCATTTTTGGTGAAAATATAGTCAAGGAACTTTAGGGGTTAAATTAATTCATGCAAACAAGGAGGGGGCCATAGTTCACACAAGCACCAAGTTTATGTGAAGTAGGTCAACAAAGATGGGAAACTTTTCATTGCAAAGATTCACAAAATAAAGGCAATGATAGATATGAGTTTGGGAGGTTTAAATGGTGTGCATCACATAGTCAAATAAAATGTTTATGTGGTGATAGTTTGAATAACCATTTTTGATTGAATTAATTCTTGAGGATGGTTTCGGAAATAAGTACAATTTGACTATTCGGGGATGGTCAATTTTGGAATTCAATTTAGAATATATCAATGAGTGTTGTAGGGAGGGTGGAAGGTGGATCCCAAGACAATTCTCCTTAGAACCCCCTACCAAAGTTGGGCAAAAGTTTTAAGAAAAAATTAATAAATGAAATCAAGGAAATGGAAAAAATGGAAAAATAAAATAAAAATTTAGTAGACACTTGCTTTTGTTTTAATTTGTTGGATAGGTGGTTGTTAACCTCTCATACTATGCAATTTCTAGATTCTTAGCTCTTCACCTTGTGGAAGGTTTCTATTTATCTTTTAGGGGAAAAAACAAATCAATTTCCATCTCCATTTAACTAATTTATCCTATTGGTGAGGCCCTAAATTAGTGTCTTTAACAAATGTAGTGTCATTACAAATAATGTCAATGATTGTTTCATTGATAAAAAAACACAATACACATTCACTTTATTTGAATCCAAATACAATGTTCTTGTTGGAGGGACCTTTCTTTGATCTTCAAAAGTGTTATTTTTGATGCACTTCAAGTTCATATGAAATCAAGGTTCCTATACATCATATTGGAATCAATGGGATAAGTAATTACTCAATACTAACTAAGGTCCTATTTGAAAGTAGTGTTTTTGAGTCAACAAGTGAATTTTATCACTGAAAGTTTGAAAAGCGTAATGCCAAGCATCAAAACATGCAACACTATAATCCTCTCTTGTCACTTTCATTTCCACACAACACAATGCAATTGAAAAAAAAATGGTGATTTAAAGTCATAACTTCATCTTCTTCAAATCTTCAGAGTGAGACATATATAGAACTTCAATATTTGATAGTGTCGAATTAGTTTGGAAGTCCAAAGGGGCGAATTCCCAAAAGCAAACTTGAACCTATTAACGGCCTTCCTCTAATTATGTTTGGAGTAGTTCTTATATACAACCTCACCAATTTCTCACCAATTTTGGACAGTGCAAGCTTTGATGACCTAATTGCGACACATCTAAAAGAATTATTCATTTTTTGGGGGGAATTTTGGTGCCATCGTATTCTGGGTTGTAGTTAGATTGGCGTCACAATTCGGAACTCCTTAGTAACGGCAAAATACTATGCCGATACTAAGAAGCCATGCTCCTATGTCTTCGTCGTCACACTAGCCTTGACGAGTATTCTACAGATCGGATCTGAGGACATCCCCAGGACAGTGTGTGTGTCTTCCCGGTTCTCATAGGTATCGTATGCGAAACGAGGATTAGGGTTACTGAACTCAAGGGGCAAATACTGCAAACCTAAACATCATAAGCAGAATATGAGGTTTTTAAGGATGCAGGCTATGCCCTGGTCCATATGGGGCATGCCCTAGTGGACCCTGCCCGATTTCTACGTGTTTCTATGAAGAATCTGACCATTCGAGTTGCAGAACTACAACCTGCACATTTTGCCATCTCTTTTTGCTGCGCTGCTGTGGCGCTGAGTGTGCACAGTGATGTTGTTGGGCAAAGTGCAGGAACAGGGGATGGTAGAGAAGCAGAACGTTATGATTTTCCATTCTCGTCTGAAGAGACGGAATAGAATAGCACGGGTGCTTACCTGCGGTTTCGGTACTCAGTATTGTTTGCATCAGTTGCGCAAGCTAGGAAACTCTTCAACTCGCAATAAACACATTAAACCCTCTCCAGGAAGACCCATGCATTGAGCAGAGTGACTGCCCATCAATTGTGAGGCTTTCCCCGACAGCGTTTGTAACCTAACTTCATCATCAGCCTGGCACAAACCTGACTTTCGAATATGATGGTGATTTTGGATTCTGGGTGAATTGCATGACTTTGTGCCATTCCTTAACTGTGGAGCATTCAGGGATAACATTGCGAAGGAAGCAAAAGCAGTTGAGAAGGTTGCAAGGGGTATGCGACCATGGGCAAAGGCAAGCTCAGCCAGAAGGTTTTCAGGAATGATGAAAATCCATGCGGAATTGGAGCCTGGGACTGTGCAAATTGAGCAAGCGATTGCAATTGTAATCCATGTCGGAAGGGGGATTCCCCCAATTGCAGCAGCAACTTGCGAACCTGAACGTGGCGCAAAGAGTAGGCATCGCGGCAGCCGTGGCGCTCTCGTCGTTCGCCGTGTACGCCGCGAAGAATCACAGAAACATCTGCGGAGGCCCCTTGGACTCGCCCCGGCACCGCACCAACTGTCCGCTCAACTTCCTCACCTGCGCGCCCAGCAACAACATCAACGCGTCCATCGCCAACATCCAAGACAGGGTGCAAGACACCTTTGCCAACACTCAAGACAGAGTGCAAGATACACTAGCCAACGCCAACGATGCCCTCAACACCATCGCCCATAGCGCCCGCGACGTAATGGCGGACTTCGACGCCGCGGCCTGGGACCCCGCCCATTGGGACCTCCCCGTGATACCGCACATGCCGCAGCTCCCCGGCTTCCCGCGTCGCCTGGAGCCTCTCCTGGGCTGTCCCCACGACGAGGTGCTTTCGAATCACCCCCACGCACAGATGTGCTTGCAATGCAAGCAGCTTCGGCGGTGCTCCAACGTGCTGGAGCGCGCGTACATGAACTGGACGAGCTCGTCACCACCTGAAGACGAGTCCGCCACACCGCTGCTGCGTTGTCCCCACAACCAGCAAATAGCCCCGCACGCCACCGCGTGCATGAGGTGTGCGGAGAGGTCGTACACCAACGAGCTCGAGAGGGGGAGAATGTCGAATTGGACAGCTGATCACTTCGCGGCAGGCGCGGTGGCCGAGGGCTATGCTGGGTCGCCGGCGAGCATGGGCAGCAGCGGGTCATTGAGCTCGTTCCAGTCCATGTTGAATCCGCAGCAGCTGCAGCAGCTGCCATCGCAGATGGCGACGGTAGCGGCTGAGGTGAGCCGAGGCGCGCGAGATCTGGTTGTGAACGCGCAGCTCGAGATGGGCGAAGGGGAAGAGGTGGCCGTCACGAGCAGTGGTCGCGTCGTGACGGCCGCGAGGAGCGTCGGGTCGCAAGCTGTGGGCAAGACGGCAGGCTATTTTTTTTTTTGGTACTTGTGTACCCTTTGCAATGACAAGTGAGGATTATTCCTTCTCCTTCACCCGGAAACTCATCACATTCTTCACCAAAAAAAATTTGTTCTATAGCTACGATGCAATAGGAAGGTTAACCCCTAAATGCCCAAGGCCTGTTTGGAGCTTCTTGAAATTTGCTCTAAATTGAACAAAAAGTGAACATTTTCATAAGTTGTACCAATTCTTTTGAATTGTAACTGGACAAATTCAAACTAGACATGTTAGAGATCACATAGGAAAAGAAAACATAACAATATCATTATAATAGATTGAAAGATTATTATAATATTTGATCATGAGGGTGTTAAAACTATGAAAAATTTTCAATTCTCTTTTTGCATGTCAACTCTAAAAAGTTGGTCACTAAAAAAAATATGATGTTATAGGGCCTAGCATGCACAACCCCAATCAATTTACGTTTCTTCAAAATCTATTCTACAATTTTTTAAAATGAATTTCTCATGCGAATTTTCCTCTAAGATCTAGTGTATTTGAGGCTCATTTCCAAGAGCCCTCAATACTATGGGAAGTCAAGATTGCAATAGGCATCGTTGCACAAAATCTTGAATAGAAAAATCATAATCCATCATTTTTAAGATTGGCTTTTTGATCCTAAAACTAGACTTCAATAAGAGTTCTCTAAAAATATAAACTAATAATAATAGCAATTTGGTTGGATTTTATTTAACTTCAAAGTTTTCAAAACACCAAAATTTGGTGCCTCGGGCATTTAGGGATTAAAGACGGAATTACAATGGTTTAGACAAATCTTACTTCATTATCAGAATTGGAAACAAGAGCCATGTAAGCTTGACAAATGACTACAAAAAGATCCACTAGGAGGACCTAAAGTTCGTCGTGTGATTCTTCTAGTGGATTTTCTTGCTGGACATTTTTGTAGTCTAAGTGGAAAATGTTTCTACTAGTGTGTACAAAATGTTTGGTAAGTTGCCAAAACTTATGTTGTTGAAACCAAAACAACAGATATTATACAAAATTGGCTAGAATTAAAAGTTCATAACATTCTTCAACAAATATTTTGATCTAGCTACAATCCAATAGGAAAGTGAAGACAAAAACTACAATGGTTTAGTTAGATCCAAAAAAGAATTGGTTGTAAGTTGCTGAAAACAATATTCTTGCTACCAAAATAACAAATATTATGCAAAATTGACCAAAATCAATAGCTTCAATGAAATCCCTACAATCACCTTACACTATAACAAAACGTGGTCAAAAGAACCACACTCAATTTTGGGTGTGGTTACTTTTACCATGTTTGTTTTAATGTGAGTTAGCTAGAAATTAAAAACAAATAAATAAATGTTGGTCTTATTATATGAGTTGTTTGGTCATTACAAAACTACATAATACTAGTCAGTAGGTCTATATGACTGTTGTAGCTCTGAAACAGATCTTTATAAATTGTTGCATGAATGTGCAACCTCTATTTTGATGAGATTAGGGTTGGTTTTAGATATACAAATTTGAACACTTTGAAAATTTACAATTGATGCATATGATGTCCCAAAATGTTTGCTGTAAGTATTTAGAAGCATCTTTTCACTTCCAACAAGATCTAGTAAAAACAATTAACAATAGGAACCATATTCAATTGTTTATTTGGTCAATTTTATGTGTAATTGCATCAATATTCATGGAATTTGGTCATCTTAGAATATGCACTTCAAAATCATCAAAAAATGAATTTCAAAATTATAAAAGTTTACAGTGCTTTACAAGTTTTTCAACAGTACACTCATAGGCTTTGAGAATCATTTTTTACTTATTTATATCAAAATAGAAGTGATATTCTCAAGAAAGTAAATAGTAAATTATCTTACATTTCCAAATTAAATTTATTTTTCAAAACTATATTATCATATATTGTATGAAATGAGAAATATTATTAGATATGCATGTATATGATAACTTTTATATTTGCAGCATGTGAGTGATATTTTACATATAGCTTAAGTTGTAATACAATATCATATTGTTGAATTTTTATATTATTTTTTTTTCATTCTTCCTGTTTGCTTTTAAATCAAATATTATATAGTAATAAATATCCATAAATTGATGAAAATAACAATCAATGGATAAATGAAGCCTTACAGATTTAGAATAAAAAACAAAAGCAATATCTTAGCTAGATTTCCAGCACCACATTTGTTACAAGCTTTTGGATTTGCCTTCCAAGTTATTTTTGTTTATGAGGTTGATAAACACAAATTCTGGTTCCTTGCTCCTCCTCTTGACCATCTCACATGGACTTCTAACATGAACATTGGTATAGAAACATGAATCTTTTTCTTAGATTCTTTTTAATATAATATATTTTGCAGTCACATATATATTATTGATTGTATATTTGTGTGTGTGTGTGTATGTATGAAAGTGACAAAAAATATCTCAATTCTTTATTTAATTTAGAAGAAGGATAATAGAATGTGAAATTTATCCATGTCATTTAAATATTTCAAAATTGTCTATCTTTATGTTTTAATATAATTTATATAAAAATTATATAAAAATCTATTGTTTCATAAAAATGACATATATAAACAAATGAGATCGGAATATCTTATTTATGTAGTGATTCCTATTGCAATAGCTACAAGTTTTGATGTTGTTCTTGATTTGAACCAAGGAGGAGTTGAAGACCAATTTAACAAATTAGTGAGGAATTATATTTATATTTAGTAAATTTGAAAATTTTAGTATAATACCTTAAATTTTACATTGTAAATTTAATAAATTTAGATTTTTTATCATAAGAATTCTTCAATTATATTTAGATAGTTGATGATAGTTTGATTATTTCTAATATTTAATGTATATGTATAAAATTGAATTGCAGTGTAAATCAGGATCACCATTGTTCATTTTAATTATAGATTATATTTTAAGGTAAAATTTCTCAATACCTTGGTTATTATATTAATAATATAATTATTTTATTGTTAAATTATTATGGAAAATATACATGTATCTAATTTCTATATATAATAAATGTATCTAATCTATGGTGGTATATTTGATTAATATATTTAATAAATATTTATAAATATTAATAAAATAGATCATTTTTATTTATCATTGTAGTTTTGAGAATCCAACTTTCAAATTGACAACATCAATTTCATCAATTACAACTGGGAGTTTGTTGACAAGTTTGTTGCATTCAAATACATTGATATATTTTAGACTCATGTTAATACTTTTGGAATAAATTATATTATATTTTTATTATAAATATAATTTAAAGGTTTACAATACAAATTAAGGTCAAATAATTTTATGATTTTGTAATTACATTGTTATTTGATTTGATTTTTGTTAACGTTCAAACTATGTCAATGTTGTTAGTGTAGTTGCAAAAGCATTAGATTATAATTATGAGCTTCCAGATGTATTAGCATTGTCAAGTGGTGCTTCTCTTTCCGCATTAAGATGGGTTGGTGCACAATATCTCCTTCAAGTAATCATTAACATGATAAATTTATAAAGTGGTTAGATTTTTTGTAATAATATTAATTAAATTATGATTTTTAATTTTATAATGATATTGTTTAAATTTTACATATGTAATTTTATATAGATGGATGCGATGAATATTTTATAAATAAATAAAAATAAAAAATATATTTCACATATTCATAATGAATTCTCTCTCTCTCTCTCTATATTTAATCTTATAGAAAAATATTTAGAGTGTTTTTACGCTATGGGTAATCATAAAGTGTAGTTCTACATGAACAATTTTTTCATTATTTTTTACATCTTGAGAGTTCTGAGAAGTGAATTTGCAAGTTCTTTATGTCATAAGAAATCATTAAAAAACTTTCTTCGAAATGATCTTTCAAGTAATAATTTCTCTATGTGCACAATGTATACTAAAATGTAGCATCTAGTTCAAAAGTCATACAACTACCCATAGCGTGCCCCCCCCCTTCCCTTGTCATTATTTAAAATTGAAACTTTGAATATTTGCATTGACATTTCAAATGCATCAATGAAAATTAAAGCATGAAAATTTATAATTAGGATTCTAAGTGTTAGTCATATTTAAAATATAAAATAAAAACCAACTCAATTGTATGAATATGTACATCGGCAATGTATTTATATGAAAAATCAATATATTGGTACTTCAGAATCAAGGTACAAATTATTTGAATTGTAACATTAGTAATCAAAGCCATGAATAAAATTATGTAATAATCAAATCTATAAAAGAAAATTAAGAAAAAAATTATTGCATCAACTATATAAATTCAATTACTTCAATGTAATCCAATTTTAGAACTAGAACCATTGAAAAGAACTATACTTTTTATTATTATCATATAATAGAAAGCAATAATTATTTTATATATTATGGTTTAAAATAAAATAATATGTTACATTAAAAGATAAAATAGCTTCAAAATTATCATTCAAATACTTTGAATAGTGGGTTTCTTCATTTTCATAATTTAATCAATGGGTTGAATTCAGATAAAGGATCACCAATTGTGACAATGGGTAGATTGGCACCGTGGATGACAATTTGCACATTGATTTTTTCTATATCTTTTGAAAAATCATGGCTAATGATTACTCATGTAAATAATTTTTTTGATTCTCCAATTGATATGTTGGAAGGCTTTGGACAACTTCTCATATTTTACGTTGTGTGGACAATAGAAGTAAGATTTTCTGTCATTTTTGTCCAAAGACCAAGATAATTTGAATCCCCTCAAAAGAATATATACTTTTAATTACGAAATTACATTCAAAGCCTCATATTATTTTGGAAGTTAAAAGAAAATTTTATATTATATTATAATAATTATATATTTTGTATTTATAAAATCAATACACCTAATATTTATAATACTATTCATAATGATTCCATAAAAATTTAAAGCCATGAAATTTAATTTAGTATCTTTGGCAGATATTAGCAGATTTTTTATTAATAACAAATACAAGCGCAATTACATTTATTGTAGTAAAAACACTTAAAATTGTTGGAGATTTAGGGGTAAATTTTCTATTACAAAGTACATATTAAAATAAATTATTCATATTTTAATTTAGTTTATAAATATTCTAATTTAATTTTGATGTAAACTGAAGTAATTTAAATTTTATGCAGAGTAAAATTCTCATGAAGGGTTTATATCACGAGGTAAATACTTTTTAATAGTATATTATTTTTAATATCATTTTATTATTTCTTGATTTGTACAATTTACAATTGAAGAATAACTATTCTTGATAATGAGCATTTATTGGAGGTATTATTTATAACAATCATTATGTATATAATTTGGCAATTTATGTAACTTGAACCAACTATTTTGAGAATAATTTTTCAATAGTGGAAAAACAATAATTAATCTAAAATATTGAATACATATAATAATTAAATTTAGCAAAGTAAGATTTTTTTTAATACAATGCCAATATATAGGAGAGACTTTGGATTGAGAGGGAAAAGACGATGAATGAAGAAACCATTGGTCTTTACTATATTGGATTTGGATTGATTATTTTTCTTTGGCAAAGGTTTGATACTAATTTTTATTATAACAGTGATTTAATATAAAAAAATTGAAGGGTAGCTATTCAAATTGAACTTCAATTTTTTTAATTTCCAAAATTAATCATATGAATATTCATGTAGTCTTGAACCCATTGCAAAATTCATTCAAAATACAATAAAAGAAAATCTTTGAATGACCTTGTTTATAACTAAATTTTTGAAAAGATAAATGATAAAGACTTTGTTATCTTGTCGAATTTGTAGATATCAAGAATGGTCTCAAAGCAAAGCTAGGACAATTGAAGGAAGTAGGGGAAACAATAGTAGTGGCAATGTTAGCACAATTGAAGGACGTAGAGGAAATAGCAATGGTAATTATGATTTCATCAAGAATGAAGGGGGATGTAGAAGATGTAGCAATAGTATAAATGCATCAAGAGTAGATGAAAAAAGTGAAGGAAGTAGAAGTAAGAGTAACATAGCTTTTGATTTAGGGGGAGATGGTGTCAGAGAAGGAAGATGTGGGCGTAGAAGATCAAGTAGAGATATATGTACATCAAATGGATGTGGTGGAGGAAATGGAGTGGAAGAAGTATGTCTACAACCAAGAAACATTGAAGTTGAACAATGTGCAACAAATATGTCTCAAGATTTGCTCTCCAATCGTCAATGCTTCCATGACATATTTTGAATGTAGGATTTTGTGCTGCATAGGTGGACAAGAGATTCAACCAATCATAGGTAGAAAGAAAAATCTAATTCAAGTACATAGTGCCTAATCTAAGTAATGGTTGATTTCCCCCCTACTATTGGGAATATGGTCGTCAAATATGCATATATAGGATAAATAACAACTCAAACTATCATTGTATATAGTGAAGCAATAGTAGATTGATATCTAAGGCACTAATAGAGAGAAAGACAAGAATCTCTTTACATCAACACTTTGAAACATTGAAGGATAATGCGAGGAATGTATTATATAGTGTGTACTCTCAAAGGATTATCTATTATGGTCTCAATCTATCAATGACATAATAATTCAAAAACAATAGTGTTTGATAAATATCATCCAACAAATCCTACAAATTTGAAGACAAAGGCCATAATTATACATTAGCTAGTGGCTTGCCTTAAACCACTTGACTATCAAAGAAGACAAAAGACCTTGTATATGCAATACCTATTGATTTGACTCAAACCCTAAAACTATTTAAAAAGATAAGAATATGTAACACAATGGACTCAAAGGTATTTCTTAACGACATAATACAAAGTTTACAACAATGCTCCAAGACTTGTGTTTATCTTGAGACATCTAATTTAGAAGCCACTTGAAGGTTTCAAGAAGCTACACCAAATATCATAGGAGTCCCCAAAGATACTAGGTGGATATACTTAATATTGAAAAGAGGTCTGACTTCTACAATGAAAGTTCTATAAAGACAAAAAAATGTTATCCAAGATGATGGAGGGTGTATGTTTGTGACACAATCTTATAAAAGAAAAAATTTTACTATGTGCAAGAGAATTTCCAAAAAGAATTAGTCATTGATTTGAAGAAGTCAAACTATGCACTTCATCAATTGATGTGGAGCCCATAGGCTTGACAATTGGTCAAATCTCAAGAAAATTCTTAGTTTCACCTATTTAATTTGGAAACCATCTTTTGTATATTGAACTTAAGGTAAATGAAAGTGGTGTCAAGTATCTAACACTTGTTAATGGTTTGATGATAACCATATTTGAAGCAACATCAAAATTGTGCTACATTGTAATATAAAGGACTATGAGCAAGAATTCCAATACACTATTGAGTTTCTCCCTTTAGTCTCCAATGCACAATCCTTCAAATTTTGTAAGAAAACTACAATAAACTAAATGGATATCATCTCAAGTTTCATAGTGGATTGGTGGTTGATTCCTTAGTTGAAAAAATTCAACAAATCTAAAATGGGTTGTAAACCACCATTTGCACTCTTAGTCAAGATTCTAAATATTTTTTTGATGTCACTTGTACATGCAATAATATATTCACTATTACAAATCTACCATGGTACAAAAAGGTTTTGTTATAAATCTGTATTAAAACTAACACAAATTGAGTTGAAAGTAATACAAAATTAACCCCTAAAGGACCAAGGCACATTTCAAGCAGAAATTGTCAAAAACTACCACTTTGGGGGGCAGCAAGAAAAAAATGAAAAAAAAATTGTTTTTTCAAAGTTCAACCATACAAATTTGTACTAGACTTCTTTGCGAATATGTGGAAAAAAATTTAGAAACTTTGTCCGCACAAATTGAAAGATTATAATGTTTGAAGTGAGGTGAAAAAGTTTTTTTCCAACCTTACCCAACAGGGCTTGCAAACTTTAACTCCTTCTAGAATGAGATTCTTACACTAAACATGGTTATTTTTTAAACATTTTCATCTTGTATCATGTATGATACACACCTGCCAAATTTCAAAATCATAGGAAGAATTTTGCACATGCTGCCCAGAGCTACCCGCAAAGTTTAGGGTAGTATAACTTTTGATCCAGGCATCCGATCAGGGAAAAAAATTAGATTTTCACGAAGGGGGTACAAAGTTAAACATCATGAATGTCCACATTTCATGAACATCTGACCAAAAATGACTTCGTAGGAACCTACCCAAGATTTCTTGTGTATGTTGAACAGACACTTGGTCCTTTAAGGATTAACACAAAACCATCTCAAACCATGGTAGCTTTGTACTAGTATATTATATCACAACGTAAATAAAATTTTCATATTATCATGTATTAGATTTGGGATGCTAAGGCTATAACAACAAAGAAGTGATGAAGTAACTTCATTCATTCATCTTAATGATGAAGTAACAATATTTATCCAATGGCCGTAAGGAGTTAGGGACCCTACAATATTGTTGACTTTAGATGTTGAAGGAACAAAGAATATGAAATGAAGCTCAAAATGTGATTCTTTTATACGAAAGACATGTGGAATTTTGATTTAGGGTGGATTATGGTAATTTTCATTGCACTTACTATAACATCACCACTTATAACACATGGCTATCCATTAGGTTTGTATTTGACATCATATGGTCTTTGGCGAGGCCCTTCTTATCAAGGCCAATATTGTTAGATGCATATATAATAGCTTGTATAAGGGCTAATGGCTTTGGGTTGATGACTTGAGTGTATGACATCTATTGGAGATTGCAAAATATTGGATGGAAATTGTTAGAGTGGACAAATAGAGAAGATGATTTTAGATTTTTAGGGGAAGGCAACTGGAAGAGAAAATGACTTTGAGAACTTTACCTCTAAATTAAATAAGATCAAATCTCATAACCATGCAATCAAACTTTAAAAAGCTTGCCACATCATTTGCTCCATTTTGCTACCAAATATGCATGAAATTATTTGTTTATATTTCATAGAGATAAAGTCACATGTCTTCTATAGGCTTATAATTTGTTTTGTAATGAGTTGAAATTATTAAGAATTTATAAAGAAAAAAAGGAAGAAAATTCATATCAAATACAAAGAATTATTAAGATATGTGAAAATCTCACTTTATGTGTATATTATAGCATAGAATATCATAGTATATACTAAATTCTCATATCATTATATATTGAAAAATTCAATAGATCATAGATAAGGATAAGTTTAAATATGTCATATTTAAATATTCTATTTTAGGATTTCTTCAAATTTTTGAAATAGTGTACAAAATAGACTTGATAAACTTGATTTAAAAATTTGAAATAAAATTCAAAAAGGTTTCTTTCATAGATGAAATTCTAATAAAGAGTGCGGACCTTGAAATTTCCAAAATACATCACATAAACATCTTAAGAGTTTTGTAATCCATGGAATCAACATCTGTTTTATAGAAAAATTAGTAATACTTGAAGGAGGGATTTTCCACCCCCACCCATTGCAAATACACTCAAGAAATTCCCCCCCTCAAATTGAATGGAAATCAAAATCTTTAATCATATTGGTTCATCTCAAATTTTCAAACTAGAAAGCTTTGGTCCTTAACCCCTAAAGGTATTTGACTATGTTTTCACCAAAAACGTTCCAAAATTGTCATCTCTAGTACAAGTACCAAATTTTAGAAAAAAATACATTTTTGGACAAATATAACCGTAGGATCTTGTAGTAAGATGTTTTGGGAAGATGTGGAAAAAATTTCAGAAATTTCCACCGTTTGGATTGCAAGATATTAGCATTTGAAGTGACAAAAAGCCATTTTTTGGCCCTGCAAAAATCCAGGCAGATGCACTCCACAAGGTCAGATCATTATGAAAAAATGTCCAAAATGGTTGTAACTCTTTGGATTCATTCTTCAAGTCATGTTCGCTACATGCTTGAAAAATTTTAGATCATTTGGAATTGTACAACATATAGGAAAAAAATAGTAAGTTGAAAGAAGTAGAGAATGATTCAAAATACTAAATTGTTAATAATTTATTTATGAAATTGAAAAATTCCAATCCCAATGGTGAAATTGTTGTAATGAACAATCTACACCTCAGGTTTTTATTTTTTTTCCAAAAATATTAAAAATTGAGTTAAATAAAGGTCTTCAAAGTTTATTTTAGAGTAGAGATTCCATTACTACCCACAAACTACCCACAACTAAAACTCTTCATAACTTTCATCTCAAAAATCAAAATGGAATGATTCAAAGCTTTCCATGTATATATGAATCAGGAAAATAAATTTCAAATTTTTCTTTTTTTTAAAAATGATTTTAAAAGAAGTTTTTTTTGTTGCCTAGGCTGCCCACCGAGCAATGAAAATAGCATATCATACAATAACTTTTTAACCATGTATTCAAAAGTTATGAAAATTGTTGGGTCTTAAAGCTACTCCTTGAGCACATGTTGTTTGAAAATTTCAAAGAAAAATAAATAAAAATTCCATCCGTAGTGAGCTGCCCGAAATAGCTATGTTGCCAAAAAACACCGTTTGGTCCTTTAGGGGTTAAGGTAAGAGCACCCAATGGCGTCTCTATACCCAATTGCGTCACATTCTACAGAGCATAATCATTTCAGGCTGTAAATGTAAGTAGTCAGTACATAGCTTATTTTTTTGACCTAAAATGATAAGAGGCCTACAATCCAGCTACATTTATGTTCTAGGATGAATACCTAATATAGAATCTGTCACAATTGGATACAAGGATGCCATTGGGTGCTCTTACCTTAACCCCTAAAGGACCAATGCTTTATTTTTGGCCAAATAACACTCAAAAATGTCATTTTAATTGCAAAGAGTAAAAAGAATTTCAAATTATATATTTTGGACATATAACCATATGATCTTACACCTAACTAGAATACAAATGTGTGGAATAAATTTCAGAAATTTTGACCACATAGATTGCAAGATATTTGCATTTAAAGTGAAGAGAACAAATTTTTTCACATTGTGGGACTAGATTATTTGATTTTGAACCTTCTTAACTTCAACTTTTTGCACTACAAAGATTTGAGGTTTAAACTCTATAGTGGAAAATTGGGTTAAAGCCATAATCATTATATTGAGACTTTTCGCAAATTTTGAGATAGAATGTTGGTTATTGGAAAATTCTTTTAAAAAAATGATAATTGAAAACAAAAATAAATAATGCTCCAATAGTGATCCTATAATGAAATTCTAAAAGTTGGTATTGTTATCTATGTTCTTAAAATACTAGTAAAGAGATAAAGCGGTTTATCTTCAAGTTGAGGACAAAAGTAAGACTGTGAAAAGTCTCAATATAATGGATGGTTGTTGAGAATCTAGGAAAAAAAATTCAAAAAAATTTAGTTTTCATTCTTTAAAAAAATGTTAAGTAGAAGTAGGTATGAGATAGAAGGAAAGTTTAAATTATTAATGTCTCTAAGATGGAATTAAAACGCTCTAATCCCTAGTGGTGAGATTGTTCTAGCAAGAAAACTAAACCATGCGGAACTATCTTTTTTTGAAAAATCATAAAAATTGCATTTAGAAATGAATCCTACATGTTATTTTTTCAAGAAGATGCTTAGATTGCCCCCCAAACAAGATTGTCTATAACTTTCACATCACTTACTGAAATGAAATGAATCAAAACTTTCCATGTAGACAAAAATATACTATCATGAGAAAAAAATATTTAAAAGAAAAATTCAAGCTTTTAAAATTCTTTTTTGCTAGCTGGTCTCCCATGTTTTGAGCTTATTTGGGCATAAGTTTTGTTCCCACTCACCAACTGAAAAAAAATTGTATTCCCACTAAGTTGATCAATTTTTCTATGTAAAAAGAATTCAAAAAATCGTGACAAAATTTGAGACCGTAGCCCATAGGTACCTATTCAAAATCCAATTTGTCCTTCAAAGGGACAATGGTTCTTTGAGAGTTAAGGATTTTATATTCTTTGTTCTCTTGCAAGTAGATAGTGTAAAGGGGAAGTGCTAACATATGACTATAAAATCTATGAGCCCATGAGCCTAGGAATTTATATTATAGACACCTTCTATGATTATAGGTGTTTATATTATAGTCTCTTTTCATGTTATAGCGTACCTATGTTCTAAGTACATACATTATATACACCTTCAAATGGTTGTAGGTACATACTTACAAATAGGTTCAAGACTTGTAGGCTCACATCTTTGCACTCATGCAATGACATTGTTGTTGTGAAAATCCCAAAGATGTATTGCAAAACATGGTGTCAATATGGTATATGTATAAAGTATTTAGAAAAGGATGTTGCTGCCATGCTCTTGGAGCTATTTTGTTCAGAATGAAGATTTTCCTTTCTGTTTGTGTACTATTTTCTTATTGTAAACATGTTCTTCTCAACTCTAGTTATTGTTATTAACAATTGCATTCAAGAAAAAGTCATTTTTGAGGTACTTTTAGACTACTATATGTGGCTTTAGAAGTAACAAAAATAGACAAAGTAGCTGGAATAATGATCCTAGATGTACGAGATATTCAAATAATTCTTTTTTGATTCCCTAAAGATATGTCATAGTGTGTAACATGTTATCATTGTAACAATTATGTGGTTATCAATTTGAAAAAAATGTGTTGTTTTCCTTACAAATTTTATATTTGAACAACATGATCTTCAATTGTAAATCAACTTTTGAAGAACTTCTACATTTCTAAAGGAGTAGAAGCGCATTACAAGTGTATCAATATAGGGAAATCCAAAAGTACTTTATAATACTTAAAATACAATTTTACTAAAATAATCATTTTGTCTTTCTTTCTTTGCCACTCTAAATTGAATTAGGCTTAAGGAAATGCTTCTCCTCCTACTATGTATTTAATTTTGGATTTTATTGGGTAAAAGGTTATAGAAGTAAAAGTCATGTTGATTTACAATAACATCCTAAAGTGGGCCACAAATACAATTCTTAGCCCTATATTGAATATTTTCAATCTCATCATCACAATTGTACAAAGGTAAAATTAAACTTTAAACCCATCTCAAATGTCAATAATAGTGTATATTCAAACTTTGTAAGATGTTAAATTTCATCAAGTATACTCCCTCCGTTCCAAAATGATCTTCTTGTTGGATAAATTGTTCCAAATTGAGGTTTATCATCACATTTTTTAAAACCATTTTGCATTCTTTGAAGAATTTTATGCACTCCAAGCATCCTAAAAATGTTCAATTTTGGAGCCCTTTTCATTTTTCAAAGTGCACTTTGGGAATATTGAAAAATAGAATTTGGGAGGCATTTTCAAAGAGCACTAGTAGGCACTTAATTGTTGAGTGTGAGGGCACCATTTTGTGGGCACTTAGCAAGAGCCCAAGACCATGTGTGAACCTTTGTTTTGCCTCCCATAGCTTCAATCGGGCAACATTAAAAGAGATGCACAAAAAGAGAACAAACAATGTTGATTGACCCCTTCAATCTATTCCTTTGTCTTTTGATTAATGATTGCATAGATAGAAGGAAAACTACTACATAAAGTTGTTTTGTTGGTCCTAGATAGCAATCCAAATCTGAATCTAACTAATTTGCAACATCACAAGGTGCAATAGGAATATCATTTGGGGACAAAAAATTAAGGCCAGTAGAAAGATTATTTTAGGATGGATGGAGTATTCCATAACAATCATCAATTGGAAGGAGGACTAAGTGAACAATACATTTTGTAATTAATGTCCAAAAGATGGAAATTCATTCAAATAATCTTTTGTGTCCTTATACCATTTAATATACAAAATTTCACTTGAAACTACTTCAAATCATGGTATCTAAAGACTTATCTCGTTTTTCTTGAATTGTGACATACAACATTTTAACATTAAAGTACTGATTGAAACTATTGTTAAATAATATATAAATTCACAATTCCATCATCAAGTTGGCAAAACTTAGACATTGAGAGGCCAAAAATCATCTCCAAATTTGATAATTTCCCTTAAATTCACTTTGTAATGTACTTTTTGGGTACACGTAGTGTATAACTTGGATTAAAATAGGATAGGAAGAGAAGCAATAGAGATGAAATGAAAATGTTCAAGATATTGTGGGAAACAATTAGTACTTTTCAAAGATTCACAAAGGCATCCATCAATAAGCATCCATTATTGGCTAAGCTAGTTTGAACATTATTTGTAACACAACAATTAAGATTACAAACCCATTCTATGCTTCTAAGAAGCCAAGACAAATAAATAACACAAAAGACACCACAAGAATTGAATGCCTTTTAGTTTCTTGAAAATAATTTAGAAAGTGACTTAGTGAAAATGAGCACTTGAATTTCCCTTGGTTGCATTGGACAACAAAAGGGCTACCCATAAGTTGAGATTTTTCATAGCCCTCACTCAAAGTGGTTGTTTTCAAGATTGCACTTTGTAGCTTCCTTTTCAATTATCACATTTTTTGTTACAAATGAGGGCTCTTGATTTAGAGGTTTCATGAGTTGGTTTATACAAGAAAATCATTGGGGCAATGTGGTACGTGTTCATTTGCGCCAATAGAAATCAAAATTGATTATGGCACTTGTTAAAAAATGTAGCACATGTTTTTTTTTTCTATTGGTACAGTTTTTAGAAGCTTCCAAGATAGAAAATTCCATTCCCATAGGTATAGACGCAAACACTTTCGAATATTTGGGCATTGCATTGAAAGAGTGCATTTATGAAGTTGGATTTTGGGTGAATCAACTTCAACAACCTAAGAGCATCCCTAATGGAGATGGGAAGAGTCACTGAAAAGTGTTAGGAAAGGGCTTGTTGCCAAATCAAAAGGTAGTCCGGCCCTCTTGCCAACATGCCGCATGTTGCATTGCCCCTAATGTAGTAAGAGATTGAGGCCTAGCAAACACAATGCTACAATTTTATTTTTGTTTTTAATTTTCAATGGAACCTCTTGCACTTTTTCAATGTGCTATGGGTGAGGTATTTAGATTTGTGTGCCATAGTTAGAGAATCTAAGCTTTTAGAGTATTGTTCCGTGCTTAGTAAATTGCATCAAAATGTCGAGTAGGGTCTCCCATGTGAAGTGCCCTTGAAAATACAGTTGGTTGTAGCGATTGCATTGGGGCGCTGTTATTTGCAACCATTTGCACCATTCTTGTGCTTGTAAATGGGTTGCATTGGAGTTGCTCTAAGAGCAACTCCAATACACACATTGTTACAAGCACAATATACAAAATTTGAAGAGGAGGTAGGCGGACCTCATTCTGTGTCGGCAACTTTAAAAAAAAAATTGCCCCAATGCAAAGTTGGCAATTCTAACCGCAAATGAACCTTTATCACATTATAAAAAGAAGGAGAAAAAAAATTCTACATTCAATATAGATTTTCATGCAAAGTAGGAGAGCTCAAATTTATTAGCATGCAAAACAAGGTCAAAAAGGGATGACATTGATGACTTTGGCTATAAGGTAGAAGACTCGAAATCCGCACAGGCATTAAAACCGCACACCTCCTTAAATGTACACTGTGTGTACATGGGTTTTTTTTCATCTTTACAGGGATGTACCAACAGTGTACATGTGAGGAGGTGTGCGGTTTTAGAGCCCTTTGCCATTTCGACTTCAAAAATTCATAACTAATTCTACAAAGCTCCAAAAAATATGAAACGACTTGGGTTAGATGTCAATTCCTCTTGTCTTTCAATAAAAATTTACTGAAATATTTCAATAAGTTTCACCTCCCCAAAATTCAGTTTCAGCTCTTAGATGAACGCTTTATGAGCCTTCAACCTTAGTGTGCCACCTCGAGGGCTCTTCATATTTCTTCAAAATGCCAAGCAGTGGATGGATTATGACCGGCCCGGGAATATCCGGCCAGTGATTAATGCCTGTGGCATTGGGGTGTGTTTTTTAAGTTCCCTCCGTCATCTAACTTTGGCGTACGTGTTTCCGTCCAGCATTGGAGCTGCTCTAACAATTTCGTATTCAGTTGATCCTTAAAGTCAAGAAGATTTCGTATTTTTCCCAGCAATGAGCAGCTGTCAATGTGTTGTATGTAAACCAGTATACGCTGCCAATGACAAGTGGTTTTCTGACGGTTTTATGTTTTACAGCACAATTACGACACGAGTGCGTACGAATTCCGTGAATATTTCAAGCGTCATAAGACAACGTTTCGAGCGCAAGGCACGTACTAGTCCTCGTTGCAGGTGCTCATGAAATTTGCTTATGCCAGAGAGGATTCGGTGGAAGGATTAATTGTTCTGCCCACTGCTCATTCAATCCGCGCAGTTAAATCATGCGTACCTTAGCACCAGTTTGAAGTTGAAGTATTCAATGCAATATTCTGCAGTGTGTCGTGGTCTAGAGCGATCGAGCTGATCGACCCCAACGTAGGAATGTTGTCCATTGTACGCGAACACAAGGAGCCAAGGTGCATGTTCATTGTCACTGGAATGTATCAATTGAATCATCGAACATCCTATCCAGGTGTGGAGACGGCTTCTCATTACACGTCTACCTTTGTACTGTGATTGGAAAATAGAGGTTGGAGAAGCTTCACCCAAGAATTGCTCAATTTCAGTTCAATCGATTGCAGTACCTTTTGCATGTTGAACAAGCTAGCTCATAAATAAAAGGTGTTAAATTAAACTAAGAATGTGCACGATCACAATGCGACCTATGTACGTGGACAGTATGTCAAACAATATATATTATATAATATTGAATACACTTTATATGTAAATTATACTATGTATAAGTACGTATATAGTATGGAAACAGTATCAAAAGCGAAATTTTGCAGATCGACAATACACTGTTGTATATTGAACCACTTTAAAAATACTGTAGACGAAAATTGATATTTCATTGTTCCTAAATTTAATGAAATATTAAATAACTACTCTGCCCAAAATAGATAAAATAGTGGGAACAAATGTTCCCAAAGAAGAGAACAAGCGTTGCATGTAAGCATGTTCCAAAACGTGGCTCCAACATGTTCCAAAAACACAAGCAACGTTTTCAGCAATGTTTTCTTGTGAAACTTTCAAATTATTTTTTGGTGTAATTAGCAACGTTTCTGCTGTTGCAAACTGGCCTCATATGTAGTAATGCTACTGTATTTGATTAAAAATGTTGTAGAGGACTGAAACTGATCTAAGAACAATTCTTTCTCCAGATGGACACTGGACAGAAAGAGGTAGACTATGTAAACTAACTAGGTGACTGTTTCTCAAGTGCTAGCAAAACCGTCTCCATGATTATCGCATAGTCCGCTGTACTACTGTAGAACCTCCCTCAGTCAATACTCTCTAATTCAATAAAGTTCTGTCAGACCGCATTGATTGTTGGTCCCGACTTAATAATATGAACTACATTCAAAGATCATGCTCTTCTCTAATGCAATAACCTCTCTTATCTAATGTGTCACACCGATCCCAATCTTATTGCTTTTATTGCTTTAGAGAGGTTCTACTGTGTAACTTCATCTGTAAATGTATTCAGAAAACCAACACTACCGGTAACTAAGTTCAGTTGTCATCAAAGTTTAAGGGCTTTTCTTTGCTACAGCGGCAATTCCACCGATCTGTGAAGAACTGTGACCAACTCCGTGAACACGAGGCTCCCATAACATGATTGTCGAACATTCTCTCTTAGACCTTACCACAATGCCACGTGGTTGCCTCTCCTCGACAATAATAAAGAGCAACACTTTCTTGGACGATGATAAGGGAACTCTACCATTCATATGCACTACTCAGAACCGAATGTTTCAGGTCTGTCTAGGGTATGAATAGCAACAGTTGGCGTCGTTACACAGCTGGGTCGATGGCATTTCTCAATAACTTCTCAGTCGACAAAAATCGAAAAGTCATGACCAGTGGAGTCATCTACAAACCAAAAAAAGACATCAGAAGTTTAGCAGAGAGCGTACGAGAGTGCAAGTACTGTGACTCCAACTACAGATTGAAGCTTGCACAATCACTCAAATCCACTCTTCACCTGCATTACATATGATACATTTTTCAAAACATATGATCCATGGTTGCAGTGTACACCTCCATTGTGATCTCGACTATGCATGGATATTCATTGTCCGTCCTAGCCTTTGCATCTTTCTCTGCGAAAAAAATCGTTGGAAACCATGAAGAACCAATACTCCTTGCAGCAACCTGCAGAAACGTTCAACTTAATGTCATTCTGAAAGCTCAGCAGGCTAATTTTCACCAACCAGGCTCAAGCATCGAGATAACTATTCAGTCAGTCAAAACATCACAGCCAGATTCATACCATTTTCACTGCTATTTCATATAAACAAAATGGTAATCTGTAAAAGTAATAAACATTCCGTTTCTTGCATTACGACTTGCAGCTAAAAGTTCTGTCTTGAACCTTGAATTCGAATCCAATGTTGAAACTGATGAATATGATAGTCTATGAGCACCGAATCACAGCCACAGGCAGCTTCTCACTTCAAGCCAGAGATTAAATATGTACACATCACTTTCATCAATAAGTATTGAAAACGAACCGAATCATTCTAATTCGATTAGCTCGTGCCCAGCAGCTGGCCATCTGATTTTCGCCAGTGCAGCTCAAAGGTGCTGTAATAATCTGCACAGCAGAAAGACAGAAAGAAACCTGGGACTGAAGTCAAGTATGTAATTGATTGTCCATTTGATCCTCAATTAACCACCAGTGGACACAAAGTGTACAACCTCAATTTACTACATTCTATTGTTAACGAATTTGAATGTAAGGTGAAGCAAAATAAATGGTGAGAGTCGCTAGACACAGATGTTCACGTGCCTGGACTATAATCAATGAGCCAGCCTAACACAAACTACCAATTAATTTCATGGTTACCACTTCTCTTCCATGTGTAATTATAAATTTATTGCATTGTAATCAGAACCTCTTTGAATAATTGCCCTATTTTCGACTATATAAGATAAACATGGCAATTTCGCTTCAATTGGCAAGTTTCGGACTACCAAAAATGATATGCAAACACGCTTTTTTTTATTGTAAAAAGGGCATGTATTGATTTCAGGGTAGTACGATGCTTCCATTTAAACTGAAAATTGCCAATTTCAATCGAAATGCCCTGACAATGATAGTGTATTGGTTCAGTCCAAGGACATAAATTGGTTCAAAATGCACATAAAATTATCTAGAGAACAGAAGTGCAAATCCTTCAGATTTGGTTCAAAAATAAAATACTTAGTCAAAATTCACAATCTTCACACACAACCTACTTCAACAACATGACTTTCGCATACAAGTAATTTTCTCTTAAATCGGGCCTTACAGCAAGACATTGGTTAGCAATCTCCAAACCCTTTATTAGGACCATTATGATGGATTGGAAACTAACTCATTATATTCTAAATTAATCAATTGCAGGCTCCTTGATGGCTTAATTAGGGTCATTATTATTCAAAGCCGACTCATTACACTCCAAACAAACAAACATCGGACCACGTCTTGCATTTCTCACGATTCTTTTCATTCAACCCTTCCGACCATCCGACCAGCTCATGTGACAAGCCACTTGCTATAACATCTAGAAGCACAGGTCCGCTACGTTCTTGCACAACCGCCGTTACGTACTAGCTCCCACTCATCTCTGAAATTAAGTTAATTACTCATTCAAATAAGAGCAGCAGCCACTTCTGTATATGTATCAGTAGCGTTCACCTTCAAGCAGCTAGCTGCCGGGCCTCCTATGAACAAGTGAGCTAGCAATAACTAGTAATATTAGAAATGAAGCAAGCTGCGGTCATTATTCGATAACTAAGCTGTTAGCTCTAGCAACCAGACCTCTGTTTCCAGCAAGTTTACTTTGAGTATGTGTGCAGATGCACACATGGTCGGTCCACCCTTCGACACTTGTGCAATTCCTGTCTCCTAATCGATCGATCGAGCTGCAGCGAATTGAAGTAAGCAAGCGTAGTGCAGGCCGACCCAGGCAGCGAGCAATTCAAGCGGCTTCCTTCCTGGGTCCTCCCAGGCTGCCGGCCAGGCCGCCCCCTGCCAGGTTTGGCCTATGGAAAGGTCCGGTCCCTGATGGAATGCTACCAGCGGGAAGGGAACTCTTTCTCTATACTAAGAACCTTAATAGGATGACAGGGAAGGTCTTCACCTAGGAAGCGCGGCAACATACGAACATACGCTAGCTGAAGCCATACATGTATGTATGGCTGCGTTGCCGCTTCTGACTAGGCCAAGCCAGTTGCGGTGCATACATACGTTACGAGCAGCACCTCGTTGGCAATGCGTCATCAGGAATATAGGATCCACCGCCTTCAATTCAAAGGGCCGGGGTGGGGTGGGTCGGGGCTCCTAACTTAACTTTAGTTTAATTTGGTGATAATGCATGTAAGCTACGTGCCCTCATTGACACACGTAACAGAGTTGTTGGAGCGAAGGTAGCGGAGTTGGTTAGCGGGTGTCAGACTGCATGTCAAATTCATGTCAGACTTTCCTGAGCTGACAGTAGTTAGCTCAGGAATCATGATCACGCTCGGGCATTCGTATCCAAGCCATGCCATGCCGTATGCCACATCCCAGCACCTGGGCTGCTAATAAGTGTAGGGGATGGAATCTAATGAGTTAACTAATTGGTATGTTCCCACCTGCCTGTATCTCTCATTGCTAAAACAGTTAAGCACGGTGATAGATGTCTTGTATTCAAACACACACTCCTTAGCAATTACCAAACCAAGCTGGCATCCCTCGTGGCATAATCTTAACTAAGAGCGGTGGTAACACTGTTCTTTTCAGATTCCTACGAAAAAACAGGCGATAATGAAGAAAGCATAAATCTGTCAAAAACGTAGATTTGCATTCAATAACATTGGAAGTATGTATTCTAGCACATTCAGTGCCACTGAGTACGAGAGTTCATCATAGTCTTTGCATCAAATCTCGATTTGCAGCAGAGCGATTATGTCACCGTCTCCGATTTGCAGCAGAGCAAGCACTACTATCACTGAACACATGCCGAGAAAGTGCTGTGCTGATGTACTCATTTCCTCGCAGAACAATCACTTCGTACTAGAACGCACTTTGCAGATCATGCTTGAAGCTTTCAAGTTAACGCAATCTTGCCTTGCCAACGATTAATGTGCTTCTTTCTTTAGGTATCACTACATATTTGCATACTTCCACAAGCTGAACTTTTACAACATTTCTGAACAACACTCCATGTTAACGTAGAATACTGAATCTCGATAGAACCTAAACAGCGCGACAGTCGTCACAGGGTGTTAATCAAACAGTCTCCCAGTGCTCTCATTCTGGAAAGCGGTCCAGAGAGAATCTCTCGAACTTGAAGTAGCATCAGATGCTAGTTTGGCCTGTGTTCGATCGAGATTAGTGGCGAAGCTGTGAACAAACAATGTACATCACAGTATCGAAAATTTCCTATTGCTACTTCCCGAACCTCTTTTTGGCAGAACACATGAGAACATGTTCAGGCTATTTGAAAGTTGGGAATTTTTTATCATTTAACACCCAGTTCTGCCCAAAACAAAGGTGGGAACAGAGAAGCTAATCAGAGCATCGACATTGGCCCTTCGAAAGACAGGCAGGTTCATCCCACCTTCAAGGGACCTAATCATACTCTCCAAAAGACAGGCAGGTTCATCCCCACCTTCAAACCCAAGGGACCCAATCGTACTCTCTCTGGGTGTACACATTCCCACTTTAAAATTGTTCTCATTCACGTTGTTTAGAGTGTCGGACAAAGGATAGTCACTCACTCAGTCAATGCGTGTCCCCATGCTTGGCACAATTTGGTCATTGCTTCTTCCAATTGGACCACTAGTACCTGACCCACAAAAACATCACATTCTCGAACATGAAGAGATGAACCCCTTCTATAATAGCATTGTCATACAAATATATTTGTGCTGTAGTGCTACAGTCTCCTTGATTCAAGGGAAAATTTGTATCCAAGAATAAATCCTAGTGCAGCTAAAGCCCATCATCCATCCCCTCCCAACTTCTCAACCCATCTATTGACGTTAGGTTAGTAGGGCCTTGATAAAGGAGGGTAGTGATATTTTGCTCAAAAGTGATATAATTCATTTGAGGAAATATTAGGCAAAAAAAAGGATGAATTCATTGAAGTACTGAATATCATGAAGACAAATAGACAATATCACTCTTGTTCCAATGAATGTACATTCTTTGGGGAGAATAATTCAAATTTCATCTTCATTTTGCACATTTCATCGACTTATAAAAATGTAAACAACTTAACAACTACATCAATCCGAAGAAGATTTTTTTTATACTATCCAAAATAAATGGGAAAAAAAACTTTCATTAGTCTTGATAAGTTCATGTTGGAAAAAGCAAAGAAGTAGAAAACTTTGTTTACCAATGAAGTAAGGATCATTTTTGCATCCTTAAAAAGGTGCCCAGCCCCTACATTGAACAAAATTGTCTTGTATGTCTCTTGAGCCAACTCTAGTCCTTCAATTAATTGGTAAGTTCCTCTAAGATATCTATTGAAGTATAATACCTTCCTAGCATGAAGAGGTCTATTGCATGGTTGTACAATGTTAGGTTATAAAGAGAATTAGAGGCACAAAAAGGATAGGGTCTTGGATAGGGTCTTTTTGCCCTTGCAATTCAAGAATGTTATGGACTAGGTAATTACAAAAGAGGCCAAGTTATCAAAAACAATCATCAATTGAGAACTACTGAGTTGCAAGTGACAAGGTTGGTACCAACCTATAATTATGTTTGATGACTTAGCCTACCTTGCAATTACCAGACATAATCTCAATGTAGGAGAGTTGAGTCATTTGACTTCTTTGATTGCTTAACCAATCGAAACATGCCACAATGGCAAAACTCTCCTACATTGAGATTATGTTAGACTGTTAGAGGGATATGCACTCACTAAGTTAATACCAATTGATAGTAGTAAAGATTTCTCTCAAATTTTTCTCATTGCTAAACCAACGAAACTTCTACTTCATACCCACCCTATTGAAAATTTGCACAAGGCAAGGTATAAGCATTATCAATCTTAATCTGATTCTCCTTGACCAATCAAAACATGATGCCACTATGATGAAACTCTCCTGCATTGAGATTATGAAGTGATAGACCTCGCTGCTCACTGGCATGGCGCACGCTATAGGAGTGGATCTTCAATCTCTCTTATAAACTTTTGAGAATTAAACATGTGTTCTAATTTTCTTATGCAAGCTAATCTCAACATACATATAGTATACGTGATACGGTACGTGCAACCAGAATAGTCACCTCAAATGTCCAGTAAGCATTCATTTCAGTTCATTTCAAGTGGCGGGGCGATTTGAGGTGCACAACTGCACATACCTTGTGTGGATTTTGTTTCGAGTTTCCGTCGAACGAGATCCCCGACGAGATCAAAGAAACATGAATGGCCAAAATTATTTATATCAGGAATTGGAGATTTGGAATCAGTCAATGAAAGCGCGCGGTGAGGTAAGTTTGCTTGTTAAATTGGGTCGATACAGAGGTGCTCCATGGAAGTTGCGGTTAGCTGGGTTTGTAGCTTCAATCCATTAGATCTCCCAGAAAATCGAAGAGTCTTGTGGGATACCCGGTAAATCGATCGGATACTAACGTTAGGATCCACACTGCCGCAGGGATTCCCCAGCCAAAACTCCGATCCGTCTGTTGCATCGACAATGCAACGAAGACACGGAAAATATGAACGGGTTTGTGAAGTTGTATTAGAATACATCTTTGGTTAATTATCCAGTAACTTCGTAGTACTAAGCTAGCTGAGTTAGAATTTGTAGTAGCCGGCACCCCAATCGACGCCCGAGCCAGCCAGCCAGTCCTCAAGTACCGAATTGGGAGGACTACCTTACATGCGGTGAAGTGCTTAAAGTACGCACTGAGTGCCAGCCTTTCAGAATTGTTTGTACTGTACAGCCCGCCAGGCGGATAATTTAATTAAGCAGTCACGCCATGCCAGTGCAGGCAAGGCCAAGATAACCGCTCGGAGCGTGTCAATTGTGTAGATGTAGAATATACACTATGTGCGTGTGAATTGCATGTGTGTGCTATGCATGTCGATCAAGACGTGCCCATTCTGGATTTCTGACTAGCCGGAATCTGGAAACTTAGAAATTCATGGCATGACTTCACCAAGATTTGCGGTCTGTATGACTGAGAATTTGAACTAAACATTGAGTTTGGAGAAGTCTGCCGCTACCTGTCCATCTAGCTAACGGACTGTAAGACTGTCTGTCTGACTTCCGGCTTCTAAGGTAGACCAGCCCATTTCCGCTAACTGCCTACGGTAGAGCCACCAGTAGTAGATCATTAAAGCAATTTTGGAGCAGATCATGAGCAGTATGAAGTTATGGAAATTTTTCCCCTGTAGGAAGATAGGAAATATGGGCATTGCAAAATTTTCAGAATTTTATTCCCAAAATTGAAATTACTGTAAATTGTGGGAGCCAAAAAGTATTCATGATCCATAACCAATGTCTAGACTCTTCCAATTCCAATCATTCAAGAAATACTTTCCGGCTCACTACTTCTTACTTTCTTGCTCACTACTTGGAGACAAGTGTTATAACTTCATTAGTCCCACTCTTGAAAATGACAAAAAAAGATATTCCAAGCTTAAGTTGGAAATCTATTCTAGCCTTTTTTTGGAAATATTGCACCCTACAAGTTAGGTACACAGCATGGTTGACAATTGGTGCTTCTACCTTATTTTTTCCATCCTAGTTTTGGCCCCAATTTCACCACAATACTCAACCACATCCAGTCATTTTTCTAACAATTTGTGTGCATTAATGGCAATAAGGTTTAACGTATCAAGCCTTCATAGGTTTAGGGTACTAGGACATTTATGACTCTAGTCTATTGATAGTTTGTAATTTCAAAGCAAACTTCTCTAGAAATTCATAGAAATTACAATTTTAATCAAAAAATCATAATTTTACTTCAGTTTGATTCATGAAATATGCACATACCTTTAAAAAATATATGTGCCCCTCTTGAAGTTGGCCCCAAGATATTTAGGTTGTAAATTAGGGTGGTAATAGGCTTGTCTTTCTTACATATAAGCTGATGAAGAGTTTGCCAACCCAATTTCGTTCATTGCCCAATTCCGTTGTTGAGTAGAGAAGCCTTGCCTTGGGAAAACGTGGGGCTTCTAACTGCAACTAGATGTAGTTCAAATAATGAAAGATCCCGTGGCCAAAAGTCACAAACATAACAATAAATCCCCCCAATGATGCCATATGAACCAAAATACTATCACCCTTCCATACACCCCTCCAAAGATGTCATGGAGTTTCAATATACCCCATGTATGGTAAAAAATTGTGGAAACAAAGTCATATCCTTCATGAACTCCCCTCGAAGAAGTGTCTGATAGTTGATTGAGTGCCACGTTCGCTATTCAACTCCAAACTAAGAGTGTGATATGCCTTTGGAAAGATAACAAAAAGTTCTAAAACCTCTCCAAAATTCACTCAAAACTAAGATACTGTTCAACTTTTATGGTTGGTCAAAGTTCACCCTTCCCAATTCCAAGGCAGCTCACCTATACTTCACTCTCAAGCTCATAACTTTCACATACTACCTCCAAATCAAGAAAATAAACCCATTTTGAAAAGTTAACATGAACATCTACAAGCTCTCCAAGTTTCACTCAAACACAAAGTACTGTCCACATTTCATAGCCTTTCAAAAACTCACTCTCTTGAAAGTTTGAGGCAGCTTCACAACACTTCACTCCCAAACTTATAATTTATACATACTAACTTCAAACTTCATTAATGATAGCTTTTCGGAAACACGAAAACAAGATACACAAGCTCTCAAAATTTCATTACCAAACTCTCCATGTACAAAGTGCTATCCCCTCCCAAAGTGACGACTTTCCTAAGCAAACAAGGAAGAGGAAGAAGATGATCCTCAACCTCATTCGCCACCTCAACCTCATTTGCCACCTCAACCTCATTCACCACCTCAACCTCATTCACCACCTCAATCTCATCCACCATCTCAACCTCATCCACCACCTCAATTTCCATGCCATCCACTTAAGTTAGTGGATTTTGGCCACTAAGATGCCACATGGGCTATAATACCCACATGGGCCACTTCCTATTCTCGATAAGTCTATCCATATCATCTATGTGGATTTCTAATCCATTAAAAATAAAAATAAGGAAAAAGGTAAAACAAACTTTACCTTTTGTTTTTACAACTTCAACCTAACTAACTAACATATTAAATTATCTTCTAATATAGAAATCAAAGAACTAAGTGTTTGTCAAATAGAGGTAAAAAAAAAGAGTTCAAGTGGAGTATAACCCCATTTGTTTCTTGAAACTCTACAAAAAAAACCCTTCCAATTTAACAAACAATTATGCATTTTCACATAATGAACACATTTACAATACAACACCGTCACTATAGAAGAAACATCCAAAAGTATCCATGTTCCCATTCATGCATAATAGAGTTCCCTAAAAATGTCCCTAGGCTTCCATTAAAAGTGTCCATATATAGTTTCATTAAATTGTCCCTTTATTGTTGATAGTTGATTGCTCATTTATATTAGAATGTTAGATTTTGATTTCAAGTCCACCTATATGACACTTTCAATGGTTTAGGAAGCTACCACTTTGAAAATTCATAGAAAATACATGCCATATCCAAAAATTCTAATTTTCTTATTGAAAATTCATGATTGTCATTTGCTAATTCTACAAAAATATTTTTTTCTAGCAAAAGGTGCCTTCAACTATGTTGAATACTTGAATTTCTTATATTGACGGTTCTAAGTGCTTCCACCGTATTTTTGGCCCTAATTCCATCCATGAAAAAATCCAAATATACCAAGAAGAATATCCAAATCCATTCATTTTCTGACAAATTTAGTGCATTAATACCAAATGGGATAATATGTCAATGCTTGATTGGTGAGTACTTATGTATTATGTAACATTAGAGAAATGGAAAGGCGAGGCTCCAACACACTTAGATTCCAAATTAGGGTGGTAATAGGCCTATATACCTTAAGGTAAAATATTCCATTGTGGTTAGAATTAAAAGTTTGTCCTCTTGTTATTGCTGAATTTTTTTTAATATTTTTCCCACACAAAAATAGTCAAGTGTGAGAAATGGCAAAAGTAATTGAAATTATATCTTTTTGATGGAGTATGAATTTGTTATGAATTTTTGAAGTATGTTGTCCATCATAGCCCCAAAAAATTTGTAGACTATCCCAAAAGCAACAAAAAATATATCTATAATGGTCATCTTACTTACCAAGGGTTGCTATTATGTGAGCCTAAAAGCACGAGCCTAGAAGACTATATACCTATATTATAGGTGTTTATATATTAGAAACCTTCTATGATTATAGTGTAGTTATATTATAGATACCTATAATATTTATTATAAGTGTTTATGTTATAAGCACCTTCTATGGTTGTAGTATATCTACTTATACATATGCTCAAGGCTCACAAGCTCACATACTAGCACTATTGATAAGCTTTCTTCCATGCCTGCCATTTCACATTGTTGGACCATATCCCATGTTTGTAGTGTGAATGCTCTCAGTGTCACTATAGCTTGCCATTTACCACTTTTCTCCTACATTACCAACTTCATTAAATTCTCAAATTTTGAGTGTGAGAATAATTTCAATGTAGGATCATAAACCAACAATGCTAGTATGTGAGCTTGTGAGAATTGAGCCTACATTATACTAGATACCTATAATATAGATACCACACACTATAAAAGATATAAGTATCATAAACACCTATAATATGGATATTTTTAACATATATACCCTATAATTATAGATGGTTTCTATGGTATATACACATATAACATAGGTGTGTAGTATTATAGGTTCATGGACTCACACTCCTATGCTCACATAATAGCAACCCTCATACTCGATTCATAGTTTGGGATTTGAGATTTAGGGTAGGCTTTACAAATTTGGATTGTGCTTTGGTTTTGATGGATAAATTTGGATGTGAAATAAGGTATATGACCTATTTCCAACCATAGATCCATTTGTGCAAGATATGATGACCTATTTTTAAGAAGGACAAGAATATGATGTAGGATTTCATTCATTTAAGGTGACCAAAATTTAATGGCGTATTGACAAGGCAACAATTTCTCCATAGACAAAGACAATGGCTACCTTGATTGGAAATTTGTTTGTTGAGATATCAAAATAATCGGATTTGAATGAGATGACTACACTTAACCCCTAAAGGACTGGCTTTGTATTTTTGGGAACATAACATTTTTGGGTACGTATATGTGAGCAAAGATTTGATTGATATAAGTTGAAATTTTCTTACAAGGTGTGGACAAGGAATATCTTCTATAGATGCTAAATTTCATTTCATTTAAGTGTACAAGTGAAAAGTTATGATGCAAAATGTTGTTTGTTTCTCAACTCATGCTACTCAGGTAGATCAAAAATACACATCTTTTCAAAAATTGAAAATTGAAATCCGTTTTCTCTCTCTTTATATATATAGGGAAGGCTTTGAATCATTCCATTTTGATCAATGGCATGAAAGATATGAGGAGTTTTAGTTTGTGGGCAATTATGGAATCTCTATTCTAAAATAAATTTTGAAGTCCTTTATTTAACAAAAATTTTAATATTTTTAAAAATAAATAAATACCTAGGATGTAGATTGTTTATTACAACATTACAACCATTGAGATTAGCATTTTTCAATCCCATAACTAAATTCTTAACAATTTAGTATTTTAAATCATTCTCTTTGTCTTTCTACTTACTAATTTTTTTGTATATGTTGTGCAATTCGAAATGACTTGAATTTCTTTTTCAAGCATGTAGCCAGCTTGCCTTCATGAATAAATCCAAAGAAGCACCACCATTTTGGAAATTTTTTCATTCAAATGTGACCTTGTGAAGTGCAGCTATCTAGTTTTTTGCAAGGCCAAAAAAAGGATTTTTGTTAATTTGAACCCTAATATCTTGCAATCTACAAGATGGAAATTCTTGAATTTTTTCAGATCTTTTCAAACTAGCTTACTACAAGATCCTACGATTACATGTGTCCAAAAATGTTTTTTTTCTAAAATTTGATACTTGTACTATAAAAGGCAGTTTTGGAGTGTTTATGGTGAATACAAACTTCTTCTTTGGCAATTATATAGTATATGATTTCCAAATTAGGGTTATATTTCCAATTTATGATACAATATGTTGTCATATGAAGTGGCCCTAAGACCTTCCTACTTATTTTAGTGGTATAATTATACCATTCCAAGTTTATGATTAATGTACAAATTTTTCATAAATATTGATATCCCATCATGTAATATAATAAATATTTTCCCCATTAATTTTGCATAGCACAAACAAAAAATTGTTTTAATTATATTTTGATAAATTTACTTTCCTACATACTACATATGAATCTTATGGATTTACATTTTTACACCTAGATTCTTAAATAAATCTATGTTTTACATCCTCTCCAATTTGGATAAGAATTGTATAACTTCTATGACCCAATTTTAATTAATTGGTATGCTTATGGGTGTTTTCAAATTGATTTGAACTTGGTGGGAATGGCACCAAAGACCATCCACCCACCCACTATGAGTAGAGCCTTAAGTTAATTATTTCTTTTCATTAAGTGGATAGTTACCTTCATACCTCATTATTGCCTACTTAGGTTTCTTTCTCTCCCATAAGGTAGCATCACCCATAAGCATGATTGTCTCTATAGGCATGACTTATATTGGTACCCATATTCGTGGGTTTTTGTTCCATGATTGTCAAGTGCGAAAAAATATTGGTAATGGATGAAAGGTGTAACAAAGTTGAATGTCAATAAGTTTGGAAACAAGATCAGTGGATGGCGGTTTTAGTTTTACAATACCATCAATGAATAAACTGAGGAGGTGGATGTAGAGGTGGTTTAATAAATTTCTCTGGTGGTTGTAGGTCTCATCATAGTGTAAATAGATTCAATTTGTAGTGATCAGATGGTGAATGGAGGTAGATTTGGGTTTCACCATGTTAGTATTACAGGTAGTGGTTGTCATAATTTGGAACTTGAAGTGGCAGTTTAGCAATTATGAACAATGGTTTAAGCTTTACACCATGACAGCTATGCAATTACCAACAACAATTTAAGCTTCATGCCATGATGGTTGTGGTAATTACTAGCAACGGATTAAATTTCATACCCTGAGCTTCTTGAGCGCAATTTTGTAGTTCACTTTGTTCACCAAGATTTAGTGTGTGCTTGCTAATTTATAATCAACACAGTAGGGAGTAGAGAGTAGCTATGTCGAGTGCAATTGGGGAAACCCAACGATACTTTGAGAGCAATGATATTGTGCCAAACACATGGGCACCAGAACTACACCCATATGGACTTGTAAGGGGTGTTGCATAGTCTCCCCATCAACATCGCTATAGTAGTCAAGGAAGCCATAACCAAGAAGTTCATTGTGAAATAGTTAGACTTGTGGCAACATTAGCAGGCAGAGCAAGCTTCCATGACTGGCGGGGACATCGACAAGGAGGAATGTGGAGTTTCGATGGACTACAGTCCACTGTTCATCCAACAGAAGGCAGAAGATGCAAGGTTGCCTCCAGCATTGGCGACATTGTAGGTAGAGGCAGGAACAATGGACAAGTCACAGGGACTGCAATAACATCAGCAACTTGTTTGGTTGCAACACCAACAAGCTCAGGACCTGGTCCAATTGGGGACCTCAGTAGGAGAAGGCGACAAATAGGAACATGGACAGACTCCCAACTTGCAACTATTGTGGCTACCATGGAGGAAGGCTTCAAAATAGCTACAATGGCTAGAAACATGGGGATCCCACAATCTTCTCTTAGAGACCACCTCTATGGGAAAACAATGAAACGAAAGAAAGGACGGCAAGGGGTCTTTAGTTTGGAAGAAGAAATAGCACTTGTGAAGTGGATGTTGGAAATGCAAGACCATGCACACTCCATTTCCATCTTAGAGCTTAGGAGGAAGGTTACAAAGATTACTCAAGAATGATGGACACCCTTCAAGGACGGCATCCCTAGACATAGATGGATGTGCTGGTTTAGAAACCGAAACCTAGAGCTTACCTTGAGATCTCTACAAGGGTTGGAAGAAGGGCGTGCAAGGGGATTAAATCCCAACAATGTTGCATCATTGTATGAGAATCTGCAAAAAGCATACAAGCATAATGGATATTTGCCATCTCACATCTAGAATGATGACGAAACAGGAGCACAAGCAAGGAAGAGTGGAGGAGGGACTCTCATATTTGCACAATGTGGCAGCAGATCTATCCACACAACAATACCAAACAGCAAAGAGCACTTGACAGTCCTCTCATGTATGAATGTTGCAGGCTATTACATTCCAAACTTTTATATTTTCAAAGGTAAACGGAAGGTGAGAAATTACATTGTTAAATATGAAGCCAAGGCTTGCATGGCAATGCAACCAAATGGTTGGATGACTACATTCTTATTTTCTGCCTGGATCTCTTATTTCATTACTATTGTCACAGAAAGGTATGGAATCTCATATGAGAATAGACATCTATTGCTTCTAGATGGACATGGATCACATATAACTCTTGAAGTAGTCTAGAAGGCTAAATCAACAGGACTTGATATTATCACATTGCCTAGCCATACAAGCCATAGATTACAGCCATTGGATGTTAGTATCTTCAAGCCATTCAAAGTAGCATTTTGAGCATGTAGAGATAGATGGACCATAGTAAACAAAGGACGAGGTGCTAGGAAAGAAGAACTAGCAAAGTGGGTGTCCATGGCATTCAAGAAGACACTGACAGAAGCAAAAATAACCAAGGGCTTTGTAGCTACCGGGATTTGGCCACTCCGACCAATCACCATGGATGCATTCATGGCACCAGCCGCATGCTATCTTGACCCTTGCGAAGAAGAAGATGAGGACAATGCACAACATGATCAATCTCTCTATCGCGCCCCTTAGTGACACTTACCACCTTCAGTTCACCTTTCAATGCTTTCCAAGCACTTAACACTTTAGTGGCACCAAGGGTCACGCTCCCCTAACACTGCACATGCCATGTACATCTAATGTTAGTCTCACATTCCAACTCTTTATACTAAGTCCTAGTCACCGGAACTACTAGCACACACACACACATCATGACACCGAGGCATGTTATTTGATAACATGGGGCGGAACTTCCATCTTATTATGCAAGGACCCATGGTGGCACTATTCACCATGGTCCTAACCGCCCTTGAGTGTCATCCCAACTCCATACAAGGCTCCTTGTGTATTTGCTACTTTCTACTTCGTCACTAATTGGAACTCACTATCCAGGACACCTCAACATAGCCTAGTAAAGAGTGGGACTCCACCCAACCAGTGCCACGGGACACCCACAAGTGTCCTATGGTGCCTTGGAGTGGTGGTGACCCCACACCACCAACCTTGAGTCACCGGGACTCACCAAGGCTCCAAGAGGGAGTGAGGAGGGAGACCAACCCCTCCTATAGTACTCTCTGTGGGATTCAGCAGACCACCCCCCTTTGTATATCATAGGGAACTCCCAAAACCACTTTGGTTTTGGAAGACCACCCCATTTCTCGCAATTCGCCCTAATTTGGGACTCTCGAACTTCCACCCGGCATAACTTTGCGGTCCGGGCTCCAAATTCACATGCGAGCCCATTTTCGACATCTACTCGACGAGTAGATGCTGATGGATTCCTCACTTGCCCCATTTGGATAAGTACTCGCAAAGTTATCGCCCTCCAAAGATTCGGGTCCACCGGGAGAGACGTCACGCCTTCACCATGGCGCTTCTCTTGGCCATAACTTGAGGCTCCTACCTTAGAACCTCGTAATGCTTGTCATTCTAGCATCCTTGTGTTCTTAGCTTTCCAAGGATATGCTACATGACATATTTCATGAAGGGATTCCTCATGAACCCCTCCCTCCTAGCCCTTCAGTGTCCCGGCACCACCGAGACACCCCCACCTTTGAACGC
Source organism: Straminergon stramineum (assembly GCA_963920665.1). Lineage (NCBI taxonomy): Eukaryota > Viridiplantae > Streptophyta > Bryopsida > Hypnales > Calliergonaceae > Straminergon > Straminergon stramineum. Next base: position 24,279,357 of record OY987266.1, read on the forward strand.
CCATAACTTTTGACTCACAAGTTTAAATCGCACGTTCTTTAAACGGTTAAAAGCGTCTCCTCAAGACCTTTCCAAGCATGTATCACATGCCCCCAAATTCGTCCGGATCAGAGCGCTAACACGCTCTGATCGCTTGGGACTCCTAGTCCCCCTCACCTCATCTCTTGCAAGGCTTGGGGAGTCACCCCCAGTGTCCCCCTTGCTCACCAAGGTGACACGGGCACACCTTGTGATGAGGGTCGTGACACTCTCCCTGGTAGTCTACAACCGCAATAGGAGTGCATTTTTGAAACTCAAGGAGTGGCACTGTAGTACTTCATGCACTTGGAGTCTGACTCAGGTCTCTCATGTGGAAACAACAGTATTGAAAGCGACGAAGACGGAGCAAGTAATGATGCACGTCGAAATCTCTTCCCTTTGCCTCTAGTCGAATTACGTTCACGTAGACTAGCACAAGGTGGGGAGCTTCTCATCGACTATTCAAAATCCATTCTTATAACATCAGAAGACTACATTGCTGCAATGACAGCCAAAGCTACAAGAAAGGAAGTTGTCGGGAAAAAGCGGGAGGAGCACAAGATGCAAGTAGAGCAAAGGAAGGCAGAACAAGAGCAGCAAAAGGCTCGCAAGGAAGTTGAGAAGGTCATGCAACGAATTCAAGCCAAGCGGAAGAAGGCGGATCGAGAACATGAGTGGGCGAGGAAAGCAGTTGAGCGCGCGTGGAAGACCTCCGAGCTCCAAGCTAGGCATCGTCAGAGCAGCAACAGGGCGGGAGTGGAACAAGCTGCAGGTGGACTCGACAACAGCAGTCCACCCCTCCGGACAATGGCGCTGGCAACGACTTCCACTTGAACAGTGGGGTCACAACTGTCTATGACAATGGGCCTCACATGGCGGAAATGGGGTCGCTAAGCAGTATTCGCAAGTCCAGACTTGTCGTCGATGTACCTACTCACATAGTAGTGACAGCCTATTGCAACAGACTAAGTTCCATCATAAATTGCAATTTAAATACCCTAAGCAAGGTATTATGTTGTCTTTCATGACAACTTTGAGTGTTGCATCTTACTGTTTTAGTAACTACTCTAGCTAGTATTCCGAGCATATCAGCATAGTTAAGACTACAATAACCATCTTTTTTTAGGATCCCCTACACACAACTTTACATTTTTAGTGATTTTGGACTTTGAAAAATTTGTGTGAACACATGCTTGACCCTAAAACTCTGAAATTCATACCAATATTTTTGGTTTCCTCTTGCTTATATAAAAATATTTTTTTTGAGGCTTGATCCATCACTTCTCATGCTCCAAACTCCTTATAATCGTGTTTATGGGTGATGCTACCTTACTTTGAACTTATATTGGTCTTCCAATTCCCATAGCACACCTTTTTGGTTGTTGCTGTAGCAGTTCATTATGGTTTGAGTTTTGAGGATATTTTGTATGCAACTTTTGGGCTTCCAAAGTGAAGTGGAATGGCAAAGGTCTTTGGCTATGAAGATTGTTTGGGATTCTATTGCACTTTGCTTATTTTTATTACCTTGTGACTTGTTTTGTTTGTTATCTTCTTTTGATTTGCTGAATTTGTGGCATAGATAGCAATTGGCTTGCAACTATAGACACTTCATGCAACCTTACTAACATTGACTTGTGTGATTTGAGATGGGCACATGCAAGGTTGAGCCTTCAAATCCAACTTTTCCAATTTGGAACTCATAAAAGATTTACTTTCAAGCACATGGATTCCTATTTGGACTCCTCTTTTTACTATGCTTATAATTTATGGATAGACATGGATGGGTTGTTGCATTGTTGACTCTTATATATAATCTTAGGACTTACATGTATCCAATGAAGCCTTTTAGTATCTGCTTTGATATTAAGTTTACACAAGCCTTTGATTTGATGAGATGCTCTATATCTATATTATAGAATGTACTAGGGATAATAGTTAAGCAAAAAGTTAGGTTTTGGCAAGAGTGGAGCCCTATTTTAGGGGTGTTTCAATCTTATTCCCTTCTTATCATAAGGGTGAAAAAATCTAAAAGGATTTCAATTATCAAATTCTAAAGAGTGCACTATTTGAATATTGCTTGCGAAACTTATAAGAGCATTTTCTATAGTCCAATAGAATTGCTCCACCAAATATAACTCTAATTTTTTGCTACTTTGTAATTAGAACTTGAATTTCTATGATTGGAAACAATTCAAAAACTTGTACTTTTAATAGGTACAAGAAAATTCAAATTTAGACATTGGACAAAGAAAATAAACCAATTTTAAAGCTAGCTACAAGACAAAAATTAAATTGGTCTAGGCATATCATGGTTACCCAATGCACATTTCACTCCAATTTGCACCTATTTAGAATGAATTGTACATTGGTAACGGGAAATATATTTTTGTTACAATGATATTGTATAAGGATTTATGTCTTACCATTCAAGAATCTTATGTTTAGGCGATAATTTGTGATGAATAGTGACAACAATGAAAGTTTTATTTGACAACATTGGAATGAGGAACTTCAATATAAACTTCTACATTTTGGTTGTAAAAAATGGCTATTTTAGTGCAATGATGATGTGGCCATTTAAAAAAAAGATTGTGAAAATTTTAGATGAGTAACATTTCCATTATAGATGCCTTTTATGTTAGTTTTAGCCTTTGGGGGCAACGATGCTAACATGTAAGCATAGAAATGTGAACATATGAGCCTTGAGTGTATATACAAGTAGATATCCTACAATCATTGAAGGTGCTTATAATATGAACACCTATATTATAAGTATCTATAACATAGGTATCCTATAATAATGGAAGGTTTCTATAATATAGAAATTTATAACATATGATAGGTGTATAGTCATCTAGGCTCATGTGCTTATGATCCTAGGCTCACATAATAGCAACCTTTGTTTTAGGGGACTACTACATATGTCACTATAATTTACTAAAATCACAAAAGTTGAAAAATTATTTGTTACACCAATTTCCAGAATTTTTTTGAAGTGACATTAAGTTTGTAGGTGGCAATAAATTTCAATCAAACTAAAAGGATAAATTAGTGTAGCAATATTTTGGGCTAGTATAGCTAGTATAAATTCATAAGAAATCAATACTTAGTGAAAAAACATAATTTTCATTATGATTGATACTCTTATACTTGCTTATATTTGAAAAGTTAATACTTTTTTGCAACCATCATATGGGGGCAAGCCAATTATTCTACCTCTTCAATTTCAAATTCAAAGTACTAGTAATAATTTCTGAAGTCTCTAAAGTCTTTATTCTAAATGATTAATAAAGTGCTTCTAGAGCAATGTTTTGCACAAATAAAATTTTCATTCTTCCAAAGAAATCTTTAAATCTTTAAAAAAAACCTTCTTTTATTACCAAATGATAAATTTGAGGTTAATTATACAATTGTACAAAGATTTACACAAAAAAACATAAACTTTCAAAAAATAAGTTGGGTGTTAAAGGCATATTTGTGTATTATTGTTTTTGAGCAATTTATAGTGTTTTTTTCTATTTTAGTTAGAATCCTTGTGATATATAATATAATATAGGAGACTAAAAACTTTAAAGAAAATCACCAAAAGCAACTATTGAGTAGAGTGGTACCTCAACTATTATAGTAATATTGTCATGTTTAGATGATTGTATATGATTTTAAAATAAATAAATGTCATTGAACCCACATTATACCTGTTCCATCTATATTTTTAGGAGTAAAATGCTTGAGTAGCCTCTCCAAGAAAGATCACAACTATATTTGATTTCTCTTCTTGGTGAGAGCAATAATCAAATTAGTATAGTCAAAAATATTTTTATATTGTACCATTTCCTCAAAAAGAAAATCTAGTAGTGACTAATGTTATTTTTAAAACTAATTTTTCTCCCTCACTATTACCAATAGTAAAATTAGTGCAAGTTGCAATCTCAAAAAATTAGAAAAGAATAAGAATTTCTAGTCAGGTGAAGGACTAAAGGTGCATAATCATATGCTTGCTTGTTTCTCTTATGAAAATATAACTTACTGTGATAGGGCACCCTATTTGTGACTTTTTCTAGCCATAATATAATCACATTATAAATTACAAAATTTGAAAAGTATACTACTAGGAAAAACTAGCACAAATAGGGTAGTTCACTTCCAGGGTTGTTCTGTCCAACGCATTTTGGGGTTCGAGTATCGAGTTCTTTGTCTAATGTCGCGTATCGTATGAGACGAGTGTCGCATACACTAGACAATTTTGTCACATAAGGCCTTATCCTAGCAGCAGAGACAATTTGAAATCTCCCTTTATTTATGATCCATAATTTAGAATGTAATAAGTGATTATTAAATTGAGACACTTCAATAAAATGAAACTCAAATATGTCAAGATTGGAAATAGAAAGTACTTTATTTGAAAGTCAACCTTAAAATTGACTTTATTAGACAGACAAGGGGGTCTACTAGACGTGTTGGATGTCATGTTTGTCATGTTGTCGAGTTGTTCGGCCAAACAACCATGTTCACTTCAAGATATATGCTTCTACAATCACCACTTTCAAAAATTGCAACACCTACATTTGGGCCATAAAGTAACTCAAAAATCTAAGCATTGATAATTCAAGATGTATACAATCAAAACATGAGAGCCTAGGAGAGCCCAATGTCACTTTTGATACACCTATCACCGACAATCAACTTTGAAATTTGATAACTTATTCATATGCTGTCCAAATAATGCATTGTAGAGGACATTGAAATCCTATTTCACTTGCCAATAAGATTCAATAATAGAAATGTTTTATGTTTTATACTAGTAAGTATGCTCAATTGCTATTGGTGTCGATCATGGGTGCCCTTTGCCTTGTAGTACGGGACTGTACAGAGTGTGGACGAAACGGGTGTCACTGAGCACTGGTGGTTGTTGGTGGTTTAGGGTTTTAGGGTTTATGGCCCTCAGGCTTTGGTGACGGTGTTTCGTCGGACCCGGGAAGGTGGAAGACGGAGAATTTTTGCGATTGTTAGGCCCGTGAGAGTGAAGACTTTCAATGCGGTGACGAATTCTACAGTCGGGCGGACGGAGTTTGAAGGCCTCTTGTGCGCAGGCTTCCATTACTCGAGGACGTCGGCAGGATCCTGAATTTGTTATTTGTAATTGCGATGGCTTATCTCGGCAGCAAGCTGCGGACTCTTCTTGTTCCGCTTCGCCAGAATGCCGCCAAATGTATGCTGACCTCAAGGTCGACCAATTTGCTACCTCTTTTGCAGCGTCACGTGCTGAGCTCTCGGGATTTTTCGGGAGGTAAGGAAACCTTCCCCGGTGTTCGAGGAATTTCACCGGACTCAGGGATTTTTTTTCAGGGGTTTTGGGTTGAGTGTTGCAATTGTGGAGGTGGTTGGATGATGTCCATGGTATTTAGACGAGGGGACAACTTAGATTCGGGGTTAGCAGATATGGGCAGGTTCGCCATTAAGGGTAACCAATCTTAAGAGCGAGATTTTTTCTAATCCCACCATTTGGTTACGGGTATGAGCCAAAAGAATCAGATCAGTGTATAAACAAATTGAAGAAATCATTTTGTTCCCCGACACTCTGATAGTATTCTACAGATTTTCAAAGTTGAAATTATAGAAAACCTAATGTGGACACTTGATTATCCTCAAAGCTTAAAAATGCGCGAACTCCGATTGATTGCGTCTAAAAACTCTTCAACTTGTATTGGTTGCTTGTATAAGATTGGGGAATTGGGGATTGTGTGCTTCCCCTTTAGTGCAAACTCTCGGCATTGCATTTCGGACGGTGTCTTAAGTATATTTTTTAGGGATACTTACCTTAAACTTGCCCTTTACTTACGATTTTGGGTGATTGCAGCTGGAGATCCTCCACCCGCTCCTGGCACTTTTGGGCATTTACTGGCACAATCTGGCTTAACGGAGGATGCTCTTGACAGCTTGATTGCGCTGAAGGATTTCACGGGCATCGAAGGGCTGCCGCCATTGGAGCTGATTGAGGAGATGGATCCTGAAAAAGAGAAAAAGGCCATGCGGCGAGAAATTGAGAGACGCAAGCAGGAAGAGATCGACAAGACTCGGGTGAAGACGGTTGATGAGTTCGGAAGAGCCTACGCCACAGGGAAGAGGAAAGAAAGCATCGCCCGAGTATGGCTTTCCCAGGGAGAAGGGAAGTTTTCCATCAACGGGAAAGCTTTTGATTCTTACTTCCCTGATATTGCCAACCGTATTCATATGCTGGAGCCTTTCGTGCAAACCAGCATGCTTGGTGCTTTCGATGTGCGCTCAACTGTCAAGGGAGGTGGCACCACAGGTCAGCCACTTCACTCTGAGTACATTTATTTGAACCCTGTTTTGTGTAAATGAATGAAATCTTAGGTGACCGCACCGAAAGTGACACTGTGAGCTTTAATCATAGTTCCAGACCGACTGCATTTATATTCTTTCTTAGCAATTTCGACGGGATTCCAATGCACTGCAGTATGCCTTATTTGGATATTGTATGCAATAACTGTAAGGGTTCAAACGTTAGGAGGTAGATGATCTAAGATCAGGACACAAGTTCTGATGTTTGGGTGGGGTACGTTCTCAAGGTCAATATGCGATTTTGGGTGTCGCATTTAGCTACATGTCGCAATTAGGTATGAATTTGTTGGTTTCGGAATGTCTTCTTGCAACTGCATTTGACATAGGGTATCTACAGGTAACTGGTTATATTGTGTCGCATTTTCCTCGTGATATTGTCCTAATTATTCGTTACTCTTTGGGTTAACTATTATTCAGGTCAATCAGGGGCAATCCGACATGGTATTAGTAAAGCTTTGCAACTTTTTGATCCCAATCTTCGACCGCTACTGAAGTCAGGTATGATTGCCATGTTTCTTTTTCAACTCTTTAACCAATTTTGGTGATACTTGTGCTGTGAATTTTAGTGTGGGTCAATGTGAAATATGTTTTGCGTACCACATTAGAATGTACGGGTTGAATCAACAAGCCTTAAATTTGAACTAATATCTTGTGTAACTAGGAATCAGATAACAAAATTTAAATAACCCAGTGCATTATAGGGAATTTGAGGGAATTTTGTCCGATCCACCTTAGAGAAGAAGCTTGAAACTTCTTTGTCTCAAATACTTTCAGCATGACTCATTCTTACTACGTGGACTAGTATGAAGTTCATACTGAACAAAATTTAGTAAAATAAATAAACTTTTGATATTTGCACCAATCAAGGTGTAAGATTTCCTGTTATCTTAAGCTTTTTAACCATATTGTCCCTAAGTCTCCTCATGTGGGAATCTGGTTTGGATTGCTTCAGAACATTTCTAATCCTGGTCCTTCGTTGTGCCTGGAACAGCTGGTATGTTGACGAGGGATTCGAGAGTAGTGGAGCGGAAAAAGCCTGGAAAGGCAAAGGCTCGAAAGAGTTTTCAGTGGGTCAAGCGGTAAACCGCGGAGGAACAGATTATATACAGATGATTATCTGGAGGTTCTATTATCTCTTGTGCTTTGTGTGATCGGAATTGGAACTTCGCATTCTAGCATGGTACTATTTGAAGCTACCCCTCGCCATTAACCTGAGGAATCTGAGATACTCTCGTCTCGCCAACAGTCAGAGAGTGTGTCTCTCCCGTACTTCACCACATTGTAGTTCAGACGTTTAGACCTGGGGACTTTGAGACTGCCATCTAGTGAGGGTTGTATCACAAGGAGGTTCTTTGTCTAGAAACTCAGAATGTTTTGGGAGCACAATAAGCTTCTGAATTATTTGAGTGCTACGGTGAATTCTCACCATTTACTATCTGAAGATAGCACTTCACAGCATTTTCTTAGATGCTTTTTTATTGAACGTGATGAGTAATTGCATGTTGGACGGTTGGCTTTACCCCTGAATTACCAAGAGCCCCAAATTCAGGTTTCTGTTTTCATAGCGGTCCTGAGTAGTTCATTTGAGAACTTTCTCAGTCCAATTTTTATTTGTTTTTCTACAAATCAAATGCTCTTAGCTGATTCTGCTGATGTACAATTTAGGCGTAACTTACCTGAAATATAATTTTCATAATTTGATCATCCAAATTCGTTGTTCTCAAACCATTAATATTTGGTACATCAGGGGTTAAGACAGAGAATGTTGTTTACTTCACTTGCATAATGTGTAGGAGTGATTTTTAGAAGGTTTACACTTGAAACCTGAGAAGAGATCACTTTGCGTACAAGAGTCAATTATGGTGAGACCAAATTTTTATCAGATCGTAGACCACAATTGTAGGGATAGTAGGCAACCCTATTTCCATTCTAAGGCAGTGACCAAAAACATTTTGTCGAGTCATGCTTCCACCAACCTAATAACAAGTCCAACCAAGTGTATGAGTGGATAAATTGCTGGTTGGCAATGGGGTCAGCATGGGAGACAATATCAGACCCCTAATGGATTTAGTTTCCTCTACCTTCTGCAAGACGATGCATTTATCTGCGCGAAGGCACTTATCTAACGGTTTGGACTTGAAGGACTAACTTTTTGAGGCTGATTGATAAACCCTCTGAAGGAGACCGATCTAGACCAATACTGAATTCACATTGCTACAGTAGATTACACATAGGTTTTGGAATCCTGATACAGAACAATTTCCATAATGATTTACAAAGCTACACTCTAAGAAACACATCCCCCGCCCGCCAAATAGGATCTTACATCAACGAGACAGAATCGTTTACAATAGTTGACTATCAGATAATCCCAGTAAGAGTTTTGCTTGCTAGAGCAGGATCAAGAATGGCAAATCCCAAGATGTTAGAATATGTAAAGAGAAGCTGCCGCTGAAGCTAGCGCGATAACAAGAGCAGACGCGAAGTTGACTTCCGTATTGGACAAGAGATCATGCCCCGCTATCTTCTGTACTGTAGGCCCTGGCTTTGCTACCACCTGCAAAGAGGAGCCACACATCAGCCAGATGATGATACCGGACCACTTCAGCTGCACAGAATGCAAAACAAAATGGAATTCACAGTTGTGCACCCTCATTCCCCCACTCAATGAATGGGAGATGAAGCCTCGTCGACGTCCAGCAATTAGCACTCAACTGGCTGACAACCAATTCATCAAGCATTGGACACAGAATGAGAGAGACAAAGCAGACTGCATTTGAGAATGCACTAGAACTTGCCATCAAGAGCTCCATTTTTTTGAACCAAGAAAATAGGGATGAGTGCAAAGAGAAAAGAAAGGTTTAGAATTCCATGAGTTCACTGAAGTAGCCTACTGTAAAATGAACATGAACCGATTGTGTCCAGAATGTACCCTTTGAGTAGGCTAGATCAGGTGCTCTTGCCCAAGTACATGGCTTAACTTGGAATCTAACACATGTTTTGAAGGTCAAGATTTTCGATTTTAATTGTATTTAAGGGATACATTCTGGCTCCAGAAAATGTCCCTGCCCATTCTACAGCAAACTACCTTACTGTAACTCCTCATAGCAAGAGGAGGCACATTGAAATATTTACAATCACACCTCTTCATTATGACCTCTCTAAAATGATAATCTTAGAATATCCTGCACAATCGCCACATTATCGTTGACTATAGCGCACTTGTCACACATTCCAACTACGACACAGCGAAAGATTGAGACCCCGGCGGTAAGATTAAAGTGGCTCGAGTGTAATACCTTCTTCCGAACTTTGCACATCCCACTGAATTGAACAGTGGCTCCCAGAAACGAGTCCAGGACACTTCCAAGCAAGCCACAGAGGGTTCCTAGAGGGAGAGCCAGCAACTGCATTCGCCAAACTTGGCCTTCGCAGTGACTGGAAAACAACCCCGACACCACAAATACTAAACCTATGAACGCTCCTCCACCAGCTGAGGCGGCTGTGCCCAACACCGACACACCTCCATTCGTCCCCCGCGGCACTGGCTGCACCAAACAACACCTCAGAACCAACTCAGAACCAACTCACCTTCTGCTTAAAGTAGGCAAACAAACTACAGTTCATTCAGTTATCGATTACATCTCACCATCATATATAATCGTTCAATCAAAGAGAAGCCGATTTAGATTTCACGCCTAAACCACACCAACCAAGTAGCGTCAATTAGCCAGAAGGCATTACTTAGTACAGGCCCGCATTGCCAACTCTGCGAACTAACTTGCATTGAATATTCATTCATTACCACTAGTTTTGGACAAGTAAAAGCACAGTGCCTATATGAATGCCTATATTAATGGTTCGAAGTGCTAAATCTGCCAACACCAATCAAGTAGTACCAAACACCTAACTTGAAAGCCTTTCTACACTCTCAAGTTACCTTGCAAGTGTAGGCACACGAAGGGTTAATTGACTTCCACCTAACTAAGAGACCTACCGCCCCAGTTGAGTTGGGCACTGCTTGGTTGATGCGGGTAGGGCTTACCGATCAATGACAAATACTTCTTCAAAAGGCAATCAAATTACAACCAGCCTTCACCTACTTCCGTGCATTTGAAAAGTCCAAAATGCAGGAAGAGTAGGAAATACTTTTCCCAAAGGAGTTGTAAACACATCGCTTATGAGTACTATCTAGAATTTGGCACCATAGGTAATCCATCGACACATGGATACAGCACTAAATAAAATCGGTACTTTACACCTAGAGAACAACGAGACACTAAAATAAACATCTAGGTGACGACAATGCTCTAATTAATTGAATAAAGTTCAATAACATCTCGATATCCGAAATTAGGTTTGGGAATGGGCAGCAGGGTCATCTTGCCTTGAAGGACGTGATGAGGCGAGGCTGGCTCTTGCTCAACACACCGATTTCAGAGGACCAAGTGTCGCCGTTGCAGCAAGCGTAGTGGCCCAGAACGCCTGCCAACAGGGCTGTGACCAACGGCGCCCTCTGAGCGTCCAAGCAGGCGTCCTGCCACCCCGTCAGGGCCGCCACTACCAGCGACAACACCGTTCCCACGCCTCCATTGGCCACCACCTGCGTCCTGCCGAACATAGAATCATATGACTAAGGTAACCAAACCTAAAGAGAACACTTCAAGCGCTGATCATAGTTACTGAGAATTTACGATATTCCTGCTAGCAAATCACGAAGAATTTCAACGCACCAGCGATTGCGTTTATTCGATACCATACGTAAACAATTCAATAAAGGTTCAACGTTTTCTCGGTTTAAGGCAATGACCTAAAACCGACATAAATTCTGACGTCGAGCGTGAGCTTGTCCATTCTTCAAATCAATAAGTAATGCGTACTAATTGCACCCGAGAATGCGTTATTTGGATACCATATGCATAAAGTTATAAGATTTCAGAATTTTATGGGTACATGACCTAAAACCGACACAAATTCTAATGTCGACCATGAGCTGGTGAACATTCTCCAAATCGACGTGTGTCATGTACTAATTCTGCAAGATTATTGGGGTGTCTCAATTTAGATACCTCTACCATAGTCCACCCATGCCCTAATTTTTCAAAAACTTCCGACTCGTCCCCAACCTTACCAGTCCCGTTGTCCGCCTTGCTTGAAATCCTCTTCGATGCTTTGCTTCACGTCCGATTTGTACTTCGTCAGATGAGACGAGCTGAAAAAGAATGCGAGTATCACCGCTCCAAACCTGCAGAGCGCCCCGACAAATTGCTTGAATCCACATTCTCCCACACTCAATCGCTTGTACGTTTGCATTGGAAATGAAAATTTGAGAGATGTCGGAGATAATGCTTAAGGGAGGGAAAGGGATTCAGACCTTGGGCCGGACATTAAGGAGAAGGTGAGCACCAGTGCACCAGCCACGGCCCCTGATGTGGACAACGATTTTTTCCGCCACGATCGTAAGGCGATCAAACTGGACAGCCCTGCGGCCACAAGCGGCCGGACCACTCCCAAGCTGACGCCGTCCATGGCCACGGCCAGCAACGGATGCCGCCTTCGTCACCCCAACGCGAAAATTTGCACTCAACTGATGCTTGACGAGCTCGCCACATGGCCTGGACGCAAGTCGTGCTTGCACTTGCAGGTTCCGCAGGGGCGTGACAACCGAGGGTTGCCAGATTTTCTTTTTCTTTTTGGCAAGTTTCCGACTTCTGGAAAACTAATTTTTTAACATTCAATTCAGTTGAACTGAAAGCATTTGGTTGCTTTTAATTTGCCAACCAGTCGATGTTACTCCAGAAATGTATAGTATTTTTTTCCTACAACCGTAAGTCTTGCTATAGAATACATGGCAAAGGCAATTGGGACTCTAAAAAATTCATTTCCAACTCCAACAGATAGTTTGGAATTTTGCTCTAAGGAAGAATGATCTCAAGTTGTTCACATTATTCTTTAGAATCCAAAAAGTTTTTTTGAACACTGTAGTTTTCAATATCGACCTCCAAAACATTGTTCTTTAACCTTCAAGCGCTGAAGCCACCATTTTTTGGTCACTACTCAACTTCAGGCAGCATTTTCAAGAGGAAAAAAACTTTTTTTTTCCATTTTTATTTTTAATTATTGTTTGAAATATTGGGTTGTCTTTCAATATTTGTATTTAAAACTAAAATTGCTAGGGTCAAACAAAAATTATAAGAGAAATAGCACAAAGTGTGTAGGATTTGCCTAGTGTTGAAAGACTTACTATTTGGGGAAAGTGTTGGTGTTCTCATTACTAGATCTTATATATCTTTTCACAAACCAGTAGAAACCATAATTTTGACCAATAAAAAAAACTCAAAAGCTAAAGAGAGAAATTATATTTTTGGAGAATTTTCGAAGTTATATCTTCTAAATTCCTTTGAAAAGAATCTAAAAATAGTTTTATAATTTTGATTGTACGGATATTTTCTACTTTTCATGCTTCACATTATCTTTGTTGATGAAAACTTCAAAAAAATTATAGAACTTATATTTTATAACCCATTTGTGTTTTGTCCAAATCCCTTGGGCTTTGGGGGGTTAAAGAAGCATGAAAATGTATATATAGATTTCAACTATAGAAAGTGTAATTGTACTTGGTGGTGTCACGATATGTTAAATTTGGTGTCCATCCAATGGTACACTATGAAACAAATTTTGTGTATTGTAAGACATACATTTGGAGTGTTTGTGCATTGTTCAACGATCACTTCATGTTGACATCCATGCAAAGACCGAAAGCAATTTTTTCCTCTAGAGGGACAAATCTAGAAGTGAAACTATACATTTTGACCTTTCCTATGACACATTAAAGCAAACATACAAATTTTTCTTCAATTTTGGTTGGATTTCAAAGTTAAAAAATGCGCTCCATAAATCATTCAAGATGTAAATTTATACTAATATACCTCTCGTATTGACTCATATATTGATTACAAAATTGGAAGGTCAATCCTAATAGCTAAACATCAGTTTTATAGTCTTTGAAATACAAAATATTCAAATTCCATTTGAATAAGTTGTTAATGCATAAAAATATATTATTAGATATAGCATTTCCTATTGTATATAGTATATTGGCAAATTACTAGTTCATATTGAAGTATTTGGAGATCTTTTACATTTTGGATTGTAGTGACTCTTGTACCATCTCATGTAGTGTAAGAGTTCTACATTTGCCCAATTTGCACAAAGTTCTCAAATTTGGAGTGATTACAAGTTACTTTAAATCACATACATAAAGTGACCACAATTATCTCCTCTTAGATCTATAGGGTTATGTTGATGTGTATAGAAAGAGTCAAATTTACAATTAGAAGTTATTTTTAACCTACACACAAGTGAAAATCATAATTTTATTTGGAATTTTTTTTTCTTAATTTTCAAAGTCAAGGCTTGAAGAAATCTTAAATTAAAGTGTCTAATACATGCATATTTCAAGCACCTTCAAAAAGACTAAAAACCATTTATTGAAAGCTCGATCTATTACTTAACCACCATATAGCAACATATATAAAAATTTTGACATTCCACGAGCGGTATTTAAGGTCATGATGATTACACTTAATGAAAATCTTACTTGGTAGGGTAGGGGGCAAGAACACAAACCCACATTGTGTTATTGTAAAGGCTTCTTTAAACTTGAAGCAAAGGAATTGAACACTCTTATTGGTGAAAAGTTTAGAAGTCATCCTCAAAATAGTCCCACTTGACCAATAAGATTCTTAAGAGTTTTGGTTCACTTGGCTTTGTTCAAAGTGTAAAGTGGCCCCCAAATAATGGCACCTAATTTTGATTGATTTCTCAAGACTATTTGTTATCATTTTCATCTAAATCTCCAACCTCTATAATTTATGAGAATCTTGGAGCAATTGTGGGAACACGAAGATGAAAAAATGCCTTTCTACACAATATATTTCATAATTGTATTGATAGTTCATCAAGGAAAGTTCTAACTTCTTCAACCTTGAGACATTTTTTTCATCAACTTCTACTCAAAAATGCCAATTCAATTGCAAAGTGCTAAAAGCTTTAGAATTTTTTTTCATATATCTAACCATAGGATTTTGCACTAGATTAGTGATGAGAACATGTGAAAGAAATTTTAAAAACTTTTACCATATGGATTGCAAGATATTTGAGCTTGTAGTAAAGAAAATTGTTTCTTTTTGCTCCTTCTATGACTAGATTTTAAGGCTTTGAATCTTTTTATCTTAAAATTTTTGAGCCATTAATATTTAATGAAAATTAATTAATGGAAGAATTGAGTGGAAAGTCTAGAAGTTTTTATTTTCTTAAAACACTTGATTTTCATCTTTAAAATTTTTTAAATAGAAGTAGGTCTATGATAGAAAGAAAACAAAATCATTAATAGGCCTAAAATGTAATTAAAACATAATAATCCCAATGGTGAGATTGTTCTAGTAAGTATATTAAATCCTATTAAACTTAGACTTTTTCAAGAAGATGCTTAGATTGTCTGAAAAAACTAGATTTTCCATAACTTTCTCATCACTAGTCCAAATCAAATTAATCAAATCTTTCTATGTAAACAAAAACACTTTCTATGAGAAACAAAAATTTTGGAAAATTTCATCTTGACCTTTTGTGATTGTTTTTGTGTTGCGTGGTGGTGTCCAAGTGTCCACCAACCCCCATTTAGGACTTAGGGTGGCAAAACTTTTGTTATTGGTCACCAATTCAAATAAAATTTATATTCCCCCCAAGCTAAAGTGTTTTCCTATCTTCAAAAAGTCACAACAAAAATTAAGAGTTTCAGACTATAGGAACCTATCCAAAATTCATTTTGTACCTTGAAAGAACAATGAGACTTTAGGGGTTAAAGAAAGATATACAACTACATCAAATTCATGTGTGGCTAGCTTGAATTTTTTATAAGTGACAATGAATTGCCAAATGTTTGCCAAAATTTTCATCCAATTGACCATTCATATATCATTCACTTAACCACCTTTCATGTAGTTCCCACTACAAAACCATATCATTGATTACCATTCTAAGATAGCCAATCCATTCTTCAATGCCCCTCCCCCCTCCATTTTGGCTATGTAGGGTGCTCTATTTTAGTGCAGGTAAAGTAGAGATGAGTAAGTGATCAATTATGGCTCATTATGATTGGTCACAGGATTCTTGATTTTGCAACCAACCCTTGCATGGTTGAAAGTAGGATGACCTACATGATCAATATGAGACAAACAAAATCTTCACCTAAAAGATTCATGGTAAGCTTAATTTTGGTTTGGGGAGATGAAATTGTGAAAAGGTAGAAAATCCTTCTGAAATCTATTTTTGTACAAGGGGAAATTTTTCCACTCAACATAAGTTAATTGCGCTCTAGAAATGGTTGATTGCTTAACCCTTAAACGTAGACACAGACATTTAGTGTCCAATGGAAGACAAGGAATCTTTCTATCTAGGACAAAACTGCAACTATTCATCCTTGGAATTTTGTGTAGAAAGGAAGATCTTCTACAATACTTTGACCTCCAATGTGTATTTTTGATTTTCTTAAAGTAGATGATGTCACACGGTTCCAAAAGGCATGATTTCCACGGTCACCAGTCCGTCCTTTATGGGTTAAAAGGTCGGAAACAAGTGGGCTCCCTTACAGAGTTACAGTAGGTATATTCCAAAATTTGAAGAGGAAGCCAAGCAAGCCCCCGCCTACTTAACAAAACTGGTGCAACCTGTCTCCAGTCGCAAGCAATGACGAGCTCCAAATGCTTGTCTCGGGTCCTGACTTCGATTGGATGTTACCTGATAAGTTAAGATCCAGATGCGGTAGCCACCCAGATCCCTTTGCTCTAAGTTATTCCCGGTATTACTTGTCAACATTATGGACAGCCAGCACACTGCCAGAGTTCTCCTGAATCCTACGCAAACAGTTCTTCGGCAGGCAGGCATCAGTAGTACCGGGACGGCAGCTGCTCCGCACCCCAATTATTGAAGGGCTAATGAGTCTCACCAAAGCCTTTACTTGAGCAATAGAATCTTTCCTTTCTGTACTTAAAAAAAGAAGGTGTTGAAGCAGGAATTATTTTAGGTAAGGTAGGGTAAAGCTGTAACTTACTCAACTACTCAATGCCTGTTCCTTTTCATTTTCCACGGAAGTTTGGGCCTGCAACTCGGGCTGCGACTCTTACGTATAACTGACTTCTGAAAAGGATTTAACTTACGGCCCACGCTGCGAAGACATTTCAGTTAGAAAATTGGGTTGAGTTCAAAAACATTCAACTTGAATGTGGGGATGCATGTACAAGCCAGGGAGTGGAATTGAATTTGAGAATTGAAGTGGATATGAGAATGAGTCATACCGTTTTTTGAATTATAATTCTGCGCTTCAAGATGTAAGTCAATCGTATGTGGTTCAAAGCTCGACTTGTGGTAGGAACTCCAAATAATGCATGAAACTTACGTAAAGCTAAATTCAACTAGATTGAGCTATGATTGACTTTGAAATATAATTTTAATATCTATGAGAGGTTTTGTTACGAATCATCCGCCATAATCTACTTAAGGTGGAGGCACCCAGAACCAATCACTTAACCCCTCATTGTCCAAGGGGACGAAAAGTGTCCTCACATTGTCTGGTAGTCATATTCAAAGTGCTGATACTTTTGCATTTGATGTCTAAATTCAATAAAAATTTGTTGGAAAAGTTTCACATATTAGTCTAGTTTTACTGGTAAAAATTTTAGATTAGTCCAAGATTTACTAAGTTTTTGAGAGCCCTTCAAAGTTCACAGGTTCAATTTAAGTTCACCACATAGCATTCTAATGGTTGCAACTTCGGAGGCTTGTAACTTTTTTATAAAATGTTTGTTTTCAATAAAAATTTGTTGTGTTTTATTTCTCTTAAGGTCTAGTTATTGTGGTAAAATTTTCATGTCAAACCAAGTTGTTTTGAATGTTTGGGAGCAATTCGAAGTTCAAAATGTAGACATTTTTGCATTATAGTGAACTTCTGTGGCTTCTAACTTCTTCATACATGGTCTATTTTCAATAATTTTTGTTGGAAAAGTTTTACATACTAGTCTAGTTTGCATAGTTAAAATTTCATATCAATACAAGAGGTAAGGAGTGATTGAGAAGCATTTTAGTAGAGGGAGGTTTAGCCATAGATGTGATTTTTTGCTACTTTTTTCACTGATTTTTGACATTTCAAAACAATTTTGCAAACACAATGAGTCAATTGAATGATATTTTTTTCACCAAAGTGTTTTTCTTTGGGTTCTAAATCACTTTGTAGATAATTTTTTTTCATTTGAGTAGGTTTAGAAATCGAATTTCACCTCCTAATGTGTTTTTAAGAAAATTTCAGCATTTTTTTTCAAGACTAAAACATTATAATCTTGCAATCTATATGGTCAAACGACCCCAAATTTGTTTCACACCATCTAAAACATGCACGCTACAAGATTGTACGGTTGAGATTTTCATAATTCACTAAAAGTTAGACTTATAGCACTTGAAAAGCAAGAATGCTTTTACACATGTTTGGACTTTGGGCAATGAGGGGTTAAGCGAGTCTGAACTTGATTTAGATTAGTATAAGGCAAAGCAAATATTTTCGTATGTTCAAATTATGGGGATTGCCAAAAAAATGGTAATTTTATTACTTGAACTGAAATTATTATAAATTTTGAAAGCCAAAAATTGGTCTGAACCCATGTCCAATGTCTAACGTCTTCCAAAACTACTCATTTACAGACTACTTGCTGCTTATTGTGGTACACAAAATGAGGGACATGTGTCATGGCAGTTTGGTACCTTGAGTGCTACAGCAATGAATTGTCCTCCGTGCAAAAAATCATAGAAATGAATCCCACCCTCTCTTGAATTTCAAACACCCTATTGATTGCTGATTGGGACGGTGGTTGGTAATGGCAGCCTCCACCGTATTCATGGATGTAAACAACTTCATGACTCCAATGAAGATCACAAGTTAAGCATCATTGATCTTATTTCAATAATTTCAATTCAACTTGTTGTTACGAAGTCAGTGTCATAATAAATGAAAACAGCTATTGGACCCTCGCTCGTGATCAGTTTGAATCTTCATTCTCTCTGGCTGCAAAATGTTTATTATAACTAATGCCTTTATTTTCAGATTCCATGAGGATTCACAGGCAGATCAAAAACCGTGTCACGTTCGCCCTCCATCACCCAATTCGATGATCAGGCCGGATTCACAGGAAGGCTTAACTGAATCAACGGCAAATTAAATAGTCGCCTTTCTTTGGCCTGCAAAACAATGAAATAATATATAATGCTTGCATTTTGTTTTAAAAATTGAAGCAACTGAAGCCGGGAGCTTCATATATTGCGAGCCCAAGAACAAGGAATGCTTGCCCATTTTCTGCTGTTGAACGGGCGGATCCAATCCATAACTTAGGATAACTTAACTTAGTGCGAGCGAGCGAAGTCGATCTCTTGTACGTCCACGATCGATTTGTTGGCTCGGCTTACGTCTCCGCTCCGAACTAGCTCGGTGATAACTGAACTAATTGATTAAGAATCATACCCTTCCACAGTAAGTCCTTGGAAGACGTCGTCCGCAACTAGCACTGGTTGTACCGGTATTGCAAATCATGAATGGTTTTGGGTGGTTACTGAGGAGGGGCACCCGCCATCCCTGGCTGATCCATCTCATAATGCACGCGGCAAAACAGAGAGACCAGCCAATATATTACTCCGTATTGACTTTGGGCTTACGTGGAATGCGAACTGAAGGAGTACTGGATCCTCGTCGGAAGTCTCGTCGGAAGTCTTCTCAAAGAGCACGTGATATTGACACAAGAAAATTCGGATTTGAAAATTGGACAACCGAAGGGAATAAAACCCCGTCTACTCACATCATTCTTTGAAGGTTTGAGTTGTCAAGATCACCGGCCGTCATGTTTTCATCCGCAATTCTTCATCCCACTCAAACCCTCACTAAGTAAGATAAAAGACAAAAAAATATAGAGTTCATGATAAATCATATTTAAGGAAGAAAAATTCATACAAATGATACTTAATTTGAAAAAGGGCAAGTGGACTCTATTTTATACAGAGGTAACTTGTTGCAAAACCAACTTCTTTGAGATTATTGCCTTGAAATTTATGCCTTTTAAACATGAGAGTGTAGGGTCCATGTTGTTGCAAATGTACCACCAACACTTATGAAAATCTTAGAGAGTGGTTTATTTATAAGAAGTTCAAAAAATATGTGCTAGAGCATGTAAAAACCTCTTCCAATTGCCAACAAGATGTAACAAAGACCCTAAATCAATGTAATAATTAATGCCACTATAGATGTTTAGGTTATAAGGTCAATTTTAGATGGAGTTCTCTTATTCTAGTTCTACTTACAAAAGTAAAATTAGATTTCATTGGGAAAAAGAACAATAGAAGATTAGAAGGTGGTTTTGCTCACAATCATAGAGACATCTTATCTTAAGTTAAGAAAGGTAAGGTTAGGTCAATGTCAATGTGTAACTCTTTGTACTCCATGTGTACTTCATAGCTAAATGAACCCTTTGCTAGGTCAACAACATTATTTAATTTCCTTGACATTTTGGGGACAAAATTTTACGTTTATTAGTATTTTCTTTTTGATCTCAAGGATTTGAAGGTGAAATTCCAAAAAATTCCAAAAGTTTCTTGTTTGTTTTTTTGACAAAGAATTCAAAATAAAAATATCTTTCATTTTGGCATTGCAAAAAACAAGATTGTACTAGAGTGCTTCAAATAAGTCTTAATTGTTGAAAAATTAAATGTTCACTAAAAATTACACCTAAAATTTCTTCCTTCATAACATTTTTCAAAGATTGTCTCCTATGCAAAATTCAAAATATAAATGTGTTTATCTTTAAGGTTCCTTCGACTTTTCCTAACAAAATTGTAATTTTTGACATATTGAAGACTTTGGTTCAAGAATTTTTTTTGGTAAGATTAGGAAAGTAACTCTTGGATCCTTGAATATTTTTGGTCATGGATGGAGAGATCCATCAATATCTAACAAAGGCAATCATTGAATTAATAGTCAATTCAATAGATCTCAAATTCTATACCAATCAAGCTATGCCATTAAAGAATATCATTGTAAGAAGTTGATTAAATCCACAACGATGATACTAAAACTATGGGATGTGAAAGTATGTTGAAGATTGTATAAAATGAAGTACATAAAGTTGTACAAATTTTGGAAAAGAAGTGAAAATATGACTCTAGGGCTTTGTTGAATCATTTATACGTGTGTTTGAGTGGATAGTCATTCAATGTGCCAAAGCCTCAATTAATAAACTTGAAGCTATTTATCCTTGTCTAATTTTTTTATTTAACCCCTAAAGTACCATTGTCCCCTCGGGAGACAAAATGGATTTCGGGCAAGTTCCTATGACCTCAATTTTTAGTTAAACTTTATGATACTTTCTCATAAGATAGAGAAACTGATTAGCTTTGTGGGAATATAATTTTTATTTCAATTGGTGCTCGGGAGCAAAAGTTATGCCATCTTAAACATAATTTTCACATCACCGGGCAGAAAAATAAATCCACAAATACTTGAAATTGAATTTTTTGATTTTTTTTCCTTGTAGATTATATTTTTGTCTACATGTGAAGCTTTGATTCATTCCATTTGGATTAGTAATGTGAAAGTTATGAACAATCTTGTTTTTTAGGCAATATAAGCATCTTCTTGAAAAAATAACTTTGAATGCTAATATCTACCAATTTGTACGGTCAAACTTCATGAAATTCTTACCACTAGGTTTTAGACAAATAATGTACAAGATCCTATGGTTAATTTCTAAAAAAAAAATTGTTTTCTCAGATGAATACAATAGAAATGACAAATGTGAGTGTTTTTTTACAAAAAAATGGCCTTGGTCCTTCAAGGGTTAACTTTCTAAAGTCTAGGGTTCAAAACTTCAAATACTAGTGTCAATTCAAGTTGTCACCAAAATATTTTGGATAATTTAACACCTATATCAACAACCATATCTGTATTTGTATTTGTGTGTATGTTTTGTCCATGTTTGTACAAATATAAATATCCATATGTAATTGTATCCACATCCACACACATTTGTATCCTCATTTGTACCGATATACAATAGACTTGATGAGGTGGACTCCTCCTTTTCATTTTATTTTTTTCCTAGTTGGCCCCCAACTTTGCTAGTGTTTTTTTAGAAGATAGGGACTTCATTGTATGTGACTCATTTATAAAGTAGTTATTTGATATATACATAGATAACATTGAGCTTCTATAGGGGCTTCTATTTGTGTACCACTCTTTCTAAATGTTGTCATTACTCAAAGCTTTTCAAATGACATATTGTTGTTAGATGAAAAGTTCACTAATTAGGATCCTTTGACTAAATCTAATTGTTTAAAAAATGATTGATTGTCATATTTTTATAATATTTGATTTTGGATTTTGGAATGGTCAAAATTGTCCCAATATTGTTGAAGATATATTTCATTGAGCCCATTGAGTTACACTTCAGATTAAAAATGCTCGTGTCATTGACATCCAAAATATTTTACAATTATAGTTTTATAATGAAAATATAATTATTTAGAAAAAAATAAAAAATGAATCATCCAAATGTATGAAAATTAAAAAAACTTAATAATTTAATTTATGGTGGAAATAAAATATTATGCCTTAAATTTTTATGGATAATATACTTAATTAAAAATATTATATATATAATATTATTAACCCCTAAAGTTCCATTGTTGCCCTAGGGGACAAAATGAATTTTGGGTAGGTTTATGTAACCTCAATTTTTGAGATAATTTTTTGAAACTTTTTTTGAAGATAGAGAAATAAATTAGGATTTGGGTAATATAATTTTAATTTCAATTGGTGCTTGGGAGAAAAAATTATGGCACAATAAGCTCAAAATAGAGGAGACTGAGCACCAAAAAATCTACAAAAGCTTGAAATAAAATAAATAAAATAAAAATTCTAATAGATTATTTTTTTCCTCTCTAGAAAGCTTGGATTCTTTCCATTTGGATTAGTCATGTGAAAGGTTATGGAGCTTCTTGTTTTGTAGGCACTTGTAGAAACATCTTGAGAAAATAACGTATTAGATTTGCTTTTAAACTCAATTTTATCAATTTAAAAAAAGAGTTCTACAAGGTTAATTATGTTCACTAGAGCAATTTCACCATGAGGATTAGTGTGTTTCAATTCCTTTTTATAGCTATTGACAATTTAGTTTTTCTTTTCAATCTCATACCTACTTCTACTTAAAATATAATAATTTGTTTATTTAAAAAATAAATAAACTTTTGGTTCACATATTCAAAATTAAAAAAATTAATTCAAATTTGTTATATAAAAAGTTTAAGTTAAGAAGATTCAAAGTAAAAAATCTAGTCATAGAATGTGCTCCCAAATTTATTTTTTTGACTTTAAATGCACATCTCTTTAAATCTATACAATAATAGTTTTAGGAATTTTTTCTACATTTAGTTATAGTAGTTTTGTGCAAGACCTTATAATCAAATATTTCAAACAATAATTTGAATTTTTTTTGCTCTTTGTAATAGAAATGGTAATTTTGAGTGTGTTTGTTGATGAAAAAGGCCTTAGGACTTTAGGGATTAAATTATGATTATTTTATATTATCATGTTAAATTTGAGAATTGTCACATATTGAGTATTATTTTATTTTCAAAAATCACAAAAATAGTTTATATTTGTAATTATATTTTTAATTTAAAGATGATTGGTAGAATTATATATTGTCATGTGCAAGGTAACTAAGATTTTTTTTCCATAACTTTTGCTTTATAAGTCCAATAGGCTCAAAAGTATTAAGGTACCTTTGAATATTTGCATCTTACCTCATTCTATTGTATTTTTTTAATAGAATATTTATAGTGAACCCTTAATTGGACGTCATATTTGTTAATTCAGGGTTTTTTTCATGCAATTTCTACACTAGAAGAAAAACGTGTCTGTGACAACTGATTGAAATGAGACTAAGTGTCCAATACAATTATCATGTGATTGTAGCCCTCTCTATTTGAACCAAATTCTTCCATCATTGTTATACATCTATGGTACAATGTTTTAGTTACAAAGTAGTTGTAGAATGGAGTAAAGACATTGTTTTAGTTGCATAGCGGTCATAGATTGATGTGTAGGATTACGAGAGTTATAATAGAATTTAACTTCAGAATGAATGTGAATTATTCTCCATCTAATATTCATCACAATTGTTGATGTGGACAAGTCCATGCTTTGTGGAATTCACTGTGTCAATCTGTAGTAACAATAAACAACTAGGAAACGACTAGAAAGCAATTGCAATTGTAAAATGAGACTAGTTGTTTCCTAGTCAATTCCAAGTCGTTTCCTAGTTGTATCACAGTTGTTTTTTAGTCATTTCCTAGTTGTTTTAGAAGTCATTTTTTAGTCATTTTTTTAGTTGTTTCTGAAGTCATTTCCCAATTGTCTTATATCAATTGCACCATATCAATTGTGAAGAGTACCATTAGGTTGGACATATAAGACATGTAAGTTGTTATATTCTAATGTAATGAATTTTGACAATAGAATTCAAAGATTTTTATATTTTACAGATTTCTACGATTTGTAGATTTCTATAGTGTGTAGATTTTTACAATTTTTACATTTTTACATTCTATAGAAATCTAAAAATATTTAAAATCCAAAAATTGTAAAACCTAAGAAATTGTAAAATTTTCAAAACTAGTGAAATCTATTAAATATTAATATTATAATTTTTAAAATTTATAAAAAGCTAGATCTGAAATCTACAAATTTATGAATCATTGAAATTAAAATTTCAAAATTTCAAAATCTACAAGTCCTAGACAAGTTGTAAATGAGTCACATACAAGTTGAATTGAAGTTGCAATGAGTTGCAATGAAGTCACATATGAGTTGCAATGAAGTTATAGATGGGTTGCAAACAAATTATACATTAGTCACAAATGAATTACCAACAAGTTGCACAACTTTTCAATTGAGTGATTGAGCTCACGTGGCAGCAAATACCACAGAAGCAACTACATTAGAAAAGTTCATCGATGAAGTTCCAAATAGGCTACTGTGACTTGCAACTAAAATCTTACATGCAACTTGTCCACTGCAACTAGGGGTTCTAAATTAGCACCAATCGCAAAATGTCCTATGCAATTCAAAATTAATTTTTTTTTGCAATCACAAAAACCCTCATTTTCTTCTAGTGATACCACTAGTTCAATCAAAAGTCCTCAAATTTCATTTATACAAGTATCAAATGCATTTTTAAAGTTCTATGTAATTTTCAAATGTATAAAGGTTAATTTTTGATAATTTCACTAAAGGTGGGTGTTAAAGGAGTTTTTTTTTAAGATAAGCCAAGGTATGTGACTAATTTCTTTGTGGTATTGAAAAGCAATTTAAAAAATTTGTTTTAGTGCTTTTAGAAACAAAGGCCAAAATGGAGTCTATAGACTTGCAAACTTTGAGATTCCTTAACTTTTGAATTGTGATTACATTTTGCTTCAAATTTTTGTAGAAGTGTGGAGTACCTCACATACTACAACTTTTATGTTTACACTTTTTTTTTCTTCAATCATTCTTGTGCTATGACTTTGTGAATATTAACCCCTAGATGCCCAAGGCAATAGATTCTAGTGTTTCAAAAACTTTGAAATTAAATAAAAACCAACCAAATTACTATTAGTAGTAGTTTATATTTTTGGAGAACTCTTTTTGAAGTCTAGTTTTAGGATCAAAAACTTGATCTTAAAAATAAAAGATTATGATTTTTCTATTGAAGATTTTGTGCAAGGATGTCCATTGCAATCTTGATTTCCCATAGTGTTGAGGGCTCTTGGAAATGAGCCTCAAATACACTAGATCTTGGAGGCAAAATCACATTAGAAATTCATTTAAAAAAATTGTAGAATAGATTTTGAAAAACCATAAATTGATTGGGGTTGTGCATGCTAGGTCCTATAACCTCATATTGTTTTAGTGACCAACCTTTTAGAGTTGACATGCAAAAAACGAATTGA
This sequence comes from Straminergon stramineum, assembly GCA_963920665.1. Lineage (NCBI taxonomy): Eukaryota > Viridiplantae > Streptophyta > Bryopsida > Hypnales > Calliergonaceae > Straminergon > Straminergon stramineum. The sequence goes on from OY987266.1 coordinate 24,304,818, forward strand.
AAATTTTTCATAGTTTTTATACGCTCGTGATCAAACATTATAGTCTTTCAATCTGTAAGTGATATTGTTATGTTTTCTTTTCCTATGTGATCTCTAACATGTCTAGTTTGAATTTGTATGGTTACAATTCAAAAGAAATTGGTACAACTTATGAGAATGTTGACTTTTTGTTCAATTTAGAGCAAATTTCAAGGAGCTCCAAATAGGCCTTGGGCATTTAGGGGTTAATGTCCCTAACCGGCTTTCTTGAGAGCAACCTCATGGCAGGGCGCCAAGCAGCCTAGACACGGGCATTGGGTGAGCTCGGGCTGGATTTTTCCCCCACGACAAGCACACCACATGGGGAAAATTGGCCGGCCACGCCAATTTCTGGGGCAGGCATTGCCAAATGGTGTAGCTTGGGCGTGGCGCGCCAAGGGTTTGACGAACGCACTGTTGCCACATTAAATGGATTTCTACCACCGTTATCCAGCATTGTCGGAAATGACTGGCAAGCAAGGAGGTGTGAGTGGAGGGCGATTTAGCCCCACCCACGTCAATTTTTGGGGCTGCGTGCAACTCACAGTTGGCGTGTGGAATGGCGCTTCCACCGTGGGGCACCACCGGTGTAGTCAGACCCAGGCTCTTCAACAGCCACAGCAAACATGCACTTGGCGCCCCTGCTTGGCGCGGCTGCCGTGGGGTTGCCCTGAGTCCCTGTAGAAGTTTATTTGGAGGGGCAGTTGGCGGAGTGCACTGATGAGGACGCTCTACGGTCCAACTCAAGCAGCAGGCGCTGATGAGGTGCCGTTGCGAATGCCAAGCCTCCTCCTTGGACTCTTGGAGAGAACAAACCTGGCAAATATTCTGCGATTATTGGATGATTTTCAAACTCGGCCGCGTGGCTGTTGCGGTGACATCAAAGGAAAAATTCATGGCCAGCCACAAGCTCATGAGTCACCACTGTAGCAACAAGCCAATAACTTATGGCGCAGTGTGAACTGTGAAGGGATGGAGGGAGGCTTCGTAATGCTGCAGTTCAGTGCAAGGGTTCACTGGGCAAGAGCGGAAAGGGTGGCGTGAAGGTGGAGAGGCGACGAGGAGATCCAGTCGGAGACGCAGCTATGCAGGGCAGGTGAATCTCGGACCGGGCGGACTGCAAGGTCAACTCTGATGAATCTCCACCCCAGGCAATAATAGAAATAAAAAAACGGAACCTCCCGTCAGTTGGGACTCTGTAGCTGCTTCCGAACTTGTCTAAACTCTTGGGTACGGCGATATGTACCCCACTTTCAACGCCGTTGTCACTTCCCGAAATAAGCTACTGTAGGTAGTAGCTTCATCTTCAGTTCCCGTACACCCTCACTCCTCCTGTAGCGAAGTAACGATATTTCCTAGATTCCAAATCCTGATGAGCTTCCACTCCTGGGTGCCATTTCGATTGCTTCTGACTCTGGGTTGTCCTGAATTTGGGCTCCAACAATGGCCTCTGCGCCAGTTGTTTCAAAAAAAAAAAAGAAAGAAGAATTTGGGCTCCAACGAATCACCCTATGCCATTCGTCATGCTCTCCTCACTGACTGCTTCCTTGCTTCTGTTTCCGAACAATCACTTTATACTGTTTCAATTTGAGGATGTGCGGCAAATAAGAGTGAAGGTAACGAAGAGTTGCTGGGGAAATTTGTCGTTCGATTACATTTGTCGTTGATTTCGACAGTGACTGGTATCACTGGACCTTAGGTTTCAATTCAGTTTTGTTACTTCGTTACAATTTATGTAATTCGAAGTTGAATAGCTAAAAATGTGCATTCCCCTCCAACGGGGCTCCCCTAGTGCTTAAACACACTCACAATTCGGTACTGTGCAGTACTGCTCCTCCTCGGTGACCATCTTTCTGAGAATGAATGAAAAAAAATTTACATCTCCATGTTTCAAGGAAAAAAAATAAAATTTACATCTGGCACTTCAGCGCATTGATGCAAGGCTCACGCCTTGCACGAGTCTCCCTCAATTAAAGCTTCGGCTTCCCCATGGCGAAACTCAAATTCGCTCCAATCACTCCTTTCCGGCACCCACTTGGGACTCCGCTCGTTTCGAAGCTCTGTAACTTACTTTCAGTAATGACGAAATTCAAAGGTGATGTGGTTGGCTGAGTTGTGCCCAGGGACTGTTCATGCCTCTCTTGGTGCGATAATTATTAAGTTGAATATACTAAGTTAATCCCAGGACTCCAGGAGTCCAGGAGATTCAGTTACCCCGAACCGAAGATGCCGCACTCACTCGCTCGATCAGGTGAATCGTTTGGAATCTGCCTGTCAGAAGCGAAATGGTAGTAGCTTCAAGGAAGGGAGGTAGAAGTATGTTTCTATTTGCTTCTACATGGAGAAAGAAAGAGAAACCATCAAATTCAATGCCACCAAATTCAATACCATCAATTGCTTACAATAAGGGTAGTCACAGTTCCTTCATCCTCTGCATTTTCCGTGGAGAAATGGAAAATCGACCAGTGAATGGGGAGCCAATGCGGTTCATTCTCAGTGGAGGAACTGTGACACCCCTTTTTCGTCATACAAGGGTGGAGAAATGGAGGACTGAGAATATTTTACCTCGGAAAGGGATGCTGGTTACTTTGCTGATTTCTGGGGTCCAAGCACAGGACTTGACGGGCTGCAGTTCAGAGTAAAGTATGCTTTAAGCGGAGGTGAAAACGGCAAGGTGACGAAGAAATCCGGACATTGCAGAGTGGAACTACAGTGCCAAAAGGAATCTTTTTGTTGGAAGAAATTTTGTACGCGTCCATTCTTCTCCTCCGGAGGAAAAGAATGGACGCATACAAAATTTCTTCCAACAAAAAGATTCCTTTTCACAACGCACGGGGGTAGCCAACCGCTAACAGGCACGTCCCCGTTCTCCACAGAAAATGTAGAGGATGGAGGAACTGTGACTACCCCTAATGAGGTTGTAGTCGAAGAAGTCAAATGGCTAAAATCCCTACGAGCTCCAAAGAACATATTCCTGATGATGAAGAGTGTGCATCGGGGTGATGCTTCCTTCAAACAAGGCTGATATACGCTATGAGAGGCTTTCCTAACAGTGTGTGACCTGTAGAATAGTGGCCAAGAAAAGTTATGAAAATCTATATTGTAGAAATGTAAAAGAATTAAAATAACATCATTTGTTTTTGAATATTTTCTCTAGATTTTCAGCTCAAAATCCTTGTGATGATTTTTTTCTTAATTTAGTTCACAATTTGAAATGCAAAAATTTTAAGTTAAGAGGATTGAAAGTTTTAAGAAACTAGTCAGCTATAGGGTGATTGCAAGAAACATTTCACATTTTTGGCTCAAAAACCTGATTTCTAGCTATAGGATTGGCAGTACTACAAACTACTATCAATTTTGCACATCAAACTATGCCTACAAATCTCAACCGTCGATTTTGAGTGCCTCCAAATCTTAACCGTTGATTAGTACTATATAGTACTATGTTGTACTATAGACTACTATGGAGTACTATAGAAGTCACTAGGAGCAAAAGAAAGCAGAAAAGGGGTATACGAACCTTTTCATTGTGCCATAAAACTATGTTTTCTTCACTTTGAACTCAAATGTTTTGTAATGGGTGTGGTCCAAGTTTATGAAATTTCTTTCAACATTCTCATAATAGTCTACATTAGAGAAAATTTGGGGTCTGTATGAGACTACCAAACTTTGAACCAGTCCCACCCAAAGTGCAAATTATATATATAATTTTAAATAATAATGTTTTATTCGGACTAGTGGTTCAACTCTAGTGGCTCTATAGAGACTTGATTTTTTTTTCTAATGTTGCTAGATCCTACAACTAAATATGCAAAAAAAGATAGTTTTTGAAAGTTTTTGCTATTTGCACTAGAAATGATAACTTTGAGTAGTTGTTGCCAAAATAAAGGTCTTGGGCATTTAGGGTTCAATATTTCATATGATTGGTATTCAACAAAATATAACACCTTCACCATTCAAGGAACAAAAATAGAGACATTGTTTGTGCTAGTGGGTGATTGCAAGAAATGCTTTACTTTTTAGGCTCAAAAACATAATTTTTCGGAGTAAGATTGGTAGTAAAATCGGACCACTATCAATTCTACGCATCAGTGTGCAACTATGAATCTCAACCGTCGATTTGGGGCACCTACATATTTAAGCTATTGATTGAGTACTATATAGTACTATGTAGTACTATATAGTACTATAGACTACTATGGAATACTATAGAAACAATTGGGAGTAGAAAATAGCAAAAAAGGGAGATATGGACCTTTTCATTTTTAGTAATTCAAAAAACATTCAAAAAATTCCCATACAAAAATCCATTCTTGTAGACAAGCTTGCTCTCGCATTGCACCAAAAATTTCTTCAAGAAATTTTTTCTCTTGCTAGGAAAATGCGGTCAAACAATGATCACTTTGACCTTATGTAGACACCTCATGCAAAGGTGTTTTGCAAGAAACTCTTCGTTCATCATAGGAATGCAAGAACACCTCCAACTTCTCCAATTTGTAGCTTCTAGTTTGCATTTTTGGATACAACATCGGACAATCCCCCCCCCCCCCTCCCAAATGGCTAAGGTAGACACCCAATCGGGGGTACCTTAAAAATAGTAAAGTAATTAAAAGAATCCAAAAAATAATGGAATGTGTGAAACTTTCATGTCTACCTTCATTTTAAATTTAAAGACAAACAGACTTACGATGCAAAAGTTATGACAAAAAAGCCACATGTTCGAGGGCAAGTGAACAAAAAATAGGACAAGTGTTTCTTGCAATCACCCTAGTGTGGCAGTCCTTTATACATCTATGTGATCTAGATAGTACAGTTATTTCCACCATACAATTTGTTCACAATTGTAGTCTCCAAATTGAAAGGACATGCCTGTGATCCTTGTAGTTGAACTTCAAAGTCATTTAATTTAATTTTTTTACCATAATACATGTCTTTTATAAGTTAGAAGAATTCAAATGTTTTTTAGGGAAGATTTGAAATTACTATGAATTATTGAAGCAAAAACAAAGTAGATGTATATTATAATTTGGATCATAGTCATGGTGCTATCCAAATTTCCTTGTCAATTTATATTTGAAACATGGTTGTGTGCTTTTATCTTCAAAATACAACTTTTTAATTTGAAAATATTTTTTAAAGTTTTCAAGTAGAGTAGAAACTAAATTAGAGAAATTTCATTTACACAATGTAAAGCCAAAAAAACATTTTGAATTTCCATCTACATACTTCTACTTTAGTTGTCAACCGTTGATGATTCATCTATTTTTAATGAGTACCATTAGTCATTTGGTGATACAAGAAAAAATTAATTGAAAATTGAAAATGCATTTTTTGCAAAAAAAATTCCTAGAATTTTGCCTTCTTGCAAAATTTCACTACAAAAATGAACACCATTAACCAAGATGAACACAAACAATTTGCAAAGAAAAAATGTTTTCATATTTCTTTTAACTACATTGATATGTTCTAATAGTGCAAGTGGCACTAATTTACAATATTCACAATATTTTGAATTAGTGCATGTTGAAATATTCATGCATCAATTTCCACAAAAGAGAAGTTTGGTGGTGACACTAATTTCCCTCCAACACTATTAGGACAAGTTATTGTGTAGTGGTTTCATTTGTAAATCAAAACCTAATCAAAGCCTGGTCGTCTTCTTCTAAATTGAATTGAAGCTTAGCACAATGTTTGAGGAGAAACTGGAACCTAACTAGCTAGTATCTATAGTTTCCTATTGGAAAACATTTTTCATTGATAATCTTTAGCTATTTTTTGTAAATTTAGTTTAAATAGATTTAAAAAAATAATGACTAGAGATTTGCTTAACCCCTAAGTTCTTTGACGTCCATCTTCAAGACGATGAATAGATTGAAATTTGAGTTTCATCCTCCTCATTGCTTAGATGAAAGTTATTATAATTTGTGGAGATACTCTATGAAGTTGTTGTCCTATATAAGGGTTGGATTTGGTGTTACTAGAGGTTGTTTTTTTCTAAAATTACAAATGTGCAAGTATGTCAAGCGTTGATTAAGCCAAAATTGCATTGACTCTAGTTCAAAACTAGATTAGCCAAAATGAGGTCATAGATTTAAAGAACACAAAAATTTCAAAAAATCACCATGTGAAGAGAAGTCAACCTCATTTCAAATCCATTCCAACAAATTTTGTTCAAAAAATGATAATATTTTGATTGAAATCGAATCTAGAAGGAATTTTGAAATTTCACTTTCAAAATTTATAAAAGAATATTGGTGATGGCAATGGTTTTTTCCAACTATATTGATGGAATTTGCAAATCTAAATCTACAACTTTTATTTATATATCAATTGTATAATATGCTTCCAAATTGCACTTTATAATGATTTTTCTGAAATTGTCAAATTTAGAGATGACTTTGGATGTTTAGGGGTTAATCCTTTAAGGACTACTCGACCATATTGTGGTCAATCTAAACACTTTTTGCTTGGTGGGCAAAGTTTGGTGAAAAATCCGGAGGAGGACCAAGGGGAACGGATATGGGGATTTGTGAACCACATCCACTGGGCCAAGAATCACCCCAATTTGTGCTTGCATGTGGAAATGGGATTCAAATTTCTAATGCAAAAGTGGTTGTAAATATGACAATTATTAGCAAAAGAGGGACATAAATGAGAAAGATACACATGATTGTAAAATGCACTATGCACCCAATGCATATGTACACTCACATCTTTGTTTTAAACCATTGATGTGTTGTAATTTTAATTTTTCAGTTATGCAACAAAAGTGACTTGCCCGCCCCCCAAATTGACCATGGTCCTTAAAGGGTTAAAGTTTTGATATCAGCCGAAAATTTGGGAACTGAAATGAACCGGCTCATAACACACTATCTGCCGTGTGTCACTCTCAGTTGATTTGTAAAGCACATTCTATGAAATTTGTCATCCGAATCCCAAAGTAAACTCCGTGTCACGAGAAGTCAATCACAGGAAGCTAAACAGAGTGAAGATGGTCGCAAATTATGGAAGTAGAAATATGGGTGACCATGCTGACCCACTCACAAATTTAAATCCGCCGCTGACTTCGGTTAGCAAAGTGAAAACCAGCCAATGCCAAACCAGTGCCTAATTTCACGTGGGCAGGCTTCCATTGACAGCTCCAGCCTCCGGAACAATCCGCGAACATAACCAACGACCAAGCTCGAGCACATTCAAGCCACACTGATGAGAGAGTGGGTGAGTTTACGAAAAAGTCTACTGTAGTCCAAAGCTGGCAGATTCAAAGCTGCAAGGTCGAGATTCAAACACTGTACACGGATATTCACCCTTGTACGGTGCCACCGGGAAAATGGTACTGTAGATCACACCTGCAAAGGTACAGTTTCATTATAATATTAAGGAAATATAAACGCAATTTGACCACACGAATGGCGGATGATAGAGCATTAGGGCTTTCGGAAGGCAGAGCTGAGCCTTGACGTTGTCCTGCTCGCCGTGCATACAGAGCATGCTTGCGACCAAATTTAGCATCTTCCAGCTAAATTGGGGAGGTGGAGGCCTACATCATTTGTGTTTTTTTCTGAGTTTTTTTTGGACACCAAGGAAAGCACCTGCATCACTTGGGGGTCGCAACGGACAACAGCGCTGGGGTCCCGTCGTCGTCGTCATCGTCGTCGCCATGGTAACGCACCTAGTCGTGCCTTCGGAGTGACGAAACGCGTGCGAATTCAGCGTCATTGCTCGTCAAGGAGCTTCGTTCGCGTCTGTCCCGGAGTGGAGACGGATGGGCGTTTCGACGGCGGTGCCGTGTGTTGGTTTGACTATGTACGTCGCTCACTTTTGTTTGTGGTGGTGTGGATGTTCCCGTTCCTTTGACATCGAAGCTCGTCCCTTTATCGTACAATCGGTAGAGGTTCCAAGTTTATTCGCTATCCCACGCCCTGGCACGGAGTGCGCGGTCTGTGTGCACTTTGTGGATTGGGACCTGATGATTGGTTTTGTGAGGATTTTAGGAGTATTGTGTTTGAGAGTTTGAGGGTTTTGTGGTTGCAGGGTAGGAGAGAAGTGGTGGGAGAGTACTATTGTGGAGCAGACGAAGGTGGGGTTGGAATGATGCAAAGGAGTCGGGAAGCAAGGAGGAGGCATAAGAGTGCGCCCTATCAGTGCAACTTTTTGGATTGTAAGTGACAGTGGGTTAGGAGTTGTCGAGGTGGGTGATTGAGGGCTTGGAGTGTGGAATTGGGAGCGAGACGATGGGTGCGGCGGATGAGGCGCGCGGGTTGATGCTAACTCTTGAGGAAGCGCTGGAGGAAGCCGAGCTTCAGGCCGTTAAGACGAAGGGCTCCTGCAACGTGGAGCAGGTGTTGGAGATAGCTGCGCGCGATTCGCAGCATCCGAGCGTGGCCGCGGTATGGCGCGATACGTCGGAGGTTACCGGTCAGGCGGACGTGGTGTTTGCAAGCCGGAAGGTGGCGGCGCTTGTGATCGAGGACTCCATGGAGCCGCAGGCGGTGGGTCACGCGCTCGTGCTTGCAGCTTGCGGGGGCTACATCCACTGCGTACGTCGTCTGCGGGAGATTCAGCGCGACTCCCTAAGCGGCAGCACGCTCGTGAGTCGGTTTAGTGCGTTTGCGTTTCTGAAAGCGGCGGAGAATGGGCACCAGGAGGTGATCCGGGAGCTTCTGCGCCCGATGATGTCCACGAGCACGGCCGTAATGGGGTACGTGGTGGCGACGCGGTGGAAGGATAGGGACCAGGCTGCGTATCCGTTCGTGAAGCAGCCGGCGAACATTCCTGGGAAAGATTGGCTTGGGAAGTTGGCCTCCACGAAGAGCATGCTCCCGCCCGCGGCGCTCATTTTTCGCACTGGAGGATGGGATTTGAAAAGCCTGCCGAGCGTGCCTGAGGAACTGCACGATTGCATCCGCGCAACGTACAGCACTTTCCTGCTCTGGCGAGCCGCGGTCATCGCCGCCGCGCACTGTCACGTCGAGGTATTCAAGGTGCTCCTCCGCCAACGAGCATTGGAGAATACCATGCTCGCAGATTCCTTCCACGACACGTCCGCGCCGAAGCGAAGCTTCGACAACGACGGGAAGAAGATCGTCAGCGAGAGGGCGAAGATGGACACCCTCATGTACCAACTCGTGGAAGAGCTGAGTACCAAAAACTACCACGACGGGATCTTGTATGCGTTGTGGGGCCACATTCAACGTGGCGGACGAGACTCGCCAAGACCGGAAGCGGGACGGCCGCGCTGCGTCGCGCAGGCCACCAATGGACTCTGGGAAATGCAACTGGAAGTGCCGCTGCTCATGATGCCGGTAGAGCATGCGTTGCAGGAGGAGGAGCCGTTCCGGCGGTACAAGCAACTCACGCAACTCTTCGGACAGCGAGCGAAGGTTAACATCCAGCTTACGGCCTCCGTCGAAGCGCTACCCAATTGCCTGCAGGTACCCAAATTTTCTCTGCAAGCTTCACATTTTATGTCATATCTCGCCTGTTTCCATCTTACCGCAAATTCCTCTTCAAGCTTCACTTGTAATGTCAGATCTTGCCTGTTTCCATCTTACCGCAAAATTTCTCTTCAAACTTCACATAAAATGTGAGATCTCGTCTGTTTCCTCCGCTCCGCCAAATTTTTCTTTAAGCGTCACTATGTAATGTTAGATCTCGTCTGTTTCCTCCACACGGCCAATGTGAGTACAAAATTGAGCGTATTTGTAAGAACGTCACATTGCATGTTTGAATGTGAAAATGTCGTAAGCGATGCCTCAGATGTGGCTAGTCTAGGTGTAACTTTTTAAATCACGTACTTGAAGCGTAACGGATTCATAATTCTGTCAGATCACAATGTAATTGTCGGATCAGCCTTTAGGTGCTCGAACTTTTTTAGACCTTTCACGTGTATGGTTCTTCCATGTAGTCTACCTTGGATATGTGTTACCTTCTTATGTGTTGATATTACATCAAATTTCTATTCCCCTCTCAAATACATCGTGAAGACACATCATCAAGTGTTTAAGCGTTCATCACCCTCTTTGCATTGACATTCTCCGCTCTATTGTTTTGCTCTTCATGTTGAAAATTGCGGGTTCATTCATCTTCTTGTAGGCTTGTATCAACATTCGTCATTTGGTCTTTTGATGTGAATCATTGAACGGTAAATCTGTGTTGGTCAATTTCCTCAGAACTTGATTATTCAATTGCAATGTGCAGAAATGCTATGCATTACAATCAAACCTCTTTATTATGACCTTGGAAAATGGATTCCAGTATATCTTGCTGACTGTCGTTGAATGTAGCACAGTTGTCACACATTCAAACTATTTGCATAGCGAGAAAGTTGGGGGACACCGGGTGGTGAGATTGAAGAGGATTGTGTTATAGTACTTTGGTAAGCGTTAGTTTTAGTCTACTCCGAAAATGGTGTTGTACGTATGGCAGATCTCCCTTGTGTCCTCCTTGTTGCCAATGTGTGACTAAATGCGGATCTGTGGGTCGACGATTTGCGCAGGTGGTGGTGGGAATCAAGCATGTGCGGTTCAAAGTGGAGAATTCGCGTTGGGACTCGGAATGCATGGGCCACTTCCCGAGTCTGATCACGCTTGCGGTGACCCCCGTGACGAACCAGGGCACGGGGGTGACCATGACGAACTCCTCGTCCAACATCGTCGTGAAGGTGGGAAAAATGGAGCGCATTCAATTGGGCACGAGCGCCGGTGACGGCGCCACGCGCGGCGTCAGCGGCGGCATGGGCGCGGCCGCGTCCGTGGGCGTGACGTCCACCATGAAGAACAAGCCGTGGCGCTTCGAGCAGCTGCCACTCAAGGACGAGCGCGGCGGCAGCTTCGTTTGGACACTGCAATCAATGAAAGGAGTGCTGTTCGACCGCTCGAACCCCATGCGCATGGCCGAGCGCAACTCCAAGTGGAGGTTCGGCAGACGCGTGCCCAGCAACCCGCTGGATGAGCTGCCCTTCACCAGCGAGGGCGGCGTTATCTTCACCGCGACCGAGTTCGACGACACCATGCTGTGGCGATTTCCCAAGACCATGGAGAACAAGAAGATGCGATGGAGCATCGAAGGCCAAATCCACTCAACCTACACCACCACGCGCTACTTCGAGACGCGGATGGCCACCTTCTGCGGAGACATCGAGGAGCCACTCAAACCCCTCGAGGTCAAGGACAAGGCCGCCAAAACAGACAAGGGCGACAAGTCCGAAAAGACTGACAAATCCGAAAAGGGTGACAAGTCCGAAAAGGGTGACAAGCCCCCCAAGGGTGACAAGGGCGATAAGGGCGACAAGACCCACAAAACCTCCAAATCAGACCTTGCAGCCCACCCCGAATACACGGAGCAAGAGTTTCTGGAGTTTCTGGAGTTTCGCAAATTCAAGGAGAGGTTACGCAGGGCGAGCATGGGCTCCGTGGACGAGATGGGCGCGCCTGAATCGCTGCCCGCGGAGAAGGAGATGTCCGGATTCGTGGTCCCCCAGAAAGACATCCTCGGCAACCAAGTCGCGATTCCAAGTGGGGAGGGACATCCTCGGCAACCTCCCCAATGTCTCTCCCCACCGAAGTCGAACGAGCGACGTACTCGAACAAGCTCCTCTAAGGATTTCGACTCCGATTCTTCGACCCCTGCTGCTACACTCAATGGCAACGGCAATGGCAGCGAAGCGGACGCGGATTCTGCATCCTCTCTCTGGGGTCGACGAGTCGCAGCGTCACGAGACAACGAAAGCGACGACAGCGACGGAAACATCAGCCGAACCAGCTCGGATCTGCATTCCACAAGCAGTCGGCGCATTGCAGGGCTGTCGGTGCGCACGCGCTCCGGGAATGTAACCAATCTCGGCCGATGATCGCTGGTTTCGTCGTCATGATCGCCATAGCTAGCGTCCCCTCGTCGTCGTCGTCGTCCTGTATATGTGTAGAGTATGATCATGAATGAACAGTGAGGCAGATGAATCCGCTGCAATTGGATCTCTTCTTCGAATTTGGGGGACCCCATTCCGTCTCCGCCATACGCCTGCAACTGCGTTTCGCCTGCGTTGCTGGCAACCGGGCTCGCGCTCGCGCTCGCGACGAGCGCGTGGCCGCGGCGCTTGCTGCTCCGTAGTTTGTGAGATTCGCATCTCGGCACCAAGATGTGTCCTTTTTATCTATTCCTTCACTTAATAAATTCTAGCGGATCCTTCTGCCTCCAAGCAATTTTGTAGACGAGGTTGTAGTCCTTTGTACTTTTGTTAGTTTTTTACTTCTTGTCCAGGACTTTCATTTTTTTTATTTTGTTTTTTTACATATATATTGAATCCTCTGACGATGTATTTGTTTATTCAGCGGGGCTGTGTTCCCAGGAGTCGCGGAATGAGGGAAAGTATTCCTCTGCTCTGTTGGTCGCTAATAATTTAACAAAGAAGTTTGCAAGGTTAGAGATATTATTTTTTTAGGTTTTGAAATTTTAGACTGAAGGGATCTGGTAGCTGGCTGCAATGTGGCAAGCATTATGTTTCATCAACCTTTTATTTGCCTCACCAAATTTGTTTTTATCATCAGATTTTGACACACTTATTCATGTACTACTTGGATAGGAAATTTCAAAGTTTTTTTTCCTGTGCATGACTAGAAACCAATACGAAATTGGGTGTACATTCTTGTAATCAACAATATGCACTCGTTGAAGATTTTAGGGTGTCAGTATAATGTTATGTATGTGATGCTTTTGTGGCTGATGACCACAGCCATGTGGCCATCGTTTCAGGGTCAAGAACACTAAAAGTTCTGTAGAGCAAAATCAAGCCAAACCAGAGCATATCAAACGAAATCACAGCTTGACACACTTACAGACGAAGGCAATGGTTTATTCGAGAGCCCTCACTTGCTCAAATTGACCTCAAATTGTGTGATGTCTCACAAACCAGTACTCCGAGTAGTATATTTCTTGAACTTTGCCTAAAAATGTGAAGGACCCTTCGTAAGTCAGGTCAAGAATCTTATGTTGACACAAACAGAAACGTGCTGCTGCTTCTCCGCCCTACTACAAGGCTTCCAGTGGGGTGTCTGCTCTTGCTAATCCTGATTTCTCAACTTTTCCTGCAAGGATGTCACATGCATTCTTGTGGGACTTCCAGACAGAGACTTGGCACTCCCGTCCACAATACCTGCCAATTGCATGCCCAGAGACAATGTCAGCTTCCGACAACGACACAAGTACAAACGTTCATGCCACGTCTAACTTAACCCTGACACGTCAGAGTCACGCCCCTCGGGCTAACTTTTCAGTACTCGTATATTTTCTAAAACTATAACGGTTGACGGAAGTTTAGCTACCTGGATTTGGAAGTTGGACTGCAGAGTGCGCAGCAATCTAGGCCGTAGACTTTTCCTGACAATGATAAATCTTTCGGAAGGTACTAGGGGTCACAGATCTAAAGATATGATGTGTTGCGGACGACCTCGATAGAGGTGAGAAGGATGGTACTCCGTACAACAAACGCTCAGGAGTCGGGAGCCCGGAGCCCGGACTAACCATTAAAGTGAGAATTTGAGCTGGTTGCAAGTACTAAGGTCACTACTGCGAAACCCGTCGCTTTTCATTCCCTAAAATAGCGACAAAACGTGGGGTGACAAAATGTGGGGTGAGTGAAAAAAATCACAAAAGACAAATCACGGGGCTGACTTGGATACTAACATTAGATCATTTTCAATGAGAAGCGACACAACTCTAAATCTCGTGAATGAAATGACAAGGTTTGCTCTAGTGGATAAACCACCATATGACACGCAAAAGGTCTAGTTTGCCCTATTGACATTGTCAAGAATTTTAAAAATGTTCCCCATATTAAGACAAATGTGAGAAATAGGGAGAGCAATTGAAATTTTATTTTTTGGAAAATAGTATGAATTTGTTACAAATTTTTGAAGTGTATAGCCCAATTGGCCTAAAAGAGTCTTTGCACTACCCTAAACCAACAAAAAGTATATCCATAATAGTCATCTTACTCACCTAAAGCAACCACAATAGTTTCTAGCATGGCCATGATATGAAGGCCTATAAAAGTCACTTATTTTGATAAATTGATACTAAAAAGGTGGAAGATCCTATTGTAGTCATTAATCACTCCATCATCATCATCCAAGACATTAATTGTGGTCACTAACTCAATTTAATGTTGTTGAAATCTCATTTATTGAAAAAAGTTTGTCATGGGTTGATGCAAGACTATATATAATGGATCTTTTCCTAGGTTTTTGTCACAGATTGTTTGCATATCATAGGTTGGTTTACCTTTAGTAGTATTAGATTTAGCAAAATTAATTTCTATAAATGCTACGAAGCTTTTTGGGTTTTTACATAAGCCCATGCACTAAAATTTCAAATTCGAATTTTTGGTAATCACTTTTTCAAATGAAATTAAGCTACATTGGAGGGTTGTTTCAAGATGGTTCCCCATGTTGGGAACCAGCTATTACTAGCTAGAATTAAAATTATTTAAAAATTAAAAACCTTGGAAAAAATATTGTGTTGCTATTTGTTCATTCATATCTTATATACACATTGTTTTTAGACTCCAATTATTCTAGGCAAGAGTGACCTTTATACTAGTCAAGAATAAAATCCTACAATTTCAAATTCTAAAAAGTAGATAAATCATAGCTTCTTGTGCTTTTCAATCAATGATGGGACCAAAGACCAAAGGCTATGGGTCTATATTCTTTTTTTTGCTGCTACAATTGATTTTCATTTATATAACTATATTTAGATGGTGTTATTTTTTGACAATTTTGGGGGTATTATCTAATTTTGGATCCAAGGAACTTTAGGGGTTAAAAAATAACCATTGCTCTTCATGCCTTCGACACTTAGTATCAATGAACCCTAAACTACTTGAAATATTTTTCAATAAAATTTCCCCCAAAGACAAATATTTGTATATTGTTGATGCAATGGAACAACAAAGTGTATGAATGGTGTATATTTCTTGAGGTGAACTGTTGTAGAACTTGAGTGCTTTATGGACCTCCTAACTTAGGGCATCCCCAATCCATGGAATATGCCCTTGCAAATGAACTTCAAAGTTAGCTAAAAGATAAAAATCATAGAGGATTTAACAATAGTTTTTGTCTTTTAGCTAACTTTGAAGTGGTTTATTTTAATTGTCCAATGTCTAAATCTAAGTTTTCTTGACCTTGTGCAAAGCTCTTTTGAATGCGCTTCCACTCATAAAAATTTGAAGTTCTAATTATAAACCAGTCAAAAGTTAGAAGTTCACTTGGAGGGGCGAATTCCGGAGTGGACTGGGGATGGTCTTAGTTGCTATCTTCCAGAACTGGAAAAATGAATCACTGGTGAAGATACAGACTGTGCAGACTGCACAGTTTCGTACTTGGGACTTACTCGCCATCCACTTCACTTTGTGCGAATGGACGACCTCATTGGCTAAAATATAATACATTATTCATGATGTGTTGGGAGGTTAGAATATTTAAGGGAAGTGCATCACCATTCGCTTTTGCACCGTGAGCAGCGTTGTACAGCAGTTTTTTTGCAGGCTGCACATGTAGGCTGCTCCATCAATTCCTGCACACAAACATACAGAAGATTCTAAACCCGTGAAGTAGGTCCGTGAAACACTGTTGAAATACCCAAGAATACCTCATAGGCTTGAAGAAAGAATCATCAAATCTGTTGAGCCAAGCTAGTGTGGACACCTCATTCTTTTAGAGGCAAATTCTTCCTAGCAATCTGGATATTCTTAAATTCAAATAGGAGGCTTCTGACTTCGTTATGAATGCTACGCACGTCATGTAGAGCAAGGGATGAGGTAGAGGATACTTTAAAAACGTTAGCGACCTAATCCCATCTCACCCCTGTTTCCAACACTTTGGTTGTAACTAATTGTCCATGGCCACCGATCTTTGAATGGGGATGGGTGGCCAATTATCTCGTCAATAGTGCTCTACAATCTCCCTCTGTGAGTGACTGGATAAGAAGTGATCCAAGACGTTGAGTGCGAAAACAATTTGAGCTCAAGATAGTCAGGTTCTTGTAAGCTTACGACCCAAAGCGATCGCACCAGTGAGCTCTATTGAGTGACCTACCAATGAAAGCACTCCTACATTGATACTCCTACATTGATTGGTTAATTTTGATTGTGAGGAGGTGCATAAAACTGAGAACCATTTGAGAGCCGATTTCACTTTCTGGGAATGTTGGATCCCTTGAAATATTTTTCAATAAAATTTTCTTGGAAGAAAAATGGAAGCAACAATTACTACAAGTTATTTCATTTTTTTTGGATTCTTGAGGAATTAGTTATGAATTCTGAAGTTGGAATCGCGTAAGGCTCTATAGATGTCTTCAATTTGACATGCTCAATATTGGTTGATTGAAGAATACAATACTTTCCTCTCTGTTACTGAACGCTTTTAGAGCCTAACTATTTTAGCACCTCCTACCTTAGTGATGGAAAGAGTAATTATCCTCTATCTTACTGAAGGAATTCAGGGACTCAACACTTGGCGGCTTTACTTGAGCTCCTGGATTTGCGGTTTCAAAGAGGAGATATACGACAAATGAAACCCGAGTCAGCACCAGTCTCAAGTGTAAAGAAGAGTTTTGTCATTTCCTTAAATTGATTGGATGCATTCTGCCCACGTCTAATGTCTGCACTACCGAATTTTCTCAGGAAGTTAACGGATAGATGTACGGTACCCCAAATTGGAACAGCTTGAGCATCTCTTCAGCTTGGCGTTTTGTTGCGCTAGAGGTTTCTGAAAACACACTTTTCATTTGCTTTTCGGCAATAATTCCTGTGGAGGGTACAGAGGACGATGAACAATTGAGTATTTGGTATTGTGAAATACTGCATCAACAAGATAGAGCCAGTTAACCCAAGACTCTTAATGAACTAACAATGTGCGTTTTAAGGTCACACTGTTCAATTACACTCACGCCAATTCTTTCCAGACATCAGTTTTTCTCGGAGCTCAGGCACCTGTCACATAACGAAATAGTTGTCACACAAAGGTTACCCCAGGTTTGTATTTCAGAACATTCTGTGGAAACTGGTTCTTATACAAATAAATCATGCATCCCTGAAACGCTTACAAATCCACAACAAACTCCGGAAATTGCACGAATATAATTCAATTGACGCTTCTCAGGCATGACATTACTCACGAGTAACACGGCTTAAATTTATATTGAAGCATAAACCATCCCATGGAGTTAAAACGGTGTGACCCGAGCCCCGAACTTCTTTATGTAGGATAAGTCACTCCATCTTGTGGCACCAGCAATGGAAGAGTCAAATGACTCAAAATATTATCCACCAGTGGTAGGATGATACTTTTAAAGTTTCAAGAATACAGACCCTTGCACCTAGACTAGACTCTGGCCCTTCCACAAAACACCTCAGTGACCAAAAGACTGAACTCAAGATGAATTAAATGCCACTAACCAGGCATCCCATATATTTATTTCTTTGCATGACATCATCCCCAGGTGTTCTAGAGAGAGGTTCCTGAGTGATTTTACAAAGTCCTGGAGGCTTGGGCTTACGCTCTCATGCATAGTTGCCTTCCATTGCTCAAGTCACTCGATGGAGTGTCTTACCCTACGCTTTCACCACGTTTGAGAGTAACTTATAAATCTTAACAGGGTTGAACTTGAAAACGACAGGCAGAAAGAGAAAGATGAAGTGAGTAAATCTCTTGATAAGAGGATGTGACATAACAGTGGCTATAATTCACCGTCGTCATATCTGGGATGTGAACCATATGTACGTGAAGAGGACCTGTTCAATGATCAGTCGGCCTGATGCAGATTCGGTCGTAGTCTGAGGCACTTGTATCGCCAACTGCTCCACTGCCTGCCAAAAGATGGTTCACACAAACTTGTCCAACTCAGATTTGCTTCTCATGCAGCACAGACGATTACCACAAGAAGTAGCTCTCAACCCGTAAAGGACTACTCTACATTTGGGGTTTTGTACTTTTCCACTTTATACATGATATTTGGGCAACACGGTAAGTGCTAACACAATATGAAGTTGTAATAAAATGATGTTATTCATTGAATCAACCTTTTCCTATTTGCTCTTACAATGAATCTATT
Organism: Straminergon stramineum; assembly: GCA_963920665.1. Lineage (NCBI taxonomy): Eukaryota > Viridiplantae > Streptophyta > Bryopsida > Hypnales > Calliergonaceae > Straminergon > Straminergon stramineum. The sequence continues at coordinate 24,322,944 of OY987266.1, forward strand.
ATAGGTTTGGTAGAAAATACAAATAAGTACATACACTCAGAAAGAGATCTCTAGTCCTTAGGGTTTAAGAAAGTGTTGGAAAGTGTAGACTATAATGACCCCCCCCAAAGTCAGTGCACAAAGAATGAAATTAGCTTGAATGTTGATTGTAATGTTGGGACCAGCTTTAGCATTCATTTGACTGTTAAAGGTATGTTCGCACTTGGAGTTAGATGTTGTGTGAGCAAGCGATTTAGGAATTACTTCGGGTATGTATTTGGCAGGATATGCTTTTCTAATCCACCAGTAACACCAAGTGGGAACACACCTTAGCTACATTAAGTGAAGAAACGATGGGCTGAAAAAGAATGGGACACTGACCCATTTCAGATCTTTAAGAACGGGCAGCTGATCAACAAGCAAGTCATTCAGGTACTTCCTCAGCTGCATTCAATTGTACAATTTCAAAAAATGGCATCCTTGAACAATGCACAGGATGAATTGCACAAAGAAAACCTCTGTACTAATATGAAAGAAAATGACCTTAAGAACTTGGGTTCGTCTAAAATCATCGTAAGTATACTTGAGGCGGCATCGCTTGTCCACAATCAAATTATATATAGATAACCACAGCTGCAAGATTCCAAGAATGAAAGATTATTTGGTACACTTATTCAGAATCCCATGAATAGCCAGTCTTAAAATAAACTTGTAAATGACTGCAGGTGAGTGAAACTCAGGTTGCTCACTACTTTCATGCCACAGTCACAAAGGCTTTGGAGATGGCAATGATACAGTCTAATTATGATAATTGGAGAGACAAAATCATTGTTTCAATACTATTTTCAAGATTCTTCGTCAATTTCGGTAAATTGACGGAAATTCATCACATTGGCACTTTTCAAGGCGGACGCCCTGAAACGAAAATCTGCACCAGGTATAGTTTCTAGAGCCTTATGTCGTCGAATGTCACAATTTCTGGGCTATGAATTGCGCCAATATAGCAAAGTTGATGTTTTAATTTGTCTTCGGCATGATTCTTTAGCTAGGAACTATTGGTCTGACTGGCGTTCCAACGAATAGCACAATTGGCATTTGAGAAAGTGACTGAACATCAATTATATTTCGTTACATTGACACGATTTACAGTGCCAAAATTGTCACACTCAAACGCAATCAAAGTTAGGACTGGAAAAGTTTTGAAAAGTGTCAATGTAGTGACTAACATTACTACCAGTTTGAAGAACTCGATATATATATTTCAGAATTCAAGCTATTTTCGGTGAAATCATATAAGATTTTGAATATTTACGACCGTGCACTATTAAACAACTATGAGTTTTCCAGCTTAATGTGGTCTTGCCTTCTAGTTTTGGTGCAAGGTCTTCGTCGTTTCATGAGCAAGCTTTTAGCAGTTCATATCCACCGCATACCCATACTTATATTCGATTGAGAAGACTGCGACAAAGGAGGAGAATTTACCTGAGCATCAGGTTTCGTCAACTTGAAGCGGTCAGATGCTTGCACTTCTGCCCACTTTCCTTCTGCATATTTCTCTGTCTGCATACGCATTGCTGAATTTGTCAGAATACAGTTAAACGTAAACAATGTTGAATACTACTGACTCGTTTTCACCAAGATTCTTCACAGACAAAGACGAATTTATACTTAATAGGGTTTAACATCAAATTCTGCTGTACTGACTGATATTCACAACATTGGCATTTTACAAGGTGGGCGCCTTTAAACCTATCTACATCAGTCCTATTTTTTTAGAGAAATGTACATTTTAATCGCGCTAGTAAAAAGAATTAACATTTGTTGTCAGTAAAATTAGATTGATTCAGGAAGAATATCATCACATAAAGAAAAGATTCCCCATGATTTACGTAGAGGTCTCTTTGCTCTTGGCGAGCATACGGAAGTCACCCTATGATGCATAGAGAGACCTCCCTTGAGTATAAGAAAAGACTATACATACGGTCACTAAGTCCACCGGGGGAAGACCTCCGCTGGATTATGGAAAAGATTCCCTTTATGACATTGTCTAAAAGTCCATAAAATAGACTAATTTTACTGCCGCAGAAACATTATTCCTGAAGATAGGAGTAAACGCACACTGAAAATATTATGACAGCCTTATTAAGTGCAAAGATTACTCAGAAAATGCGTAATATTGTGAAGGTGCCAACCACAAGTTTTCCAGATCGCGTTCTTTTCCGTTGCCATGGAGGACTCTCAACGAGAGGAATAAGAGCCATAATAACATCATGAGAGTCCAGCATTCGTGCCTGGTACAGAACTCAGATCAATACAATTATTCAAAGTTCACTTTTACTGACTTGCATATGGAGCTAAGTTGCAAGCGAACTTTCAACGTGAAATTTCGACGCCACTGAAAGCGAAATTTCGACGTGACTTACCATGACACATAGTGGAAGATCGTTCATAAAATCTGTCATATATCTGCAACGCCCCGAAGACAAACAGGAATCCTGTGAACTTGTAGAAAGATGATGGAACAAAACAGGAAATGCATAATTCACAATGAAGTCTCCAGAAACCTTTGAAATTCTGAGCTTTGAGATTTAGAGATACCTCAGAATAGATACGGAGCAGATCCCAATTCCAAACGCCATACTGCCTGTCTGCACGTTGGAATGAAAACATGAACATCAGTTACTATCAAAAGATGTCCTCATACAACGTTTACTTCAGTGAGTTCAAAAACCTTTTATACTAACTTGAAATAAAGTCTTCAATATGACTTCTGCTCCCATTTGAATTTGCAAGGCGCGAGGATGGACTTCGAACCTTTTCTTGAAGATCCTCCTCGGGTGTCATTTCAGAAATTGCTTTGCCACTTCGTTCTGCACACGTAATAGAACATGTGTCATTTCATTACTCCACGATTCACGTCATTGCGATATCGCTGCATTAAACTGGAAGCGTCACACTAGAATAATGTGGCAGTTGAGGAAACTTCTAATTGCAAAAAATTCTCGGTATGAAGTTCAGAATTTGAATGTGATATCCAAAACTGTACAACAGTTATATAAAGTGACATGGATAAATGTAGTGAACCTTTGTAAGCTGCATCCTCCGCTCCCTGAGTATTAAGATACACAAGTTTGCGGTAGCAGTAATCTGTGAGCTGGCACCAACCAGAGGTAGACCACATGAATTCAAGTGATACTAAAAACAGCTCGCTCTTCGTATGAGATCACAGCATTGAGAGATCGTTATCTTTAGATGCTGAAGAGGAAGGAGTCGAGCAACAACAATCCGCTAGTACTTGCAAAGTGTCTCTACCCCAATAGAAATTTATAATTTTCATGTCTCTGAAATCCAAATAATCTTCAGTACAATCCTCAAGAACCTTACCAAAGATTGAAAATTTAAAAACCTTCCAAAATTTTTGATAAAGGAAAATTTTTCCTATCCCCGGCATTGTACTGCACAGAAGAATTTCATTCTTTGGAATGATGGACTCCATATAAGGTAAAACAGCCCATTACGGACCAAATGGGGGGTTTGCCCTCTTGTCATTTCTGAAATTTTCTACTTTTTTTTCCAGAGAAAGTCAAGTGATAGAAATGGCGAGAGCATTTGAAACTATATTTTTTCGACAAAGTGTGAATTTGTTATGAATTTTTGAAGTGTTCAGCCCATCACAGCCTGTAGACTACCCCAAAACCAATAAAAACTGATCCATAACACTCATCTTACTTACCTATTACAGTCACAATATTTTCTAACACAGAAGACCTGAAAAAGGCACTTCCTGCAATGAACTAACACTAAAAAACTGAAAGTTCCTATTGCAATCACTAATTACTCCATTCCAGTTAGCTAAGACATTGAATGTGGCCCAAATCTCAAAAACTAAAAGAAAACTGTAATGGCTCATTCATAGAGTTCCGTAATGGGCAAAAGGTTCGTAATGGGCTGCTTTACCTTAACGCCAATTTTGTTAAATTGGCTATATTCCATTACCTTGGCACTGTTCAGGACGCGCAGCCTGAACCCAAAATCTATACCAATCCTAGTTTGTGCCCTGAATTAGACCTTTGGGCACAATTGTCACAATTTTAGGCTGTGCGAATATCGCCAATTTAACGAAATTGACATTATATGTACTATGCATTTATGACAGTCTCATTTTCATTGGACACCAAAATTCTCTCCATGTTGTAACCATTGCTACAATTGCGGAGAGACAATATGAATCGGACAACAAGAGACGACGAGCTTACCTCCAGCAAAGAATCTGAATCCATGGCTTCGCACACTTCTCGGTGATACAAAATCACCTACGCCAAGACCTTACAAGATGTCACCACATAAGGATTATATTTCTATAAAACTTATTACTGTTACTGTGTTCCTTAACAGTATGAACAGCGTTTTTATAGACATACACATAGCTGCTATTAAAGAAGAGTCTGCTAGCATATACAAAAACCTCCAGCAAGTTGACTATGGTCGCCTCCTGGTACAAGACAAGGTGGATATTGATGTTGGAAGTCTGCTCGGCAAGAGCCTTCACGAGGTGGGGCAACACTCTTTCCTTCCAAATCTGCCCCCCAAAATAAACTTTCGGGTCATAAGAGGAGGTAAGTCATACAAGTATGCTCAGACACTCGGTGCACTGACGTTGGAGAATGCATCTAGAGATGACTTCATCAATAAGGTAGGCTTAGCTACCTTACTGAGCACATTTCACTAATAGCTACTCCCTTCCGGACATAAGTGTCAGGTTCGGACCTCATGCTTTTTAAGGTTGTTTTGAGTTGTTCACATGGAGGGTTTTTTCTGTCCAAGTTTATTTAGGTTGCAGTGAACAAATGCAATGCTCTTCATTGATTTTGGTGATATAGAATTCGGACCCTTTTGAATTTATGCTTTTCATGAAATGATCAATAAAATTGGTATCAAATGTTTTCAACAAAACTTATTTTGGGATGGAGGGACTATTATCTTGTGTCAGTGAGATCTGATTTATCGGTCACACATGGACAGAGTGCGACTAAACTTCAAGTGAAGCTCAAAAATATCACTTCAGTGTTCAATGAAAAAAGTTATAACAGGTCAAGTTCTATTGATAGGTTTTCCAAGTCTATGCCCTAATTTCAATGTTCTAGAGCTGATCATTCTCCAATGAGTATCTAATTTTTAATCTAAATTTATGGTCAAGTTCTATTGATAGGTTTTCTAAGTCTATGCCCTAATTTCAATGTTCTAGAGCTGATCATTCTCCAATGAGTATCTAATTTTTAATCTAAATTTATCACGGCAAGCTTCGGGGTACAAGCTCGGCTTTAGCAGTTCTTATCTTGCATGCTTTCAAGATTCCAAGAATCGTGTCTATGCAAGCTGTGAACTATATCCTACACAATATCCATCAGCCTTGCCAAAAATTCTTTGTTTAAAATGACCAATTCGATTGATCATATTGCGAAACATGTAATTCAGATGGGGTCAAAATGTATATCACAAGAATCAGTGAAGGACGTTGCATGTATCGGTCAATAGATAAATAAAATCGACGACAAAAAAACCCATGCGACCTACTCAAAACTGCTAAGGAAATCTGAGGACCTGTTTGGGATAATTCCTAGGTTAAAGGCACCGACACAGGGTACTAACCTCAATCACTAGCAGCTCATGTATTAGTAATCCCAATTTGTCGTGTGAAGTTAACGCCTGTGCATGCAAGTTGTGCCAGACCACAGTTAGCGCTTTGTTGACACCACATGCATCAGTTTCATCGGTGAACTCAAAACACATGAATACTACAAATTCAAGTGAATCCGTCTGGCTGACCAGTTTTGAAGCAAGGTTAAGAGCGCGCATACCACCATCACAAATTCATCACAATGCACCATCGTGTTGTAGTGTGCCTGTCAAACCACTAGCCACCTGGTTAGCTCACTCACCTCCAGCTAAGAATTTTCTCCCGATTTCTAATAGCGGACACCTAATAGCAAAGCTACCTTATTACAACACCTAAAAATCTTGAAGAATGAGGACATATGGATTTTTTGAGCGCAAACCACCTTAACATTAAAATTCGTATTGGTTTCCAATCGTGAGACAATAAAACTTTGCTCCCTTAAAACTTTTTCATCCAAATAAGACATACATTGATGCCTTGGAACCCCTTGTAATTGATAACAAGAATCGATAGAAATCTGGTGATCTATTAGTATAATCAGTGCTTAAGGTATTACTTTAAGGTGTGGTTTCGTTTCTCCAGTACGCTCTTTAGACCTACGTGTGTTAATATTTGTACCGCAAAACCAGTCTAGGGAACACCTTTGACATGTGTCCCACGTCTGAACCCTAAAACCATCATGTCTGAAACCCTAAACTAGCAATGTCAGAACTCTCACTACGAGTATGCGATAAATAGTTCTCGCAGAATGAGGGCCCTCCCTCAAGGGTGGTTCACCTGCAAGTTCAGCTTCTCCAGGTTTTGATGCTGTGCCAGCCATTTTCTGCCTCCAACCTGCAAAGTGTATATATTGAAAGGTGTCATAGACTAGGGGTCTGTCATTCTTCTCTAAGCCTGGTGCACTCTAATGTGGCCATTTACATTTTCCCAGTCACAACTTGTTTCTAAATTAGCAACCATGTGCACATAGCTTAAATAATGTGCTCATTCTTAGGTGATTACTAAGTACAAACAAGATCAAAGTCAGCTGGTGCCATTCGCCATCCAATTTCATAATGACATGCTTAATGCCACTAGTCCAAGATTAGAGGCTCTTCCTTTGACTGAATGATCAGAAGAATCATATAATCATAACCCTTCTGCTCAATGTGAGTCCTACGATCAATAAAAAAATTACAAAACTCGAAAGTTATCTACTCCACATCACGCACCAAATTGACAACCAATCAAGCAATGGAGTTGCCAAGGAACCGAGAGTGCTCAAAGACTGACGAAAACCAGAGTATGATTCAGGAGATTGAAATTCTTTGGCACGACACAGGAGAGGTAGGTGGACATGCCTGCTCAACGGGGAAGAGAGTGAGAGATTGCACGATACATTCGGCGTCCATTCTATTCAGCAGTTCCTGCTCGTCACCAACGATGGAAGAAAGTCAAGTCCAGACACAATCATTTAGGTACAATCATCGCAATCAACAATTACAGGCATGGACACATAATTCCGCAACTCTGAAGAATAACCTCAAGTTCGTTGAAACAACGAAATTTTATGAAATTGGCACTGCACGTCAAGGCAGATCTTTACCAGTCTTAGTTTCCGGAGCTTTGATCTCTTCAGGTTCACAAATTGGCGCTCTGAAGCGCGCTGATTTTCACGAATTTGAATGTAAATCGTGACTGAACAGAATTGCGGAATACATTCAAATTTCAGAGATTCAAAAAGGCACTTACTACATCATCGAATTTGAGGTAAGCCGGTCGTCCTGTTTCTCCTTCGACTACCTCCATCGCTGCTGCTGCATTTGAAACTCGCAGCAAAGGACATGATCGAGCGCATGCTTCTTTGGCTCAAGCAAATTGAAAGGGGGAAGCAGAGACAGAGCCGCCAAGACGGTTACCGAAACGGTGTTAGGGTAGGGATCCCATTCCCGTGGGTGTCTTTGACCGTGGGTTGCAAATCTTTTAACCCTACAACACCCACTGATATTTTCCATATGTTGTTTACATCTTTGAACGATGATGTTGTTTATGGTAGTATGCTCTTAAAGCGACCATTTAAGGGCTGGTCGGCCTTTTCGATGGTTCTTAGATGCACGGAATTATTTTTCCTTATTTTTCACTTGAAGAAAAATTGATGTGGAATCTAACCCAAGTGGTTTCATATTTTTCGGAGCATTTTTGAATTACTTATGAAATTTTAAGGAATGATGTGGTAGGCACCTATTTATGATCATAGGCCTTGCAAAAACCACACACAATCTGAAAAAAGATATGGCTTGATTAAAAACAAGCACCGCAACATTCAAAAAGTAATACACAAGTTTCTTAAATGCAACCACACTAAACTTAAACGGACCCTAAATTCTTCTAACATTTGTAAAAGGGCAATTGGGCAATCAATTTTCATCTAGAAAAAGTAAGTAGACATACCATGGCTTTGAAATGGACCCTCTTTGACTCTTATTCCATGCATTGGCAAAGTATGAATCATCTCCTAACAAATCTTAATTATACTTTAAAATTTGTGGGAGTCCATTTTAAAACCATTGACTGTCCATTTCATAGGAGGCTACTGTGTTGTTTGAAGAAGATGGTCACAATAAGAGCAGACTACCTTACTTCTATTTCATCAAATTAGTTAGAGAAGAATGTTACTTTTTAAAGATTCACATATTCCATTGGATATGAAATTATTAGGACAAAACATGGTCATGATGCATTTGTTCACCATCTAGAATATGAGACTTTAGAGTGCTTAGGGATAACCTTAAAAGGACAAATCGATAATTGTAGTCATCAATGGTGTAATTATCCTATGGTTGAAATTTAAGGGGATTTTAGAGGTTAGAATGGCCAAAAGATTTTGTAGAATAGACAATAGGCTAAAAAAGCAATTGTTTGTTTTTAAATGTCATTATTTTGCCTAAAGTTTTTCAATGCTTGCATCTATGAATGTGCATTCTTTTTTCCTACAACATTTTGGAAGTCATTTATTGGATAACATAACATTATTAAGCAATGGGGGAGGGGGGGCTTCTTTTTATTCCCCCCAAATCTTGATATGGGTATCCTCCAAGCGTCTAGTCAATGCAACAACCACCCTAGTCAACTCCTCCAACCAATGGTGTTTGCAAACTAAAAAGTGTACCCCTAGGGATCCAAAGAAGGGCATCTCAACTTTCCTGGGATGTGGGGATAAACTCAAAGATAGTTAAACAATGTTATAAAATTTTGGCCTTTTTGTCAATAGGATTAAATGGGATTCTACAATCAAATTTTCAATTTACTATATAGTTGAATTGTGATACTATGGGGCTAAACATGCTCAAAAATGTTGTGGATGTTTGAAGTTTAGGATTTTTCAATTTTCGTAACATATGTTGTTATAGAGAAATTTTTTAACCTTCCATGCTATATATAAATGTTTGTCAAATTGAGCAAAAGATAATTCAATCTTCAAATTTTTCTCAATAGTTTCAAAAGATCCTAAGTTTGTTTCCTAATTCTTCATCTCTATGCACAATGAGTATTTAAATTTTTTTGTTTTTTAATTTAGAGGGATGACTTTATAAACTATATCTACTTCAAAATTTCACTTCAAAGAGTCTACACTTGCTTTCTAACCTTCAAAAGTAAGAATGCCTCCATCGTTAGAAATTTTGGTTTGTAATTGTAATTGTGAAAATTTACGTTGTAAGGTTCTAAGCTTTTCATCTTCTTTAATGTTTCTAATAGGTTTAACTCAACACTATGATAATTCTATGTAATTAACACTATGACAAGAGGATAATGGGTCATCTCTCCATAAAATTATTTGAATGGCCACAGCCCTAAATGCCTCAAGGTTGAATGTTTGGACATAATGTAGATGTGTAACATTGCCTTTATTTTTTTGAAGCATGCATTAGAAGAAAAAAGTTTTTTTAATGAAATTTAGAAACTACTTATCAAGTCAAATATGAAAAAACAAATACAAATCTTTGTCAAATCTATTAGTAAAGATTTAATTTCAAATATCACCAATGCATTGCACATATGACACAACTTTTGTTTTGGATAAAGAAAATGATGCACCTATTATAATGAATTTTGATCACAAAAAAAGGTATAATGATGCAATAGTAATAGAGGGAATTATAATTGAGCTACCTCCCTACCATCTTTCCTTGAATTTAGAGACAAATTTATTGTGCCTATGTCATAGGCTTGCCTACTAAGGTAGGAGGCTTGAATTCAAAGGGGGGGGGGGGGGAGAGGGGGCTAGAAAGCATGCATATGGACTTGGAAAGGGATGATCCTTTTTTGAGTCAAAAAATCCCAATGCTTTTGCTTCATTTAAGGGTGATTGCAAGAAAACCCTCACGTTTTTTAATCAAAAATGTAGTTTTTGGCCATAGGACTAACAATTCTATGCAAAACTATCAATACTATGTGTTAGCATTGGGCCGACAAATCTAAACTATTAATTCAAAACACCTGCAGATTTGTATTGTTGATTTAGTACTATGTAATACTATGCAGTACTATAGACTACTGGAAGGTACTACAAAAGCCATTGGGAGCAGAAAATAGTGAAATAGGGGTCTGTGGACTTTTTCATTAATAGTAATTCAAAAACTTCAAAAACTTCCATAAAAAAGCCATTTTGCTAGAAAAGATTGCACTCACATTGCACCAAAAAATTCATGTAGGAAATTTTTCCCTCCTCACAGACTTCAGGCAAAGGAAGGTCACTTTAACCCCATGTGTGCAACCAACATGTTTCTATTTTCAAAAAAACTCATTGTCAATCCTTCTAATGTTAGTAGAGCTCTAGCATATTCAATTTGTGGCTTCAAATTTGCATTTTTGGGTCCAAAATAGGACCAAAAACCTCCCAAATGGCTAAAATAGACATCCAATTGGGGGAAATTTTAAAATAGTAAAATATTTTTGAAAAATTTGAAAAAAAATCTCAATGTCTGAAATTGCTACATGTACCTTCTTTCCATATTTCATGCCAAACGGACAAACTATGCAAAAGTTATGAGCTAAAATTAAACCACTTGTCCAAGGGCAAGAAGACAAAAAATAGGACAAGTGTTTCTTGCAATCACCCGTAAAGATTATAATGAGGTGACAATTGTTATTGTGATGAGCATAGTTTTCTTGTAATTTAGTTCTTCATCATCTTAGCCTACATACAAATGTTGTGAAGGAAGTCAAGGAACTATAGTGATTACCTTTTCTTGCAAGAAATACTCACTTTCATGATTGACATGAATAGGCAAGGCATCTTGTAAATTACTTTTTGGATACAATTGTTCTTTTAAAAGGCATGCTTTGATTCTTAAGTCCTTTGGCCTATGAGCAAGAATAGAAACCTAAAGACATGTCACTTTGAAATACCATTCTAAATTCTCTCTTAATCACTACTTCCACTTTTCTTTCTCTGCCAACAAAATTTCGTCCTATTCTATTGCTTTGATTTGCCCACAAATGTCTATTTTCCCTTAATTACACTATTCAAGAGCCTTTTATCTTAGCAACCCTATTTTACGAAATTCATTGAAGTTGTTGAACTATTGTTAAGCTCCCTTGGAGATGAATACAATCCCTTAGGTCTATAATGGTTCCTCCCTGTACACCTCTACTTATACAATCACCTTGTACCCATATTATTTACAAAAGGCATTATCTCTTAAACATCTTCTAAATGCACCATGTTAACTCTAAAAGGAAGTCAAGGCTAAAAAGTAGGGTTGCTAGTAGATGAATCTCTAAGCACACTAGACAAAAATGAAGTATTCTACGACTACTATTTGCAATTGGTTTTGTAGTTGCACAAGATGTTTGCAACTAAGTGACAATTTAGAGCTTGCAGTTGTAATGGATAAGTCATACTAGTTGCAAAGCAGTTGCAAAATTTTTCAAGGTTGTTTCTCATTTGATAGCCTATTCGAAAGTTTGTTGATGAACTCTTTTGATGTGGTTGCTTATGTGAAAGTTATGTGAGTGCGATTGGTTTGCAACTAACATGCAATTGGTTTGCAACTAACATGCAATTGGTTTACAACTAACATACAACTAGTTTGTGATTGGTGTGCAACTAGTTTCCGACTGACATGCAATTAGTTTGTGACTTATTTACAACTTGTCTATAATTCATAGATTTGTAGATTTTGAAATTTTAGATTGCTAAATCCAAAAATTTCTTAAAATTTAAATATTTTTGTAAATTATAGAAATCTATAAAGTGAAAAAATCTACAAAATATAGAAATATTAGAATTTCATTATTGAAATTCATTACACAAGAATGCTATAACTTACAATTCTTATATGTCTAACCTAATGGTGTTTTTGACAATTGATATGGGACAATTAATAAAAGACTTAATAGTAGTTGGGTGATTGCAAGAAACACCTACTAGTTTCGTTGCGTTTTGATTTTGGAATGCTATAACTTTTGAATTATGAATCCAATTCCAAAAACAAAAAATGAGTTTCTAGATATCTTTCTTGTTATTGTATCCCTTATTTTTCAGAAATTTTTAAAAATAATTTTATATTTAAAAATCAATTTTCTTAATTTGTCACACTTTGAAGTTTAGGGTTTTTTTATACTATTGAGTGGTTTAAATTAGTGATTTTTTGCTAAAATTTTGATGGTATATTAGTTTAGCGTACATGTGTCTATCAAAAGGAATCTAAAAATTCATTATTTTATATCCTCCACATTTGTGCAAATAGGCCTCTCTTGTGTAAACAATTCTAAACAATAGAGGGATGATTGCAAGAAACACCTGTCCTATTTGTTGCTTTTTGCTGATTTTTTGGGGAGTACTTTAAAATTAGAAAATTAATTTAAAAAAATAAAAAAATATGATTAATGTATATACCTTTAAGATGAAGGTACCCATGGAAGGAATTGCATAGAAAAATTCTCTAAGTAGGAGAACTAGAAAAGTGCTTAGTCTCAAGAAAATACATACCTTGATGTTTTAATTAAGGAAAAATATTAAAAATAAATAAATACACAAAATAAAAAGTGGACATTTGTAAAAACCCTATGGAGATGGTCATTCACCAAAAAAAACACCAAAACAATATTTTATATGTTAGAAAATGCAAGCAGAAAGAAGCTCACTTTGTAGACTTCCACACCACAAAAAATTAACTATTTTTAAAATTCTATTCTTGGAAATCTATAAGTCTACTAGAAGACCATCTCATTCAAATTTCAGCTCAAAATCTGTTTTTTGGGGTTCTAAATAGTACTAAAACCCTCCAAATTAGCAATTGTGACATTGAATTGAGGTCTATTTTTGGATAGTAAATTATTTTTGGAAATTATGAAAAAAAATTAGGGAAGGTCTATGATAGTCATGAATACCTTCCCTACAAATCTTGAGTCATTTGGAGCCAAAACACAAAAGTTATAGGCAAAAAACTAATCAATACACATCGTGTGACACAAAATAGGACAAGTGTTTCTTGCAATCACCCAGAGATAGTTTTGAACTTGTTTTTTGCTCAAATCTCATCATCAAGAAGTCCTCCCAAATGGTCAATTTTTAGTTTTGTTGAAAATTGTTTTTTCCTATTTTCTACAAATTAAAATGTCAAAGTATGTATTTTCCAAGACATATTTTGGGACATAGAATTCTAGCAAAGCATTTGTGTGGGTGATAGATGTTAGTACGTCACCCTCCTCCAAAGCCTAAGCATTCCCAATTGTGGAGTTGCAAACCGACCCAATTCTGTTGTGGAGCCAACTGATGCATGAGCACATGTGTTTACAAATTGTAGCACCTAGTGAGTGGTGACGTCTCCCTAACAGATGACCCAAGCTCAATTACTCAGACTCGACGCTCGCTTTCTGCATGAAAGTGAACTGAAAAGGAAAGGTCATACTTGTATATTTCATATGTAGCAACGCAAGATGAAGGTTTCAGTGTTTCACCTTAAAAGGACAACGGACAGTCTAGGTAAACCAACCTATACACTAGAGTTGTTCACACCTACAGGTCGGGCGGATTTCCCTTAAGTTTTTGCCAACATTGGCCATGAAAATAATTGTTGTTCAATTGCTTCTATGTGAGTAGGGAAACAAGTGAAGGAGAAAGATTTGTCTTGTTGTCAAAGTGATCTCAAGTGTAGTGGTATTACTTATAATTAACACTTAGTTAAGACCCAGTTCATGTCCATGAGATTGTGTGGTTTAAGATAAATTGAAAGACTAGAATTGAGAAAATTAATTTCTAAAGTCAAACAGGTCATTAGTTAGCATAAAGCTACAAAGGTTGGACTTGGCAACTTCAAAGATCAATTGCCATTATGTAGACGTATCGTCATCTTTCACCAAATTAACCAAAACTAGATAGCATGTTTGGTAACATTCGTGCACCTCATGTGTTCCAATTAATTAAGCATATTGTGGGCCAGATCGAGAAGGGTCTTTCAGGCTTATTAATCATCCTTAACTTTCCACCTGGATAAGCAACTTCCATATTATATGGTCTTGATTATAATCACTTATAATGCATTTTAATCCAATCTTAAGGGATGTAATTTGTTTTAATGTAGAATAATCTTGTAGCCCTTTTAACAAGGAATCCAAAAATATACTTTTGTATATGAAACAAATATTTTTGAAGACAATAATAGCATTAAAAACCTAATTATATGAGTTTTTTTAATACATGTATCATAGGCCGAGCTAGGCAACTTTTGGGGCTTTCTAATAAAAATTTAATTTTAACTAGACCCAAATTCTTTGTATATATTTTTAGAAACTATGCATGGGTGTTTCAATTATTCATACATATTGTGAGGTTTTTTTTTCTAAAATGTATGCAATTTAATATTTTCTTCATTTAATTTTCTTTTAATTTGGTCTTCATCTAGCTTTTTGGTCTTTTTAATTTGATATAATTTTAACAAAAGCCATCTTCTAAGTTGTTTTAATGCCGATGACCCTTGTATATAATACAAAAGTTGCGTACCTGGGACTTTCTATCTACCTCAAAATTCTCAAGTTTGGTGCACTATAGTACTACACTTAGTTCGCATCATATCATTAAGGTAGGCTTTCCATGTCCTCGTACAATCATCAAAGTGGGCAAATTAAGATACAATATCATTATTGCAATTGGTAATTAACTATGTCTTTGCCAACATTGGCCATGAAAATAACAACGTTGTTTGCTTCTATGTGAGTAGGAAAGTGAAGGAGAAGGATTTGCCTAGTCAAAGTGATCTCAAGTGTCTTGGTATTCAAAATGTGATGATGATATTTCTTGAATCAAATCTCATATACAAACTTTTTATTTGAATTTGGTGTAATATGTACAATTATATTGTAAATAAAAAGTTCTTGACAATACCTTTCAAATGGTTTGTTATGAGTCCAATTTAGAGGGTGGAGGTGGAAAGGGATAATTGCAAATTTAGTCTATGGTTAGAGTGAATGATTAGGAGTAATTGGATGTCACACAATAATGGTGTACTTAAACATGTGTGGAATACTTATTATATCCCTCTCCACCCACTTGGTCCACATGATAAATATGCAATTGCTCATTTTAACCATATAGCTCCCATGTGAACTTTGCCCACCAATAGAGCATGGCAAGAGGCCCTAAGGGTGGGCTTACATCTGAAGACCGCTTGCCTTGTACATGGGCTAGAAAAAGTATTAAAAAATAAGAACAATTCTATGAATCATCAGTGAGCCTGGAAGTAGGAAAATGAGTTTCACCAATATTTCTGCATGATTCCACACCTTAAACGAAACATAAAAGTGCTTTCTATATTTTAACATTGGTGAACGCACCCACTCACTGATACATGTAAGGAGGCAGTAAGGCACTAAGCAGAGGCAGACCCATGCACGAAAAGTCGCACATTTCAAACCAATCCATCTTCCCATGTTGACAAGGGGACTGGTAACTAAGTACTCAGTAAGTGCTATCGGTGTTTCCGGGCCGGTTGCTACTCCCTCGTTCTGAACTCCAGCCAGCTTCTTCACAACGGAATTCTCATCTCACAAACGTTGAAGTGGTTTACCCAATAAGGCAGCAAGCAATGTGACTGACTGACTGGAAGCCATTCGATCTCGATCTGCCTTCAGTTATTAGAGATGGGTCTACCCACCTCCGACAACTAAAAACCACTTGGTTTTACTGCGTAGTCACGGCCCGGCGGGACTTCCCCAAAGCTTCATTCATCCACCTCATCCAATTGGGTCAAAGTCCTGGCACGAGCAGTGCGACTAGGCACACTCATCAGCTATTGTCACGTAAACAGATCGAAACTCAGTTCCAGCGCCTATTTAAAGCCCAGGCCAACCTGAGCTACAACCAGATACAACTGATCGATTCACTCATCCTAGCTTCTCCAGCTCTACCTCACTCTCTCTCAGGAATCTGACTGCAAATACTGCCGATTGTATTTGCATTGCATTGCACTGCTTGAGATTTACAGCAACATGACGAACCGTACACTGTGGGCTACTGTCGCCGTGCTGCTTACAGTGGCCCTGGTGGGTCCACAGGTCGCCATCGCCGCGGACGAGGATCCTCTCCAGGACGTCTGCGTGGCGGACAAGAGCGCCGGCGCGACCGTCTTGAATGGCTTCCCGTGCAAACCTGCTGCTCAGGTTGTCAACACCGACTTCGTGTTCAAGGGCTTGAAGAACCCCGGCGACACCAACAACGCCAACAAGGCCAACGTCACTGCTGCTTCCGTGATCCAGTTCGCGGGTCTCAACACCCTCGGAATCTCCGCCGCGCGCATCGACTTCGCCAAGGGCGGCATCAACCCGCCACACACGCACCCGCGCGCCACGGAGATTCTCGTCCTGTTGAAAGGGGAGCTCTATGTTGGATTCGTGACCACAAACAACACGCTGTTCGCCGCCACCATCTACCCCGGGGAGACTTTCGTGTTCCCCAGGGCACTGGTGCACTTCCAGCTCAACGTGGGCAAGTCCCCGGCGCTGGCGTTCGCAGCGCTCAGCAGCCAGAACCCGGGCGTGCAGCAGATCGCGCCCTCGCTCTTCCAGCCTGCCATCAAGGATGAGGTGCTGGAGAAGGGCTTCCGCATCGACACCGAAACCGTCGACTTCATCGAGAAGCAGTTCCTCCCGTAAATGCATGTACGCATACTGTGTGTGTCGTTAGTAGTATTCCGCGAGGTTCGCCATTGCATCGATCATGGTTGAAGCTCTAGCGATAGACGAGAATAAATTTGCTAGATAGTAGTGTGGCATTCTATTCTATCTGGCTAGCCTGCAGTAGCTATATTGGTAGTGGTAGGAGAGGATTTGGCGCGACCAGCAATTCTGCCTCTGTATTGACTTCTTGGTTGGGACGGTCCATTTCTCTCGATCTCGATGATTGAGTTTTTTTGATCTCCGGACTTGCAGATTTTGCAATGAAGTATTACTTGTTGGTCTTCTAATTGGGTTGGTATACAGAAACTTCTTCTTTAATTTTGTTGTCGCTCTATCTCGGATCGGAGATGATATTTGCACTACCAGCGGGTGGCTACTGCACGGAGTAATTGATACGAATTTTTTTCAACTGGCAGTGTTGACATTCACTTTAGGTTGCTGTGCAAATGACATGCAAATAATATGCAAATTGCATTTCATCCACAACATTGTGTACTGATAAGTTAAGATTTACACCCGTATATCCTCGATCGGCTACTTACATCATTACATTACGTTCCAAAGGTTAAGGGTCGACTGGGCGATTTTAATCGAATTGCGACAATTTAACGAAATGGACGTTCATTAACATCAAGTGCGTATTCCCGGAGCTTCAGTTCTATCAGTGTGTGTACAGATTGATATTGCATTTCAGCCGAAGGAATTGTAGGCGATGGTACGACGAACTTCTTGAGAATGTAACTTCACACAGAACAGAGACTAATTCGTAGCTCTCCCATGTGCCTGGGATCGGTTATTCTTCGAAATTGATCCGTTTAGGCTAATTCCCCAGATCGGGGATTTGACGCAATTGCGAGTTATCAAGAGCTCGAAACCGGTTCAATTGGGGCGAGTGCTTCTCTGGTACATTAATCCTGTCCACAGTGTACTGGGTGTCACCAGAACGTACTGGCAGCACTGCATGTAGCCGGCCATTGAATTAAAAAAATTTACAAATTGTTGCATGCATAGTGTTCGGGGATTCAGAGAATTCGGTGACTGCGAGTTTCGCCAAATTTGCAACGCTGATTCTTAGAGAGTATTAGCAGTCACCATGCTCTCTCTTTTAATTCTAAACTCAAAGTTTTCTGGACCGTTGGCTTCCGTTGTCATTCTAGAGATTCAGCACGGGGGGCGTTGCTAGTTCCCCGCTTCATGAGTGAGCTGCGTCGTCATACAATATCTCAATTTCACCGATATACAGTAGCGCTTTAATTAGTACGTTAGCTGTTCTTGCCCCATTATGAGGTCCTGTTGCAATTGTCAGGATTACTCTTGAACTCCCCGCCGCGGCCTTGGTAGAATTTCAGATCGATTGTCCGTAGTCAACCCAACAATGGAGCATGCATTCCTTTGAGATCCCATTCTGGACCAGGTTACTATATAAAAATCATTGTGATGCAATGCATATGGAATGCACCTTAAAAGTAGCATTCTGTTATTGAATTTGAAAGCAAGCTTCGAGGTTGAGACTTGAGAAGCTTATTGACCTCTCTAAGTTAGTACGTGGTATCAGTTGGCCCATGGAGAGTTCGCCGTATGGATTGCATTGTCGTTGTGCATGACTGCTGGAGTCGCAAGCTCGTTCTATTTATTTACCATTACATATTAGTCTTCGTGCGCTTCATAAATACTCCGTACTAAACTTTAAGCCAAGGGAAGTGACTTTGTCTGTTTCTAGAACACGAGAGTAGAAAATTTTGAGAGAAAACTGCAAATTAAAGAAAGAAACCGTCAATTCCGTAAACTGGCAGTATTCCATATACTGTATGAGCCAGTTTGCCATTTGCATTGCCGTGGCTCGCTTTGCTGACCTGCTGATAGATATGCTGATAAAATAGTATGTAAATTGCATCTCCTCCACAACTGAAAGTTGCGAACCAACTGAGCTAAGGTAAACCAGACTATTCCCACTCTGATTTGCAATCTGCCTATCTCAGGGTCAATTCCAAGAGGGTCACATATTTTTCAGAGGTATGTGTTTGTTTCATGAATCAAACTCAAGTGGAATAATAATTTTCCGATCAAAATTGTAATTTCTGTGAAGTTTTGAAGAAGTTAGCCTCGAAATTATAGAACTGCCTTTAGACTAGAGTCATAAACAACCCACAACCAACCTATAACCGCCTAATGAAGTACTAAATATTCTCTATTAATGGAGTGACACGTTACTCCATCTTGTCATAAAACCCCTAATTCTATCATAGAAAACTCTGATTTTGTCATAGGATGAAGGGAGTTGGGGGGGATTTTAGGTGGAATTGGGGTCAAAAGTGTGTGATGGAATTGGGACAATCTATTCTTGGAATTTAGCTACTGAACAATAATGGGCTGGTATACTTTACTCAAGGTAGTGAAATCAAGTTGCCCTAATCCCTAAAGGACTATGAACTTGAATTTTTAAGTTTTGCATTGAGAACGTGGATTTGGTGTGAAATGGGTTTTATTTCAATTTTAATTTTGAAAATCCATGTGGTGTGAATGCGAATTCCAAAAAAATTCAAAAGTTGGCCATTGATGGTTGAAATGTTCAAATTCCATGAATAGCCAAGCAGGGTTGTTCTGTCGAACGTGTTTTCGGGTTTGGGTGTCGAGTTGTTCATCTAATGTCGCATGTCGTATAAGACGAGTGTCGCATATACGAGACAAATTTGACAAGTGCAAAATTAGGGTTTAGGATTTTCGAGCAGGGCAGCCAAAATTTTTATCTTACGTGGCGAGTTGTCAACAGTGACGTGGAAAGCTTTGACCACGTCACCATAGGCGACTGCGGGTGGGGCGCGTGCGGGTAAGGTGGGGCGACTGCGGGTACCAGAATGAGGGCGACTGTGGGTACCAGAATGAGGGCGACTGCGGGTCCTAAATCCAGGGCGACTGCGGGTCCAACTTAGGGCAACTGAGGGTGTAAAGGCGACCGCAGGTGTAAGGAAAAGGGCGATCTTGGCTTTATCCCATACGCAAGGAATTTCTTTTGTTCCATGGATGATAAGAACTTCTAATATACGACATAAATGCAATTGTCCATCTTTGAAAATTGGGTCCCAATTCCCAAAAGAGAGATCTTACTGAGTCCTTATACCGGAAATGAGTATTTTTGTGAGGGGAAAGGCAAGTACATCACATCACAGAGTTCCATTGGAGATGATTTTCATACTCACTAGTCCATCCGTTAAAGGTTGAGAGCAACCTCGTGTGCTGTTGCAATTGCAAACATGGATATAACAACCATTTCAATCTTGCTCACGATTTAGGATCCTTCAGTTTCCATGTGCCATTGCATTCTCCTAAGCCTTAAATTAAGTATTTCACATTCTGTGGTCATTCACTCATTCATAGGAGCCTTCGAGTTCTACATGTTTTTATTACATATGGTTGGGAATTTCTAATTCAAATTTTCTACTCCTATTGAAGTGTAGAAGCCAATATCGCAATTGGATATAATAATTACACCAAAAATAGATACAAAAACAAGAAAAAAGTAAGGATAATTAGTATTACTGTATTTATAAGTTGTATACACTAATAGAGTAGTGATCCAATCTTATAAATGAACTTCTACTTCAATTGAACTTCCATGAACTTTGTTAAGATCTCCACGTCTATACTTGTAGAAGTCCACACTAAAGACATTGAACAAAACTTTGTAATTCTAACACTATCATGCTTTCATACTAAAGTAGATACTACACAAAACTCATCTATAGGCTATTTGCCTATGAACTTAAGCTAGAAAACTTCAACACACCAAAATTATGCAAAAGCATTACATTACCACTTCACTACCTCTAAATCTATATTTATAAAGTTACGGTGAAAATGTGTAATCACTAGGCACCTCATCAGCGTCAGGGTCAGAATCATCATCCGACTCCTCCCCCCTATCATTATCATCACGATTATCATTCTCGTCGTCCTCCCTTCATACTCGTTCATTTTGCACTTCATGTTCTACCTCTGAGTTCACGTTCCGCACTTCAATATCCACGACGCCATCGCTGCTAGTTTGCACCAATCGTTTAGTCAACCTCAATGCATCTCTTGTTCCATCAAGGTTGGATGCAAGATGTCGTCCGCCTCTACTAGATTGCCCGATGTTTCGATTCGAATTGGCTTCACCCATGATGAATCTTTGGACAACATGGTTCTGTCGTTTGGGATTTCTTTGTAGCCTCTCTTGCGTCTTCCTCAATCGCTTTTTCTGTCCTCTTGTGCCTTCACGCACAAGCAAGGATGATTCTCCAGGGCCAGAAATAGAGGAGGGTTGAGTGGGTTGCGGAGCTGAAGCATGGCCTTCATTATCAACTGTCCTAAGAGGACTATTATGCAAGGGCGGCCTAGTCGCACGGGTTGGTATAGACCTAGTCGCCCTAGCATTGTTTGCGTTTCCTCCTCCACTTAAGGGCACCGTACGATTCCGGTTCATAACAGCTTGCAAGGGCAAGTTTGAATCATATTCCACATTTTCTGTTCTTAAGGGGCTTCGTAATGGAGAAAGTGGAACGCTTGTAAGCACAACATCTTCGACGTGTGTTGGCGGTGTTGCCTCTTCTTGCCTTTCATTTACCTCAGCAACTCAAGTAGCACTTCGTAGGTTCATTACCCTTGTAGAACCTTGATCTACGACATTTGGAGATCTTGCTTCCTCAACTCTTATGGGCATTGGACTATGTATGCCTTCATTGGGGTTGTCAGGACTACTTGCCCGAATTGGTGATGAATTTATTGGAGGAGGTACATTCCTATCCCTAGCAGAGACGTAGGATTGCGGGGGCCTTTGCGGTGCACGTTGAATCTCCTCCTCCTCAGAGTAGTACGTATTATTCTCAACTGTAAATGTATTTCCATAGTTGTGTCTCCGTGGAGGACTCTTTTCACTATGAATCAGTCCTGTCCAAATATTTCCACGTAGACGCTCTTCTACCAGCCTAATGTTCTCATTAGCTCGAGCCCTTCTAACTGGGTCGCCATCCCCTGATGATCCTGTACCTAATGGCTCCTCATTCTCTTCCGAGGTATTTCCATCCATAAGGTACTTTTCGTAGAACATTGTAGGATTGCATCCACGTTTCTCACGTTCAAGTTTACTGTTGGTGTAGATATACACCAATGCTTCCGCCTTGGATGTGGTTAGGCGATTTCGCACTTTATTGTGCACAAACAAATACATGCTCCAATTCCTTTCACATGATGATGTTGAGCACGTCAAAGATAGAACTCTCATTGCAATTTTTGGGAGAACATTAGCACCCACAAGATTCCACTATTGATGAGGCATTAGTTTACATTGTGTAATATCAGGAGCCTCTTCTAAGGGGTCAAAAGGATCTGTCTTCTCTTCGAACTGCGTGAGCTCCTGCAATGCCTCCATGTATGATAATCCCAATGACTCGCTCATTTTTCAAAGCACCCGATTTAAGGCTCTTTTGGCCACACCGTCGTTACGAAGGGTTCCTACTTCAATCAAGAAAGGATTTAAGAGTGCCCCTGCATAGTGTAGGTCTGTGAGCATCAATTTCCAACGAGCCTCGAATTGCGTCTCAAACTTCGTTGCAGTTTCATCATTCAGAAAAAAAGGTTCATTTCTCAAGCTCCACACGTGCTCTTGAAGAGTCTTCATAACCAACCAAGCCTTAGGCATTGCCGGGGCTTTCCCATCAAACACTCGGAGAACAATAATGACGGGCTCCACCATGTGCAAAAAATTCTCACACTCCACCCAAAAAGATTCCGCATGAATGTCATTCCGCGCTATACGGGCTCGTACACTCAATACATCTCCATTTTGGCGATGTTCCAAACTAGCCTCAAATTGCACATATGTCTCATCCATTATCACTCGCATCAATGCTGACTTGCACTCCACCACACGTGATATCATGAGGAAGTTCACTGCAAAGCGTGTTTGAGAAGGCATTCGCAATGCCTTGTCCGGGGAGTACTTTCGGAAGAGAGCCAATGTGGAATGGTACCTCTTGATGTATTTTACTATCTGCGTACAACGTCGTACTATTCTCGTCACCTTGACATCCTTTGCCCAGTCTTCCAAAAGCAAGTCCAAAATGTGTGCTGCGCATCCTTGGGTATACATGTGAGGATATTTCTCTTGTAATGCCTTCAAAGTCCCCGTCATGACAACAGCATTGTCCATACACAGTTGGACAATGTTTTGGGGGCCAACCTCTTCTATGTATTGCGCCATCATATTGGTTGTGTACGCAATGTCCTTCTTCTCCCCCGTGGTGTCCACCGATCCAAGAAACACATCCCCCGCAGGACACACGAGCATTAAATTTAGTAATGGACGGCTATTAGTATCAGACCAACCATCCGAACAAATAGTCGCTCCATAAACTTCAATAGAGTGCTTTGTCTGCTCAGTGACCATTTTAGAAACACTTTCTTTCTTTGGCTCTATCATTCTTGTACGCAAAGCATTGTATGAGGGCGGTTGGTATCGTAGTCCTGATGCCGCTGTCTCTTTCACTGCTTTCACAAAGGCAGGATGGCGCGCAACATTGAACGCGATGCTAGCCTCATAAAAAAAGGAAGCCCACATGGTATCTAACTTTGCTCTCGTGCTACTTTGTAATGCCTCATCCATGCTAGTTTGCCTAGAAATGGAAGGGTTATTCCTCCTTCTCAAAATTGTTTGAGGAGTGGAATCTCCTGAATCTGTAATAGGGAGCATTGGTTCATTCGTAGCACTAGGCTCCTCTGACCTCTCCCTATCCCCCTCCAACATAGGCTCAACCACAGTCTCGTCTACAACATCAAATTCTGGAACCTCCTCATGCATTTGTTCAAAGCTCATTTCCTTTGGAACAACCCCACCACAAGTCCTGAACTTTTGCAATACTGCCCATGGGATTTTCTTACATCGCTCCGATGCAGTCCTGCCGCCAAATCCAAAGTGACAAAATGCCTGCTTTCGTACAAATACGGAGGTCCACCCACAAAAAACACATGTTCGTGTGTTTCCCGCAAATTGATGGTCAATGTCTACAACCAACCAAGGGTCCCACTCCTTCGTGGCTCTCCTTGTATCGTTAATGGTAGTCTTCCTTCCCTCACCCCGACTAGCCATATTGTTCCTCGCCTATGAGTTCTTCAAACAATATTATCATATGAATCAAAGCCTTGATTTAGAAAAAAGAATGGCAAAGCCACTTGCTTTGAATGGTCTTTTAAACCACACAAACCAAGTCGTTGCCCTCCAAAGAACCAAACATCTGCAAGAAGCCTCTTTCGAAGATTCAAGGCAAGAGTTCATCCCTGAAGCAAGGTGAAAACCACAGTCCGAGCCTTCAGCTTTATACTGCCGTCCTGCTAGCACCGCAAGTCGCCCCCTGAGAGCCAGAATGGGTGCAGGAAACGGGCGACATCGTAACAGGCGCACTCGCCCCGTGGGTGACTGCGGGTCGACGGTTTGCACTAGGAGCGCGCATGCAGATCAAAGGGCGACTGCGGGTCCAAGGGGAGCGACTGCGGGTCGAAAAAGAGGCAATTGCGGGTAAGGGGGGCGAGTGCGGGTGGAAGGGGGGGCGACTGCGGGTAGAAAGAGGCGACTGCGGGTCTGGGGGGGGCGACTACGAGTCCAGGGGGGGGGCGACTGTGGGTCCAGGGGGGGCGACTGCGGGTAGAAGGGGGCAACCGCGGGTCTCAAGAGGCGACTTCGGGTACTTGAAGGGCGACCGCGCTTACGCTTTAGGACCCAAGGCCATTTTTGTTATCCCGTTAGCGTTCCATCACTGAGTTTCTAGATGAAAGTCATCCTAGTTTAGATAGAGATTTTATTAAACCCTAAACACTATCCAAGGGTTTCACGTGGTATTTATAGATACTTCAAAAAAAGATTTTCGGGAGTATGGTCATAGACTTAAAGAATGCAATTTTTTTTTTAAACAACCACATGAAGGGAAACTCATTTCAAATCCATTCCAACAAACTTAATAAAAAATAAATAGAATTAGCTTGTACTCAAATGTGGAAAAAATTAAGAACTTTCTCTTTCAAATTAAAAAGAAAAATGGGGGACAACATTGGTTGATCAAACCATATACATGGAATCCACAACTCAAAATGTATAACTTCCATTTCTCTATCAATTCCAAAAGTATTCTTTTGAGTACCTTTTTAGGATGTTTTTTCCCAAATTATAAATCTCAAGAAGAATCCATACATTCACGAGGTGAAGGGCATGGGAATGTTGTCATTTACAATATGTTCAAACCATATGTTAAAATACTGAAAAATGCAACCATATAAACTTATATTGAAACTCTCATGGATGATGCAGCTTAAATTTATTGAGGGTTCTTTGTGTAGACTCAAAGTTACTAGAATTCTTTTCTTTTTTAAAACACTACACAAATTTAACAAGAAATTAACATTCACATAACTTCAAATCATCAAAATTTGTCAAAAATTCAAATGTTTGGATCCAAATGCAATCACATTTTCATACACAAAAAATAAAAATAAACATTCTTGTATTTCAGCAAAAATAAGGACAAAGCCTTTTTCTTCATATATCTTGGAAGAAGTACATAGTCATAAAAGAAACAAGAGCCACCTAATTTATACTCCATCCATTTCCCCTTGTTCTTCCCTTTTCTTCTTTTCCAATTCTATTTGGGCTCTTGCCACTCTCTCTTCCCTCTTCAAAAGAGTCAGGTCATGGTTCCACATCTTATTTTGGATCCACCACTTCTTGAACAATGACATGAACCTGATGTGTGCCTTCGGCCACGACATCTTTTCCTCCAACTTCTATTCCAATCTTTTCACAGACGCTAACTTCATCTTCAACTTCTCTATTTCCGTAGTGGATGATGAATCTTCAACATCCACAGACAATGAATCCGATTGCAACGACCGGTCAATAGGATCTGCATCCTTCATCTCCTTCAAGCGGTTCAATGTCGATCTTGCCTTTTCCACACCTCCTTTTTCAATGGCAAGGTTGTTTTCTTCCATCCTACATTTTCCCATTATTGTTTGAAGCCGTTCATCCATAACAGGATTGACATTTGAACTCGAACCTCCATCTTCTCCCTTATTGAACTTGAGGTAAAATTGTTCCAGTTGTTCCATTTCTCTTTGTTGGGCTGCCAAACGAGTTTGTCCAGCTTGAATTAGTTCTTTGAGGGTGCCCACATCCTCAACCTGAATCTCTTGTGCACTTCGCTTCTCGATGATCTCACACTCCCTTTCTTTTTCTTCAAGATCCTTTAAAAGCATCTCCAACTCCACTTTATAGGATTCTTTCGTCCGCCGTTTATTGTCTTCTCCAAGTACACCTTGATGTTCTTGTTCCATTTCACGCAATCCTTCCATGGAAGGCAAATTCATCAAGGTCAAAGGAATCTCTTCTTCGGCTTCACTCTCCCCATCCAACCTATCTTCATTAATTTCTTGCAAGCGGGCTTGCACGTAATGGAACACTTCGTCATCTTCAGGAGGACGGACCCCTATCGGTTCCACAGACATAAAAGGTTCTCCATCTGTTGGTGTGGTCCGTTGCATGTTGCCTTCTTCTGATACCACCAATGCTAAGTTTTCTTCCATTGATGTATCTTCCATCCTGTCCCTAGGTTCAGGCAATGGCTCTTCATTGGAGTCCGATTCTCCAGTTGACGTTGACCAAACATAATCCTCATCTGCCACTCCTTCTATAATGTTTTTTTTGGGCCCTAGCCCATCCCGAGGATTATTTGAAGGACCCGCTCTGGGAATGTCTTTTGTATCTGGAAGCGTGACATTCTTGGATGTCTTGAAGGTCATCCAATCTACCGTTTTCCCCAATTGTAACTCTGCATATACCATTTGGCATATGCCCATTGAGACTTTGCTCCGTGGAATTTTTCGCTTTCCGTACAATGCTCGGTACACTTCAATACATCTCTGGACAAATGCATCATCCTTGCAGTAATGAAGATTTGCTTGGTTTTGCTTCACATGGTGAATGTGTCGATGGTAAGGGAAGAGCTTGTCGATATGGCACCAATCTACAAATAACTTGCAAGTCGTCAAGGTCCAATCGGAATTTACATGACGCCATCCCTGATATGCCTTAGCCGCTGGGTCAAGAAGGGCGCGTTGTTGCCTGCTATGGCGATCTCCTTTCTTCTTCGTCATCTTGTCGTGTCACTCTAGCGTAAAGAGAACTAGACTTTTGTTGATAATATAACCGAAGAAATGAACTCGTAAATGTGGAAGCCACAACACGTGTAGATGCCCAAACTTCCAACCCACGAACCAGCAGTCAGACGCTTCAAGGCGGATGAAAGGCGCGGTGCGACGAAGGAAGTGACGACTTGGGAATCCAGTATCCCCTTAAATACCCGAAGTCGCCTAGGGCGCGTGCGGGTCTTGGGCGACCGCGGGTCTGGGTCCCACTGTTCAGAAACTGCCATTCAGGAAAAATTACAGTTTCTGGAAGGAGACTTCGGGTGCAGGGTGACCACGGGTATAGGGGGGCGGTTGCATATGGCAACCACAGGTCTTTTCCTAGGCGACCTCAGGTAATGGGGCGACCACGGGTACAGGGGGCGGCTGCATATAGGGCGACCACAGGTCATTTCCTGGGCGACCGCGGGTACAGGGGCGGCTGCATATAAGGCGACCACAGGTCATTTCCTGGGCGACCGCGGGTACAGGGGGCGGCTGCATATAGGGCGACCACAGGTCATTTCTTGGGCGACCGTGGGTAATGGGGCGACCGCAGGTCTC
Source organism: Straminergon stramineum (assembly GCA_963920665.1). Lineage (NCBI taxonomy): Eukaryota > Viridiplantae > Streptophyta > Bryopsida > Hypnales > Calliergonaceae > Straminergon > Straminergon stramineum. The sequence goes on from OY987266.1 coordinate 24,350,527, forward strand.
AGATTCCAAAAGGTCTTCCCCAGTTCATGACGATGGGAGCGGCTGCGTATGGGGCGACCTCGGGTCAGGGGCGTCCACGGGTCAGGGGCGCCAAAAAACATGAGTTTGAGTTTCCGCCCTAACAAATTGGAGGGAAGGTGTTCAAACTTTTCAAGTACCGCTCCCCCCTTTTTTGAGGATTAACTCCAGAAAATTCTAAGAATGAGGCATTCAAGACAAAGTGATCAAAAGTTAATTAAGTAATAAAGAAAGAGAATTGGTTGACGAAGTGGAGAGTTGGAAAAGCCCTTCTTCCTAACATTTTATTTCTTCTTCATCCATCCATGTGGTCATGTAAAATTCAACGTAACCATTTCCTACTTTCATTTTTGGAGGGAGTACATTAAAAGGAGACCTTTCCTTGTGGGGGGAAACGATATACAAATAAAATACTGAAACTGTGGGATGCATGAAGAAAAAATCTTTTTATCTACATCAAAAGTGGTTTTAAAAAATGGAGACTTGGGAAAGCTCTTCTCCTTGACATTTTCTTTTTCCGCATGCTCATGTAAAATTCAACATGACCATTTCCTATTTTAATTTTTAGAGGGAGTACATTTGGAGGAGACCTTCTCTTTGGGGGAAATGAATAAATGATGTACAAAAAAAATACTAACACCATGAGATGCATGAAGAAAAAATCTTTTGATCTTCATAAGAAATGGTTTTTAAAAATGGAGGCTTGGGGAAGCTCTTCTCCTTCACAATTTTCTTTTCTTCGTGCTCATGTAAAATTCAACATGGCCATTTCCTATTTTAATTTTTAGAGGGAGTACATTTGGAGGAGACATTCCCTTTGGGGGGAAACGATGTACAAAAAAAATACTAACACCATGAGATGCATGAAGAAAAAATCTTTTGATCTCCATAAGAAATGGTTTTTAAAAATGGAGGCTTGGGGAAGCTCTTCTCCTTCACAATTTTCTTTTCTTCGTGCTCATGTAAAATTCAACATGACCATTTCCTATTTTAATTTTTAGAGGGAGTACATTTGGAGGAGACATTCCCTTTGGGGGGAAACGATGTACAAAAAAAATACTAACACCATGAGATGCATGAAGAAAAAATCTTTTGATCTACATAGGAAGTGTTTTTTAAAAATGGAGACTTGGGAAAGCCCTTCTCCTCGTCATTTCATTTTCCATCTTTAAACATAGGAATTTGAATAGGGTCCTCCTCTTGATACATCAAGGGGATTTAAAACACATTTGAAGGGGTGAATGAATATTGAATTTATTGAAGATTAAAAAGTTCGGAAATGACACCTTCAATGGTTTATATCTTACAAGTGCAAGGTTTAGGAGTTCAAACTTTTTTATGACATATAATGAAAAGCAAATCACATATGTTTATCATTTTATCCACCCTAAAAAATAGAAGTACATTACTTTTGGGGTGGCATACATGGAGAAGGTCCATGGTTTTTCTATAGGGTTTAGGGTATAGGGTTAGGGTTTAGGGTTTGGAAAACCCTCTTCAATTTTTCTAATTAGTCTTACTATAATTCTGTATTTATAGATTGATTTTGTAGTATTAACTCGCTACCAATATTGAAAGACAGGTCAGTTGTAGTCAATGAAGCACGCAATTAAGTCTGACTTCATTAGTGTTGGAGATGGCTCACATCTTCTGCTACGGTGGTTTCTCAACTGGCGTGACTTTAAGATAGAGGCAATTGCTGATGAGGGGCGACTTCAGGTTCTGGGCGACCGCGGGTAGGTGCTTGGTCTTCTCGCTTGCTGTTGTTGAGCCCAATTTGGTGGAATGGGGCGACTGTGGGTGGGGGGCGAGTTCAAGTTCTGAGCAACTGCGGGTGGGGGTTGGATTTCTGGCTTGTTGTTGTTGAGCCCAATTTGGTGGAATGGGGTGCGACTGCGGGTGGGGGGCGACTTCAGGTCCTGGGCGACCGCGGGTTGGGGCGGCTTCAGGTCCTGGTGGTTGTGGAGGGCAGTTTGGTGGAATGGGGTGCGACTGCGGGTGGGGGGCGAGTTCAGGTCCTGGGCGACCGCGGGTTGGGGCGGCTTCAGGTCCTAGTGGTTGTGGAGGACAGTTTGGTGGAATGGGGTGCGACTGCGGGTGGGAGGCAAGTTTAGGTCCTGGGTGACCGCGGGTGGGGGTCCTGGTGGTTTCGAGCCCAATTTGGTGGATGGAGGGGCGACCGCGGCTTGGGGGCGACTTCAGGTCCTGGGCGACCGCGGGTGGGGGCGCGGTCTTCTGTTTTGGTGGTTTCCAAACTAATTTGGTGGAGGGGGGGGGGCGACCGTGGGTGGGGGGCGACTTCAGGTTCTGGGCGACCGCGGGTGGGGGCGACTTCAGGTCCTGGTGGTTTAGAGCCCAATTTGGTGGATGGAGAGGCGACCGCGGGTGGGAACGCGGTCTTCTGTTTTGGTGGTTTCCAGACTAATTTGGCGGAGGGGGGGGGCGACTGCGGGTGGGGGGCGACTCCAGGTCCTGGGCGACTGCGGGTGGGGGCGCGGGCTTCTATTTTGGTGGTTCGAGCCTAATTTGGTGGATGGGGGGGGGGGCGAGCGCGGGTGGGGGGCGACTTCAGGTCATGGGCGAGCGCAGGTGGGGGCGACTTCAGGTCCTGGTGGTTTAGAACCCAATTTCGTGGATTGGGGGGCGACCACGGGTGAGGGCATGCCTTCCAATCCAAAGAAGTTTTAATAAGTATAACGAGTTCAACTTTTAACATCCAAGAACAAGTCACTTCATTAGGACCTTGGGGTCTTCAAGGCATCTTCAGGTGATGCATGGAAGGTTTTGGCTTCCTCGAAGTCATTGTTCTTGTGGAGGTCTCGGGTTCGATCCCCAATGAGATCAATTTGGTTTGGTTCTTGTAGCCAAACGACAAAAAAGAAAAAAAAAAGACATCAAGCTAGTTCCCTGTGGTATGTGGGAGGGAAGGTGATTTGATTCGCAAGGTCTAGGGGATGGTCCATGAGAGTTATAAGAAATCAGTATTGAATTTTGGATGGAAATGTATGTGGTGCAACCTTGCACCTCATACATTTCTATATGAAATTCAATACTGACCGTCTCAACCCTCATAGCACATCTCCGAAACCTTGGGAATCAAATGATGTTTGTTGCTCACCTATCGGAGTGACCAAACTTGACGTTTTGTCTCTTTGGAGAGAGATTATTTTTTTGTATAGAAAAGTTGAAGTAAACCTTGGATAGCTTTTACAAGAACATATTGAATGTCCTCCATAGAATACTTAGCCAAAGAAATTGTACATTGTATAAGGATTTGCATGTGACGGTTCTTCATCTTGAAATGATGGGGTGGCTAATTTTGAGTCCATAAATGATAGAAACTCTCTATATAGGATAGAAGAGCATCTCATCATCTTGTAAATTTTGTAGTGTAAGAAGGGGTGGTCCTCCTTGGAAAGTTTACTTCCGAAGACCGCATCTATAATTTGTAACTTAACAATTTACAACGTCTAAGAAGGATGATTTCGAAGGTGTCCCATTTGTCCATTTAGAAATTTCTTGTATTTTGTGGGTGACCAATTTTGAAGGATTGGCATGCAAAAAAAAGAAATGATAGCATTCAAACACCCTTGATGGTTTGAACAATGTCTTTATCAAGGATAACAATCTTTTGACTTGATGTGCATATGCTTCATTTATTGTTCATTACTTCATTTCAATGTGCTCTGCAACATGAATGTTTGCATTTATGACCTCTTCCACCCCAAAAGGGTTTAGGGTTGTGTAAAAAAGCCGAATTCATGTTCATTGTAGAGCAAACTTGAAGAAATTAGAAAAAGACTTTGGACACTTCTAAAGTAACCTCTATAATATCATTATGCAAAGGTAGAATGTAAGTATTTCAAGTTCTCCCTTTTTGTTTCAATAGAAGTCAATCATGTCTCGTACTTTTATATTTCTGATTCCCTTTTTCCGTTTTGGCCCATTCCTTTTTTTTCTTTGTGAACATTGTAGACATATATTTGGAACCATAAAGAAACAAGTCAAAATCTAATTCCACATTCTAGACCATATCATAGTGGTCTTATGATTTTATTCGAAAGCAAGCGAAATAGAAGTGGGAAGTTGTAATGCCAATGTTTCTACCCCATATCAAGGTTTCTTTTAGCTATTATTTAGGATGGTCCATCCTTTTTGTACCCGTGGTCGCCCAGGACCAGCGGTCGCCCCCACGCTAATGGTCGCCTCTATCCCCGAGGACCTCTAGAACCCACAGCCGCCCCCTCCCGCGGTCGCCCGTTTTGCATGCGCCAGACCCGCACGCGCCTCAAGGTGACCTCGGGTACTTAAGCGGTCGCCCAGACCCGCGGTCGCCATTCTTGGTCTTGCGCATTGGCTTTCATCCACCTTGAAGTGGCTGAATGCGTGCACATGGGCCAAGGTGATTTCAGAAGGGGAAGTTTTTGCCCATTTTTCTCTCCAAGTTCAAGTCAAGAACGCCTCGTTTTTCAAAAGAGGACCATGTCTACTTCAAAGGAAGGAAGTAGTACGGGTCGGATATCGGCTTGGGAGAAGGACCTTGATAATCCTGCAGCATTTGTTGTAGATATAACTACCAAGGAGGTAATTGGGGGTGCCGGACCATCCAAGACAAAGAAGTCCAAGACAGCACACGATAAAGACCCTACCTATCCTCCAACACGATATACGACCTATGCGCAAGAGGCTTGTCTCCAATGGTATGAGGAAAAAAGTGTACAATATTTGGAGAGGAAATACTTGAGAAATAAAGAGGCAGGCATCCAATCCTTGAAGGATGAGTTGGAGGAATTTATTACAAGGAAATGCAAGGAATCTTCAGACTATGTAGATGTGGATGAAGTGTATTTCAACCAATGGCAAACGTGGATTGGCAATTGCCTACAAACTGGTATATTCAACACCAAGAAGTTGATGCTTGAGTTGCGACCTATAGTGCCTGGATTTGGAGAAACGGATAGGGCCCAGCAGTTCCGTAAGAAGATGGATTGGTGGCAAATTGTAGCAAAAAGATTGTCAAGGTCTGAAGCTAGGGGTATGGGGTGGCAGACAGATGCATTGAAGGCTGCATTTACAAGAGATAGTGGTTCATGTATCATGTGGGTCTACTCAGAGGCCAAGGTGGTCCCACTCACTGGATTTGACCGTCAAGGAGGATATGCAAAGGTGCGCAAGGTACGCATTGAAGGGATGTCCACGATCCCAGCACATGTACATTTCGCGGGAAATTGTCAAAGCAAAGGAACAAACGCGATGCGAGGGTGGAACAGTCAGTGGAGGCTTTGGTATGCCCATTGAATCATCCGGCCATTATTAAATTCCTAGCTGTCCATGACCAAACAATGGAAGCATACACTTTGTGGTGGAATGGTGCTAATTTCAAAGAGTTGCTTCATTTGAATGAGAAGGTGGTGTCGCATGCGGAATGGCATGAAATCAAGTTGGTCAAGCAACTTACAAGCCAGCAACAAAAAGAAATTAGCCTCTTTCGAAGACACAAGGCGAAGTTGGCGTGGGCCCTGGTTTATGTGACAAGTCTCGTGTACAATGCTGGGGTGCTGCACAATGACTTGTCACCTGTGAACATATTGTTGCATTATCCCCCCTTCTTGGACGAAGAGATCAACATTGGGATTTGTGATTGGGGAATTGCAAGTCGTATTCAAGAAGGAGCTCCCTCGCATTTTGGATATGAAAAACAGGAAAAACTTGATGCTGAGAGGATGGGTCGTTGGTGGGCAGCTCCAGAGTTGTTCTATTTGTTTGGGCCAGAGGGTTCAGATACGAGTTTAGATGTGATGAAAGTGACCTACAAATATTCGGTGAAGTCCGACTCTTATTCCATTGGAAAGTTGACCCAACACATGAACATAGAACACATGGTTGAATACGACAAGGACTTATTTAGAAATCATGAGTCATCAAGGTATTTTGCCATGAAGTTACGTGAACCAGTTGATGTTGATGTTAACAAAAGACCAACATGTGCGCAAGTGGTGGACCTCCTCATGGGTAAACCATGGTTCATGAAACCACCCGAATTCGTCTTTCGGGACTCTGTCCTCTCATAGGATTTGATGTAATAGTTTTCTAGTGGGAATAGTAACGTTGGCCACCTTATGAGCATCTCATTTTGGAAAAGCAATGCAAGTGTATAAACAAATTTTAATGTGAAGTGCATGTTTGGACCCAAAATATTGAGTATTGTACAGACACATCACCTACTTGCATGCATTTGGGTTTGAATATGAATTCTTTACATGGTTCATTTGGGGGTAAGGCAATCTAATTGTTAAGGCAATCTAATTTCACTATTCAGTGAAGGTATGTGCCTTTGTGGTCGGGGGTTTGGGACCCGCGGTCGCCCCAGACCTGCACGCGCCCCCAATCGCGGTTGCACCAGACCTGCGGTCGCCCAGACCCGCATGCGCCCCAGTGTGCGTTCCCCTCACCC